>VXBW01001774.1:112381-126761 GCA_013400375.1 Thinocorus orbignyianus
CTGTGAGCTTCATCTGTGTGAATATTTGAGGCTGTTTTTTAAAGTTCATAAGGTAAAATGTGGGACAATGATGTGGTTGAAGTGTGCAACTAAAAAATTAATGTGGAAGTAGCTTCAGAGATCATTGTTTTGAAGTAAAAATAGCAAGCAGTAGTTTTGATTTGGCTCTTAAGTTGCTGTTTATCAGGTGTTTAAAATACCAGTTAAAGAGATACACTGTGATATTGTGTAATAGAAGAAAAATTAATGAGAAAATTAAATGGCAAAGGGTGATTTTTGATAATATCTTTCCCAAAATGCTTCACAAGTATGTAACTCTTTTTGTTAAGGTATGTTAGGAAATCCCTGTCCCCACCTCAGGCTGGGAGTGTAAGGAGAAGTTAAACAGACAGAATTCCCTTCAGTCAGTGGTCCTGCGACTTCTCACACACAGGTGCTTACTCTGGGCTCTCCAGTTCCTGATGCAAACTTGCAAGATTGGTGATCCATAGTCACTTTTCCTGTTGCTGACACATTGACCTCTGTTGTACTCTGATGCCTCCAGCTGCTGGCACCTTGGGCACAACAGTCCCAATAGCCTGTGGTCACCACTCCAGTCTCTGGCACGTGGACTCTCACGCACTGCAGTCACTGACACTGCAGGCGTGTGGTCCAGTGACCCGTGATCCTGCTGCGGTTGCTGGCATGTACTTTTACTTGATCTGGTCTCAAGTTGCTGGCATGCAGGCTTGTCCCCAGTTACTTGCAGTCAGACTTTACAGCACCCACTGGTGGGACAGGGGGTGGAGCTGTACAGAAACATGATTAGGGGAAGATTTAATAAGACAGGATAGGCAGCAGTAAGTGGACATAGGCATCAGCCACACAAGTGCACTGACTGGCACCTTCTTATATGTGACTCTGGCCCCTTTATCCTTCCTCCTCTGACTTTGTCCCCTACCTCCGAGCTGTTCCTCACCACCCTGTCTCCCATACCTTTGACACTTTCCTGAAGTATTGCTTAATGAGTTTGTGTCTGTCAGTGTTCTGTCACTTCCACCTTATCTGTTACACAGCCTGGGCTGATACTCTGCAGGGCTCTGCCTGTGGTTTCTTAATGGCCTCTCAGTTAATGGCTGAAGAGTTTTGGTCGTCCTTATGATCTCCCTTAGTACTTGTCAGGTTTGTGTCTCTGTGCGGTCTTTTTATGGCTTTCTCAGTTACTTCGTATTCCCTGTGAGCTGAAAAGGACCATTACCAGATAATGTTAATGAACCGGATGCTCTCACCTTCCACACGCCCTTACACTGTCCTTTTAGCCATCTCACCATGAGCAATGATGATGAAGTAATTCCAACCAGATACTGTGAACGGGATATCAAACTAATGGAGGCATTAGGCAAAGAGTATTATGGTTTTAGACAGGCACATAATGTGAAGTAAAAAATAGATGGGTGCGGTTTAAAGCAGATTTTATGATGAAAGATCCATTTCAAACTAAGCAGGGTTAATCAGACTGTCTGCAAGTAACACTTGTTAATTTGAGTAGTGAAGGCTGAGTTACTATACTGAGTTGAGGGTAGTGCAAATTTAAACTACTAGAAAATTACCTATCATCTGTGCCTCAAGTTTGACTTCTGCAGGATTTCTATTTTTACTGCTACGAATATTCAGCAGGGAGAGCGCTTTTTTCCGTAAACGGAATGTAATTTTTAAAAGTACGATTATGTTGTAATGCTAGATAAATAGGCTACACTAAAGTGTTCTTTTATAATTTTTTTTTTTTTGGTCAAGGTAGAAATAATTTGTTTCACTGTTTATTTTGTTTTCTTAGAGGAAATTGCTGTAAGCCTGCTATGAATTTTCACAAGAGAAAATCTGATATATTTTCATCACTGTTGTTTTTGGTTCTGTTTACAGACTCCAGTTGTGTCCAGTTCTGGCTGGTCAGAAATAGATGTGCTGATTCTGGCTGGAACAATTGGCCAAGTTTTGAGTTTGGGGGCAAGCAGTTTTATAGAAGAGGAACATCAAACCTGGTATTTTCTTATCAATACACTTTGTTTGGTGCTGTGTCAGGAACTTTGTAGAAGTCATTTTCTTCTGAAGGAATGTGGCCTTCAACATAGTACCACTGCAAACCAAAATTCTGGTAGTATCGAGGAAGCCTCTGAGTGCAGGAATATAGACATTCCAGCAGCAGCTGATTCAAAACTGGGCAAGGCCACCTCTTCAGCTGAATTTCTGGAAGGATGGGATAAGTGGATAAGCTTAGCAAGCCCATGGATCATTCTTATTTGCTGTCGGCTACTTCGATCATTGAATCAGACAGGCGTCCAGTGGGCTCATCGGCCAGACTTTGGACATTGGTTGACAAAGTGAGTATCTGATTTATTGTCATATTTTCTGTCTTACTTGAATGTAATATGTGTTTCATTTGGTGAAATATGTATACATTTCTGTACAGTCTCTGTTTCAGAAAATGCTGTAAACATGCAAAGTGGGTAAACGCTGCTATTTCATGCAGGAGTAATTCCCTGTGTACTATCAGTAGTTGATAATATTTTCCCTGCACCATGACTTATCTAATTAATGCCAATTATACATGATAGGTTTATCAGAGGCAAAAAGTAACTATTTTCCATATGTAAGTCAACAGTATCTGCTTTGGGAAATTAAAAATTAAGAATCATTTAATAGAATTAGACCCTTGAAATTAACGCAGAAAGTTCTGCTCAATTCCAAATTTTGTGCAGTTGCAGGAGAAGATCTTTCATGTAGAAGTCTTCTTTGTTTATTGCACACATTTAACCTGTGGGTGGAAAACTGAAGGAATTTCTCAAGTGTAGCATGTAAACAAGAAAGGGAATTTCTTACAACTTAAAGTACATTTGAGAAGGTTTTCTACTTTTTTTATTACCTCCTAGTGTTGTGAAGAACTGTGATAAAAAGTACTTGATACTTGAATTTTCTTCTGTACTTCAGCTGGTGGATGAAGAACTGATATCTTGTGATTGACTAGTCAAGGTTTTGCAGACAGCAGATAGCGTGACTGTGCTGTGTAAGATACAGAGATTTCTTGCCAGTATCTTACAATACATGGATGAAATGTCATTCATCATTCATTAAAAGTGACATGAGCAAATGAACTAATATGAGACTTGTTATTTATTGGCACCCTCACAAATAAAATGCTAATTGCTGTGACAGGCATGAGTGCTGAAAGACGTGAGTTAGGAAGGCATTTATCGCATTATAACAGTTGTTCTATACCAAAGCTTTCACCAGGCATTTCTCCACTTGGGATGAAGTGAGGATTTGAGGAAGGAATGTCATATTCCCAGCATTAAGTCCACATGATTATGAGCTAAGCCAGTGTGTGAGCAGGATTAGGTATGATTTGGTATGACTGAGAGGATTTTTGTAATTAATCCTGAGCATCTTCCAAAGATTTATTTGCCCAACAACTTACCGAGCCAGATGTCTTCTTTAGACTGTCAGCCCTTTTCTATGGAGTATATGAGCTACTTCTGACTGTACTAGTGCCACAGTGCGCTAGTACAGAAATGATGACTTGATATTCTTGCAGCTGAAAAATGGCATTTGTTTCAGAGTTATGCTTTTGCTCGTATGGTTCCCCAGGAATGTTTACTGAGGCTTGGAAATGGTACCAGACTTCCAAAAATTGTGTGTGCATGCCTGGATGTAACTTCCAAAGATCCTGTTTTCCTAAGGGTGCTCCCGCCTTCGATTTCCTGGTGCTAGGTGCCTATAGAGCAGCAAAACCTGTTATAGCCTTGGGCTGTAGTGACTCGGGGAGATAGCACAGGTAGAACTTAGTCTGCAGCTAGAGCAGGTACCTCTAGGATTTCCTGATTTATAACAAAAGCTGGGAAATCCTGTATGCCCAGCTTTAATCCTGCTGCCTGTCGGGAGCTTCTAAGCAATTCACTTAGGTAAGCCAAGGTTCTTTACACATGTTCAGGCTTAGTCTGTTGTATTGTTTTTGTTGGGTATGAAGTGGGGAGAAGGGATGGAGAAGGCTATTTTTGTGTTTCGTTTTTTTTTCTTCTCACCTGTGAATTGGAATTGGCGTGTTTTGAAGAATTCCTATGTGTCTTTGAAAACAACAGAATCACAGGATGGTTAATGTTGGAGGGGACCTCTGGAAACTGTTTGGTTCAGTGCCCCTACTCAGAGCAAAAGTGATCTACATCAATTGTTTAGATCCTTGTCCAGCTGGGCTTTTGATATCTCCAAGCATGGAGACTCCACAAGTATTCTAGGAAACCTGTTTTCTTACCACCCCCAAAATTATTTCTGGAGGTTGGCTTTTCTTTTAATTAGTTAATATTCAGTTAGCTTCATTTGGCTGATAATCTTGGTCAGAGCTGGTACTTGGAAAGTTGTCAGAGCTGCTACATGGCTCACTGGAAGAGGTGAAGCTGTCAAGGAAACATCAGCTTGAAGAGAAGTGGTAAGAAGCAGCATCATGGGAAGATGATAATATTTTCTTTGAATAATGTACTTAACCATTCCCAAATGCCCTTTCATCCAAAGCTAGCATACCATGTGATTGCTGTATATTCTTTTGTACATAGTAGAATGAGAGTAAACAATTAAAAAGGGCTTTATCCATGTAAAATATGGATTGTGAGCATATTTATGATTTCTTTCACTGTATTTATATTTGCAGTAGTGAGGTGAGGTCAAAGCAGTTGAAGGAATTGTCTTCAGCCTTCATTCTCATACCACAAGTAAGAAGGTGTAAGCCACGAGCTGTTACAGTAAGAACATTCAGACAAAGCTCTCTTTTTCCCTTCCCCTCTCCCCAGGTTCTCTCTCAAGAAACTACTGATTCTTCACTTTCAATGTTATGGTTTGGGCAAACCCCACTACATTTCAGCTGAAATCAGAGTAGCATGTTCATGCTTCTGTTTCTGAGTAGAATATCAAAATCATGTAGAACTTTGCTAAATGGTTGGACTCAGTGATGAGCAAGTACAGTCTTCTTTCAAGAGACTTGCTAATTTAATATGCACTTAGCTATCTAGTTGTAAGAACCTTAGCTGGAAAACCTTGAAACTGATTTGTGCTGACCTGACTTCACTTGCTAGAAAACCTTTTATTGTTTCTTCAGTAAACTTTATGAAACACTGGAGTGCATTTTTTGTCAACAAATTTGTATGGTTCAAAAACACCCGAAACAGAAATCTCAGAGGACTGTTACCAGAAACCCTGTGCTAGCAGTCAAGGATGTACCATTAGTGACTGATGCACACATGACTTTGCATGAACCCTTGCTGTCCATTGAGTCATCTGCTTCTACAGTCTCTTTCTGGAGGGGAAAAACAATAGTGAGAAGAAACATCAAGACTTGAGTTCTGTCCTGTAGTGTCCTAGGTTTATTCATCTTACTTTCCTCCATTGGCCTGCAGAGAGCAGTGCATCTCCTGGGAGTCTTGTGAAGTTGTCTGAAGTGCTTGACTGGGTCCTGCAGGGAGGACTAGCAGGATAATTTTTCTACCCCGTATCTCTGTGACTTTCCAAGCACCACAGCTGAAACAGCTATCGATCAAATTTCTGATAAAACATATTCTAGGGAATAGGAAAGTAAACCTGTTTGAAGTACTATAATTTTGATTAAATTAAAGATAAAACTGGAGCTTCGTAAGTGCAATCAGAGCTAATGCCGGTAACAGCCCAGGCTCACTGACAGTTTGCCAAAGTTACTGGTCTTTTATCATGTCATTTTGTAGTGTGGAAGACAGAAGATGGAGCCCTTGTCTCTCACACTCTGTGTGATGTTCTTAACAGAAAGTGTATCTAACAAAATTAATGATTGTGGGTCATTTGAGATACTGGGAATATTTGCAGTAGGCAAGGGCCAGCAATTCTTGGATTACCGTGGCCTTTCTGAAATTGTGTGTGATGGTAGGGGTTGAATGCAGATCTTTACCCCATTACATTTTGCATTGCTAATTGCCGATGACACCAAGCTTGGTGGCGCGGTTGACACGCTGGAGGGAAGGGATGCCATCCAGAGGGACCTGGACAGGCTGGAGAGGTGGGCTAATGCAAATGGCATGAAGTTTAACCAAGCCAGGTGCAGAGTCCTACACCTGGGACGTGGCAACCCCAGGCACAAATACAGGTTGGGCAGAGANGGTAATGGTTTTAAATTGGAAGAGGGGGGATTTAGATTAGGTATTAGGAAGAAGTTCTTTACTGTGAGGGTGGTGAGGCACTGGAACAGGTTGCCCAGAGAAGTTGTGGCTGCCCCATCCCTGGAAGTGTTTAAGGCCAGGTTGGATGGGGCTTTGAGCAACCTACTCTAGGGAGAGGTGTCCCTGCCCATGGCAGGGGGGTTGGAACTTGTTGATCTCTAAGGTCCCTTCCAACTCTAACCATTCTATGATTCTATTCTATGATTCTATATCACTGTAGATTTAAATACATAACATTGACAGCATGCTCAATGAAATGCCCTTGATTCTGGAACGAGTGTCACCTATTTAGGATGTGGGGGAACAAACAAACTGTATGTGTAATCTTGGTCACGATGCCAATTTTGTGTCTATCTCTTGTATGTATGGATCCAGTACAAGGTGCTGGTTGCATAAGGGAATCATATTGTGCTAATGTCTTTGTGTGTTTTAAACTGTGTAAGTATATATCCGGTCATTTGGCTATGCAATATTTTGTATGGCTAAAATTACAAACCATATGCATGTACAGTTATTTAAAAAGACAGAACAATTGTAAATCTGTAGTGCAAATATCTTTTCTGTTTTATGCTGGAAAATGAAATACTGTAGTACTAGCAAACTGCACTGTTTCAAAATGTGTACCAAACCCCTACTTTAAGAGCATTACACCCTTTTCCATTATGCAATAAAATAACTAGCATAGGGTAGAACACGATAGTTACACTTTTAAACATGCTTGAGTAGGAAACGTCATTAATAAAACTGCTTTTGTAAAAATACTAGAATATTTTACCATATCTCTTGGAAAGTTCATAACGGATGTCAGTGCAGTGATTAATTTGGAAATACAGTACTGTAGCTAAGACTACAGTCAAATGTGTTTAGCAGTAATTACAGTGGTTTGAAGGGTTTTATGTTTGTTTTTTTTTATTTATTGTTGCCTTTTTTTCTTCCCCCAGCTCTGAACATAAAATGGAACTCTCCTTCTTGGCTACAGTCTCCCTGCTTATGATCTTCTTTCTAGTTCAAAGAAGATGCTCCCTGGTTTCAAAAATTGCGATGGCACTCGGGCTCTTGGGAGTCTACAGTTACCGGGCAGCTATTGGAAATGTCATATTTCCATGGCAACACGACAGCAAAGATATTTCAAAGTAAGTTAATCAACAGATATGTAAACCTATTGCTTAGAGAGTAACACTCTGGATATCAGGGGATGAGATAGGAGGAGATGTTATGTCTAGGCTGGGATCACATTCTTATAATAAAACTTGATTTTGTAGGTGGCTAGCACTTAGTTTTTGTGGTGCGTGCATAATTTTGATACCCATGAAGTCTATTTCCACTGGACATACCAGAAACCAGTCAGATAAAAACTAATATGAGAAAAATGTAATCATCATACCCTGTAGTTTTGCTACAGAGAAACTCAAATGCACCGTCTCGTTTTGTTTTAGATGGACTTGCCACATTTAGCAGAGCATGTGCCAAACTCATTTAGCTACTTCTTAACTTTGAAAAATGCTTAAACAGTAATTGAGAGAGTTGCTTTCGCATATCTTTCTTTTTTGGGTGAGTGTTCTGTAGTCTATGACCTTTTAAGGTCTAACCAAACCCTCCTTGAGGTCTAGGCTGTGCTGCACTAGTGTGCTGGACATGCTAAGGATTTTTATATGGATTTTGAGTTTCTTATAGAACTAGTCTGTAACTGCAAGGAAACTATTAGATTTTTTGACCATAGCTACTTCTGGAATATGTCTTAAGTGGCTTTAGTTATCTTACAATACTTCTTAGTGTTATATTGTACCTGGATCTGCAGCCTCAAGTTCTTCTAAGTATCAGAGCTGCATTCCATCTCTTAAAATATTGGTGATAATTATGGTTGTATACTAGTGTTAACAACATGTGCTTAGTTCTGCTGGATGTGTAAGTAATCTTTACATAAGTCTGCAGGATTTTACTCTGTGTCTGAAAGATGCCTGATCTTTGAGCGTGGCTTCTAGTTTTGCTTTGTGTTTGAATAGAACCTTTGGAGAAGATTGCTGTCCTTGGAATAAGAAGAAAATATTGCAATGTGGGACAGATCATTAAATACAGCAATTAAGATGCAAATAAAATTCAATTAGAGAATTAAGTGGAGTACTTAACTACTAAAGGCAAAGCATTTACTGGGAACTTGTTCGTTCTATGGTCAGCCCATTGATTGCAATTGTAACAAGAAAGAGACATCCTTTTTATGTTATTTCACCTTAATAAATAGTAAGGATGGTGATTTACTTAAATTACAGCAAACCTTTGTATTTCTCTGATTATGTTCTTGTTTAAAAATTACTGTAATGTCATGAATCTTTATACTCTTCTAGATCCTCTTTTTAAGCTGTTTGATGAAATCTGGTATGGTCAGCAAGCACAAATTTGGGTCAGCCTGTGTTCTGCACGTTGGATGGAATTGCGGTGCAGGGCTTTTTCTGGATCTCAATAAGGGAGGACCAACAACAAACGTGTAAAAGAACAGCTGTTTTAGTAAGATAGAATAAAAAGAGAAACATTGGTAGAGAGTGTCTTCAGATGTTGGGAACCCTGCTTTTATGTAGCATCAGATAAACCCCAAATGAATCTTCCCATGGCACTCTGTGGCACACAGGCCCCACTGGTGGAGAGGTTCTGCCTCCTTCATATACTGAGGTGCTTTTTATTTTGTGGAAAAAAAAAAACCAACACAAAAAACAACAAGAGGGAAAACAAAACAGAACACCGAAACAGACCAAACCGAACCCACTTGCCAGGATCAGACAAACCTGCCAGGTCAGAATACTATCTGTATCGTAATGGCCATCAGAGCACAACACAGGCCAGCACAGGAGTTCCTTGGTCCCTTGCAGCGGCTAGTCATGCTAACGCGGGCTTCTCAGGCCTGAAGGATAAAGTCTAATAGAGCGGATATTATTTACCCAAGATCACTTAGCTCCTCAAATGCGTCATCTTTGGCAAGGCTCCCAATACAGTGGATCAAAAAAGATGGTAGACACTTGTTAGTAGATTTAAGGTGTTGATGTGTTGCCATAGTGATCCTAGGTCATCTCTATTAGATAGCTTATGTGACACATGGTAAAAGCCTATGTAAAATGCTACCAGGAACAAACCCAGGAGTGTCTTTGAAATGTGTATAAGAGCTATCTTTAGAGTATTTGTGGTGTGGAATAGGCTCAGATCCAGGTGCAAGGTAGGGATAGTTTTGAGTAATATGAGAGAAAAGCTGTAGACAGCCACTGCATTGTTCATACACAATGTTTTCTACTGTAAGACAGAGAATCTTTGCTCTGAAATGCCTCATCTCTGTACCCTTTACTGAACATGTTTTTTCTGGATGTGGCAACTGCTGGAATGTGAATGAGGAGCAAGTGTATCCTGTCTTCTATGGCTTACTCTAAGATGCACTAAGATAAATTGAAAAACGCAAGGAAGTAGTTTGACCTTCCATTTTCCTCAGAGTTGTTTTTAAAAATCGTTGTGCAAGGAAAAGGACAAGCATATACCATACTAACACAAACAAAATAATAGTAGGCATTTGCTGAGAAGTTGTTTTTCTGGTTAGTTTGAATTTCCATTCAGCAATCAATTTCAGTTTTCACTTAACTCATTCCATAGTGACAGATACCCAGATTTCCTGAACTTTTGTTTCTAAACATCATGAACACTAAGTCACATGACTATGTTTGAATATTTTATCGTAACAATTACATCAGAATTAGGACAAGTGCTGAAAAAGGGCGCTGACTTTCTGCATTAGCCAGAAAGGCAGGAACTTTCTGAACTTCACTGTTTTTCACACACAACTCTCCCTTCCCACCACACCTCCCCTTCCCTCAAAGGAAAAAGCCAGTGGGTCTTATTGGGGTTCAGAAAGAATTGCTGTTAAAGGGAATAAAATAGTAAAGCCCCTTTGTGTAGACTGTTAGGTAGGAGTTTGAACCTCTGAAAACAAACCACAGAACTGAGCACTGTATATAGGTTTAGGAAGGCCACATCATTATCATGAGTTGGTTTTACCTTTTTCCTTGGTTAAGTGGGTGCAGAAAGAACACTGAACATGTGAATATGTTTGATTGTTATTTCTCCTCTTACTTTTTAATTCTCATTCCTATATGTGGAAAAGAAAGATTGAATTCGAGCTCATTTGTTGGCAATTGTTTGATAAGGAAGGTGACCTTCCTAAGTCTGAAAAAAAAATTAAATTTAAAAGAAGAAATTTATTTTTAGAAATTTTGACCAGTGATGTTTTATGTGGTCAGATAGTTACACTAATTACACCAGCTGTAACTACTTTTACTATTTTTAGTGTTATTGTCTAATCCTCCCTGTGTTATTAAGTTCAGTGTTATTAAGTCCTGTGTTATTAATTTTGTAGGAGATCATGTTTGTTCATCACTCATGTAAGAGAGTGACTGGTAATCCCTAAGGATAGAGTATATTAAATTGAAGATAAAGTGTCTAGATAATGTGTATTTTTATCTTTTGCAAGATAAAAAATTAGCCTTATAATCACTTTTTTTTTAATATGTTCATTTGGTGAGTTAATTTTTTTATTATTATAGCTTAGCTCACACTAATGTGATCTGTGGCCTTTTTTTTTTCCCAGTAAACATAAAAATATCAGTGCATTCTGATGGATATCTACTTTTATTTTCTTTGTTCCTTGGGCTCTGCACTTCTAGAATAACAAGTCACAGTTGTTAAGCTACTGGTCCTCATCAGCTTCTTGGACAAAATGCTGTTTTCTTCAGAAACCAACTTTCATTAGAAATGCAATTATAGGTGCAATGAACATTGCAGTAGATACTAATTACACTTACTACTTAAACCATTATTTTTTCTGTAGTGGGATTTCGAAGGGTGCTGGTATAAACCTGTACACATGTGTAGTCATGTAAGGTGAGAAAATGTTTGAGGTTTGCAGAAATTTCAGGCTGAAATAAGGATCTTCAAATACTATCACTGTCTTTTTGGTTAGCTAAAAAGAAACATGTTTGTGTGAATAAGTTGTCAAAAATCACTGAACAGCTCAAAGGGAATACCCATTTTTAAGTCTATTTAATTACTGAAATAAAGTTTCATTGTCACTGTAAGGACTATTTCTGGGGAAATTCATTATGCTACCTGTAAGATAAATTTATATGAATATACTTATGTATCTAGACCTTGAATAGTAGTAACATTAATTTGTTATTGTTACATTAATTGACATAATTTTATTTTATGCTTTAGATAAGTTTAGTTCTTAGCACAAGCTTTTTATTTGCTAAATTTAATTTGGAGATGTAAAAATTGAAGTATGAACCATTTTAGAGTTTTTGTATTTGAGAACGCTTTCTCATGAAATTGGCCAGTACTGGCCTCTGAATTTAACCTGTTTGGCAGAGCTGCCTCTCTTGTGAGACTTTTTGACCTGTGCAGTAGATATGAGTAAGTAGCTTGTCTTTCTGTTTTATTTATTTATAAACTATTATTACCTTTTCTTTTTTAATTTCCTCTTTAGGGGGATTACTGAAGCTCGTTTCGTTTATGTCTTTGTTCTTGGCATAATCTTCACTGGCACTAAAGATTTACTGAAGTCACAGGTTATTTCTGCAGACTCCAGCGTGAGGAGTACAGGATTATGGGAGGTGTATAGTGGATTAGTTCTACTCACAGCGCTTCTATTTAGACCTCACAATTTACCAGTCCTGGTGTTTTGTCTGCTGATTCAGACAATGATGACAAAATATATCTGGAGACCTTTGAAATTTGATGCAGCACAGATTACTGTCATGCACTACTGGTTTGGCCAAGCTTTCTTCTATTTTCAGGTAAGCTGACTGAATATGCTCCCTGCTACAGGGCTGGAAGGTGGAATGGTTTTTGGAAGAAATGTTGTCCATTGTGAGTAAAATGCCAACTAGATCTCAGTGTGGAAGAGTTTACTGAGTTCTCAGAAGGATTTAGTCCAAGTGGTTGACCACCCTAGCTGGTAAAAACGTGGGGTTTTTTTTGACATTTAAACAGAACTTACTACATTTCAGTTTGCGAGTGTTCCTTTTCTTCCTTTGGGAGGTCACTACTGAGTGACTGACTGAGAAGGTCAGTATGACTACATACTCTTCACTTCCCCTCGTCAGGGGATGCACATTTTTATGATTCCTGCTGAGCTTTTTCCTTTTGAGAGTAAACAGAACCAGTGGGTTCAGATCGATATTTGTATGATAGATGTTTTGTTCCTATCATAATTGTCACATTTCAGTAGACTTTATCTAGTACATCCGTGTCTGTCTTGTGCTAGAGACTCAAGAACTGGACCCAGGAGCCCAGATGTGGTCTTATCACTGCTGAGCAGAAAGGAAAGATCACTTTCCTCAGCCTGCTGGCTCTACTTTTCCTACTATTCAATATCCAAAGCTCAAGAAGGAGAAATTCTCCATTGCTTTGTTGTGAGTGAGGTTGCTTGATTGATCTTTGTGCATCTGCTATCACTCTAAGACCTGTAGAATGAAAGGTGACAGGTACTTATTAAAACTTCTAGGAAAAGCAGAACAAATCTCCCCCCGCCTGCCTCCCTTTCCCCTCCCCCCTCCTCTCTCTTTGTGTTGTTCCCCGTGCTTGTTTATTATTAAGGCCAAGACACGGTATAGAGCAGATCCACATAAGGAGCTGTCTTTTTGTGTCCCATCACATGTCTATAGACTTCAAGTTTGAAGACATTCTTCTGGATTTAGCAACAGCTTAGTAAAGATTTTGACTAATTTTTACACTGTTTAGCACTGGACCCTTTAAAAAAATATATCTATTTCAGAAAAAACTTGCCAACAGTCTTTTGCAGGGTTTTTTTTTTTTTTTTTGCTGCCTACTTGGAAAACCAAGGTATGTGCCTATTCAGCATGCCTAAGAGAGAATAAAATGACAAATTGGTTGTAGTGAAGCAGGAAGGATTTTAGAAAGAACAGGTTTGATTGTCATCAATTTCTCTATTTTCTCTACTTTATTTATCTCTGTTTCTCCTATTGGAAATGAGATTGGGGATTGCCCCGTCCCTGGAAGTGTTCATGACCAGTCTGGTTTTGACTTTGAGCAACTTGATCTCATGGAAGTTGTCCCTGCCCATGGCAAAGAATTTGGAACTAGATGAGTTTTAAGGTCCCTTCCAACTGTAACCATTCTTACATCCTAGAGATGTTTCAAAAATAGAGAAATCAATTCGTCTAAAGGAAAGAGCTTTTAAGAGTCAAGACAGATAGAATTTTCTTGTACCTCTCTACTCCTTAGAGAACAAGTTGTCGGTTCTCTTTTAAAAGTACTGTAAGTACATTTAAATTAGATGCCCTTTCTAGGATGAAGATTAGGAGTTTGACCAAAATGCTGCCCTTCAGATGTTAGCTTTGTTCTTTTATTCTCTGATAAAAAATGGTTCTGCAAGTATGGAATGGAACAAATTGAATCATACAAGGCTAAGAGGCTTTTGGACGTTTTTCCCTTCACAATTGAAAGCAGTTATCTGGTATGCAAAATATTAGTGAAGAGAAGTAGAATGGTCAAGCTGGTAACTCAAAATTTTGGAAGCTACAGAAGTCTCTCAAAATCTAATTAATATTCTCTCTGAAATAGGTAATTTTATCTCAGTTTGTTCTGAGAATAGGTTTTCCTGTCTGTGACTGTAAATCTAAGGATGGAAGAAGCTTCTTCCAGAAATTATGTTTAATTTAATACTCTTTTTTATGTCAGTTTGATCAGTATGCAAGATTCTGCTCTGCATTTCCAGAGAAAATTAAAAACCCAACAACCTACAAAACCCACTTCTTCATTAATTAGTTTTCTTGGATATATTTAAGTTTTTCCTTCCTTCCCTTTGAGTTCAGAGTCTAAAGCACAAATGAATTGTTACAGGGGAAAACCTGCTCAGTTTGTGTAGCTTAAAATCAGGATTGAAGTGGTTTATTGATTTATTAGTGACACATAACTAACTGGCAGCCATACATTAATGACACTTAATTAACTGGCAGTCACGGAACTATAGATGCAGGATTCATATCAGATACACAATACATGAGCACTGATCAATTTCTGTGCCATTTTGTATGCCTGATACTAGCAAGGTCTTGAAGTCCATTGTCTCAGTGGAGGTAGGAGTTGGTGATCCATGCGGAAGCTCTTGAGTCGTACCAACC
>VXBW01001774.1:128232-140580 GCA_013400375.1 Thinocorus orbignyianus
TGAAAGCACTGCTCCTACCTCCTGGTTCCTTCCTCTGCTCTCACTGCCTTCCAGAGGAGAGTGCATCTGTTTGCTGTGTTGTGCAGTTCCAGTGGTATGCACACTGTTGCACTTACTCTTCCTCCTTCTCACGTACAGTGGAATGGGAAGTTGCCCCAAGGTACCAAGGATCAACCATGCATCTGTGCAAGTGGAGCAATCGTGAAGATAACCTTCCAGCTCTTCATGAGCCTTATGCCTCAGCTTTGCACACATCATACAGAGGAGAAGAAGGGGAGAGAAAATAAGCAGATGTGGTGGGGAGGAGACATGTTGCTGTGGACAGGGACTGGGGGAAAACAGAGCAGGTTCTCTCCCTACCTGTCTCTTAAACTTTCAGGTTTTGATGAGCAGCACCCTGCCCTGCTCTGAAAACACTGTACCTGACCTTTCTACTCTTTCCGTGTCCTCAGTCTATAGCCCTTAAACATGAGGGGTCTTGTTTTACAGATTTTTTTTTTCAGTCTCGTCTTTCAGGTTCTAGAGCACAGATATGGTTTTTCTTTAACTGGTTGTCATTAGTTATTCTTTGCTCTGCTACTGTCATTCTTGAAGATTACGCTAAATGCATAACAATAACTTACTACACTGGTGCAGTGTAACAGTACTTTAGCACAGTGGTGTATGGTGAAGGTCAAAGTGAGAAAGACTGACAGTTGTAAACCAAGCTTTTTCTCCTGTACGATGTCTTGGTAAAATTCATACCTTACTGCCCTCTTACAGCTTCAAGCTTCCTTACATTCTGTGAGTATCTTCATGGCAGGGTTCACAGGGACAGCGACTGCTGGTAATGAGCTCTGAATTGTTCCGTCAACATAGATGTCTTTTTCCTCCTTAGATTTTAGACCTGTTTCAGGAGCAGGGTTTTTGCTGTCCCTGATGCCTTGTTAGTTATGTACCTGAAAAAGCTACCTATTTTTCATGCTTTCTTGTGTGCTCTGGATTTCATGGGCAACCCAGACACGTATTTGATGACAGTACTTGCCTGCTACAGGTGCTTGCAGTTTAAGAAGAGTGCAGTTACTAAGGTGAGAGAAGATCAGGTTGGAGGGAAAAGGGGAACCACCACTTCTCATGGCCTGCTGGGACTGGGTCTGAGGCTATTGGTGTTGACAGTCCTTACATTTGGATGGTGTTCTGGATGGGGAAAAGGAGAGTTTGATAGCTGTTAGAATACCAGTGCTGTAGAAATCAATCAGTTTCTCCGGGTAGAGTAAGAATGTCTGAGAGCTTTCACTCTAGTCTGAGGGAACCTGTCTGTAACTTGCACAGATAAGAAATATTCTACCTTAATCAAAAGGTGTGCTTGCTGCTTTGGGTATTTGAGTAAAGCTAAATACTTGGGCGTTTTCAGTAGGAAATGTCTTCTTCAATTCTATGTTATCCCTTGTTATTTAGTGGCCATAGCAATTGAAAAAGAAAACTAGGTAAAACATACGAGTCTTGGACAGCTCTTGATACATTCATTGCTGTATATTCCTTGTGTTTTTCTAGGTTTTAAATGCCTGTTTTAATCTGGGTACATGCAGCGACTTTGTGGGGAAGGCAAGTGGGCAGTGTAGTATTCCACCACAGCTCTAAATCAGAGCCCTTTTGTCTATATCAGCAAGAAATATTTATTTTCTGGTGTAATTTTAGGCAACATCTTGGGTTTTAACCATGTCTGATGAAAAATGCATTATTTTTTTTTTCATTGCTATAACTGAAATGAGCAAGTGCAGCTGTTTGCTTTAAAATCTTGTTTTTAATGTAATTTATTAAACAGCATGTTAATTTGCAGACAAAATAAGACAAAAGATCCTGCTGTGTATGCCTTCATTAGTCTGTAAATCCTAAAGCGAAGCTCTTGATTTGTAAGCTGCTTTATTGAAATTGGGATGTAAAGAATATGGCTGTACTGTAAAGTGGCTTAAAGAGTAAGTATTTAAACAGCGCAGTAATTAATATTATTCTAATTATTCTAAATGGTTCTTTGGAGATATTTAAATCTTTGCTTTTTTATTTCTATTTTCAGGGAAATTCAAATGGCATAGCTACTGTGGATATTTCAGCAGGTTTTGTGGGACTAGAAAACTACGTAGAGATACCAGCAATCTTCCTTACAGCCTTTGCAACATATGCTGGACCTTTGCTTTGGGCCATTCATCTGCTGTGCTACTTGAGTTCTGAAGTTATCAGGTAATCATGTTTTGGACTAAAGTAGTGCTCCTCAATGTACTGCAGATATAAATACCATTCATATAATGTATACCTTTTGTTATGGTTTGAGAAAACCCATAACAATTTATTGTCGCTCAGACAATTATTCTGTCACCCAATGACCCCTCCCCACCCAGGAAAGGGGAATTGGGGAACGCAAAGAAACAGAAGGGCTGAAATGTAATTTGGCACCCAGGGAGGTGGTTGAGGCACCATCCCTGGAGGTATTCAAGAGAGGAGTTGACATGGTGCTTGGGGATATGGATTAGTGTTGGATGTATTTTGTGTGGTGTGTTGGGTTTGCTAGTGTTGTGTTGTGTGGTGGTTTGTGGGGCTTTTTTTTGTTGTTGTTTTTTGGTGGGTTTTTTTTTTTTGTGTGTGTAGTTTTTTGTTTCCCCCCCCATTGGTTGGACTAGATGATCTCAAAAGGTCCCTTCCAACCTAGGTGATTCTGTGATTCTGTAAAATATCTTTACCTTGGATATCTTCTGTAGCAGGTGGGCTAATGTAAAGTAAATTGGTGCTTTTGAATTTTGAGAACAAGTAATTGGAAAGTGCTTGTGTAATTTACAGTGTGCATTTAAAATCCAACTGGACTCTAGTACTACATTTTACTCGTCATCCATGGCATTCAAACTGAGAAATGCAGTATGTTGAAATAGAGTAATTATAAATTCTTCATCTTATAATGTCAATGCACATGCAAAAACTTGATATATTTTCACAGAAATAACATTTGACAGTGACTAAATTCTTACCATCCCAGAGTCTTTTCTGTATTATCTGTGGAATTAAAGTGTACATTTTATTATTACTTTTTAAATGAGGAATAGAATGATCCAGTGGGCTTGGTGGGTGGGATTTTAGACAATATTAAGTTTATCTCAGCTCTTTGCCTTACGGGTTGTTATCCTCTGTAACTTCTGACTTTTCTTTATTTACATAGTGTCATCTCATCCTGTCAGTGCTTTTTGTTTTCTGGCTTCTCACTACTTCTTTTGCTTGTCTGTTTTGGGCTATACCTGTTCTGTGAGCTCCTGTTGGCCCATGTGCGTTCATTGAAGGCATGAGGAGATGGGATCCCCATCAGTCCAAGCTGCGTAGACTAGTGCAGGTTTTTGAACCAGGAAGGACCTGTTCTAAAAGGCTAAATGCCTGCACAGTCCTCTGCTCTGTTTTAACAGGCACCTTTTATCAGGTAGAATTATTGTTCACCTTATTCATTGATTTGCCTGTCAGACGTACTGCTCTCTAAAGATCTCTACCTCTCCCAACTTTATTGCAGTGAAATTATGTAGCTCAGTGCTGAGCCATTGTACTACCCCGGTAACACACTCCTTAGTGTAGATTGAGACTCGCTGTAGAACATCGCCTCTTAGTCTGAGACCAGCTATCTTGAAGTCATCTTTGGTATTATGTATATTGATACTGTACTGGTCTTTATGTATAATAACTCTGCAAATCAGCCATTTTTTCTGTTCATTCTACTATTTTTTTTGCTTTAGGAGGAGTAGATGTGGTGTACACTAATAACTGATGTCTTGATTTGTATAACCACGGAAAATCCTTTCTTGAATTTTCTTTACTACCTGGTGTCTTGACACCAAACTCAGTTGTAACTGTGTTTCTAATGCCCCTCAGTCCAGCTTTAGTTACTGCTTTGCACCATCCATACATCTACCCAGATTCCAAGCTCTTCAAGTTTTCTGCATTCTTTCGACTCTCTTTATATCGTGTGTAAATAAAAAGCCCATGATCTCATCTTCTAGTAAATGTGTGACTCATGACCTGAAGTATTACTTACATTCTGTTAACCTACTGGTTTTCCCAAGTACTTTAGACCTCTGCAATACTTTGTTTAAAATAATGCTTGACAGCTTCACTGGCCACATCCATGTTCCTGTGTTGGTGGGATTTTTTTGCAGTCCCATTTTCCATTCTTCATTATTACACTGTAGGTACTTTGAAACTGGAGCTTTCTGCTTGTCCTTTGAAGACTCCAAGCACTGTGGTGTAAACCACCTCAGTGTCGTTGTCTGGGGAGCAGGAGGGAAAGAATAAGACCTCCCGTAATGTTTTTAAAGAGTTGAAGCGTTAAAGTCATTTAAACCCCAGACCGCAGACTGTGATGAACGCTAACATAAAATGAAGAGAAAATGATATAGCATGTTTTTTGAAAGCTCTTCTGACAAAATAGTAAAAAACTTTATGTAACAACATCTTTTCAGGATCTGTACTTGATAAGTGTTGTTTCAAATGATGTGCCTCTGTAGAAGTGTTTGTTGCTGTTCAGATGTTTTCTTGGTTGAATTTTTGCAGATTGAAAGTTCAGCTAAGTAGTGTTGCCAGGTACAGTGCTGGTTTAAACTGCTCTCAAGTGGGTAGCTGTGACCTGTAATACCCACATCACTTATGTAAGTAGATCCCATCAAGCAGTTTGTATCTGTAGCCATTTTAAGGTTCATTTGGGTCAACTGGTAAGATTGTTTCCTCTATGAAATTGTGTAACTCTGGGCTGAAATCTCTCTCCTGCTGAGACTTGCTTAAATTGGTACGGTACGGTGCTCAGAACTTGGTCTGTACACTTTTTATTTTACTTCTGTGTTTTCATGTTGCTGGCCAAATGATTGTCTCGTTACTTTTTTGTTATTCCTTGGAGCCAAAGCTGAAACTGCAGAAGGAAGAGGTTTAGCTGCTTCATGAATTTTTTTAAACATATAAGAGACTGAGCTTTTTAAAAAAAAACTTCTTGATGCATTAGAATGTTAAAATTCAAACCCTTTCCCCACTTCCTCCAGATAGGAAAGTCTAAAAGAATCAAGCTGCCTGGGGTTTGGGTTTTTTTTGAGTATGCTGAGTGAGTCCTATTAGATTGCCACAGGATGTTGTCAGGATTCCTGACTCATCCTAGTACAGTCTTAGTGGAAGGAATGTGCCCCCAACTGCTCAGCAGTGCCATTCTTAGCAAAGTCTGTAGCATCCTGCTGTCATATTTTAGAGCTGTCGTATCTGAGAAGGTTGAGCTGGACAGTGAAGCCTGGCTTCAGTGCTAACTATCATTGTTTATTCCAGTTACTTAGCAGAGTTCATGGCTGCGTCAGTTGGGTTGGTTTACAGAGCTTCTTGCCGGAGTTATTGGAAGCTGAGCACCACTGGCACATTGCTTTCTAGGGGCAAGTAGACATGCATATCCTTCTCTTTCTCTGCACTTTCAATGTATGAAATCACAGAATACTTGACCCATCCAAAGGAGGGTCAACCAGAGCAGTCTCATGAGGGCCATGTCTGATTGGTTTCTGGGTATCTCCAAGAATGGACACTCCAGAGTCTCCTGGGCAAGCCATTCCTGCGTCTAACAAGCCTTGCAGTAAGACAGTTGTTTTCTGATATTTAAGGGGAGTTTTTTATATTTTGGTTTGTGTCCATTGCCTTTCACTCTTTCACTAGGCATCACTGGGAATACTCTGGGTACATCATCTTTACTTTACCCGCCAGATGTTTATGAACATTGTTGAGATCCCTGCTGAGCTTTCTCTGCTCAAGGCTAAACAACCTCAGCTTTCTCAGCCTCTCATTTTGTGTCGGATGCTCCAATCCCTTCATCATCTTTGTGAACTTTCAATGGACTCGCTCCAGTACACTCAGTACTTATACTGTGGAGGGCAGAATGGGATCCAGAACCCCAGATGTGATCTCACCACTGCTGAGTAGAGGGGAAAGATCACTTTCCTAAGCCTGCTGTCTCTACTTTTTCTGCTACAAACCTGGGTTGGCTCAAGGGAATATTGCTTATTTATATTCAACTTGTCCACCAGGAACAACCTATGTCCTTCTCTGCCAAGCTATTTCAAGATGGTCAGCCCTAAACCTGTCCTGATGCATGGGTTTATTCTTCCCCAGGTGCAGGATTTGGCATCTGCTTTTGTTAAACTTCTTGAGTTTCTTATCAACCCACTTCTCTAGCCTTTTGAGGTGCCTCTGAGTGGCAGTAGACCTGTCTACTGTATCAACCACTCCTCCCAGTTTTGTATTGTGTGCAGATTTGTCAAGGGGGCATTCTGTCCCATTGTCCAGGTCATTAATGAAGGTGTCGAACAGTATTAGTGCCGGTGTCAAGCCCTGAGGTTGACTGCTAGTTACTGGCATCCATGTGGACTTTGTACTGCTGATTGCAACCCTGTGAGCCTGGCACTTGAACAGTTTTCAGTGCACCTCACTGTCCACTTTTCTAGCCTGTACTGCATCAGTTTGCCTGTGAGGATGTTATGGGAGATGGTGTTAAAAGCCTCCTTGAGAGATGAAGGTGTGTTAGATAGATAGATGAAGCCTGTATCTGTCCGATATGGTATGATGGAATAGAAGAAAAGGAGGTTTTGAAATAGTATGTTTGCTGTGGAAGTGTAATTGGAACTCCTTAAACTATTTACCTCCATCTGATCAAACACGTGGAAATACAAAGTATTTTCCTCCTATGGAAAAGTAAATATGTTTCTAAAATAATTAAGTGGCATGTGATAGACTGGATAGATATTACTGCCACTTTTTGGTCTTCAGGCTCTCCTAAGAAACTTGGCAGCTTAAATGTGATGAGATTTTCATAGACAGAAATAGTAAGAACTCTCTGCACAGTTTCCATGGAGACTGAAGCCAATAACTCTTCAAACTATTTTTGAGACAGGGAGTACTGATTGAACTGATACCTAAGCGTGACAAAGTATTCTGTATGTGCCTTGCAAAAATTTTAGAGAGTACCTGATTCATTTAAAGGGTAGTTTTTACAGTGATCACTACATTCCTCTGATGTGAAGTAGAACTTGGCATTTTGGGATTGTTATGGCTGTGAAAAGGGTCATTTTGTTAGATAATTTGACCTATATTACATGCTTTCACTGTGCAGTACACTCCAGATGGATTCAGTTTTCAAGTTCCTACCCAAACAAAATTGTCATGTGGGTGACTTTTACAGTGTTGTATAATTACCGGTCTTCAGCTAGGCAGCATTATAGTGGCGTTACAGTTTTCAGATTGCTTGCACATTGGAATCTGTATTTTTAACTGGTTTAATGAGTCGGGTATCGGGGTGAACTGGTGGATAGTTCCTAGCATTATAAGGCTACATGATTATTGGGTTTTCTTCCTTAGTGATTGAAAATTATAACAGTGCTTTCATGCTAGTAAATGCCTTTCAGGTATTTAAAATGGAAACTATGTCCTACAGGAGAGTGTTAATAGTTGCAAAACTTTTAATGTTATGCCTTGACTTTGGTAGTATAGAACACCAGCACAGCAAACGTAAGCTTTGCTTTCAATTCTTTCGTAGTGCTGATCCAAACAGGGTTAGGAAGGCATGCTTGCTAAAGGAATTTCAGCAGTTAACACCATATCTTGACATCTTCAAGCTAATGCATTTAAATCATTGAGTTCTTCATTCACAAACCATGTTAATACATTAATCCTTTTTTTTTTGAGTCCCAGATAGAAAGTGCAGCCCTCCTATAAAGACAAAGGAATAATCTGAACATTTTTTCCTGGAACTTTCAGTGTTCTACATGTTGTTTTTAATTCTTCTGTTTTTTCCCCCCATTGTCTCTTCTTTAATCAAAGCTGAAAAAAATGCTTGCAACTAAGAATATACTGATGCTACATTCTCTAGAATGGCAGAAACTCTTATCTATTGTGTCTGCCAGCAGTCCCATTCTGTAAGTAAAAAAATAAACAAAATTTATAGAATAAATTATCTACTTGTTCATTGATATGCATGGAAATCTGGAGTGATTGATAAAATTGAAATGGGGTTTTATTACAACAAGCCAGAAGAGTATTTTACTTGCTTAGTTATTTCCTGACATGATGTCGTTTTAGTGATGGTTGGATATTTCTCTTAGACATCACTAGTGCTCCATGAGGGATGCTTCTTCATTCATTTCTTTGTGATTCTGGTGAGATGCTGACTTTTCCTTTAAAGTTTTCTTCAGGCAGCCTTCCTTCTTAGCATTGAAAAGTATTTTCTTGGAAGTGGAAAGTGATCCAGCAAAATAGGGTTCCCTGCAATTGCCTCTATATTATAAACAAATAACAAGTTGCTTCAGTGCCATTTGCAAAATAAATAGCATCATCTTGCTCCACGGACCAGCTATGCAGCTGTGTTTTAGGAGCTGAAACACGTTCTTTGTAAATTTTAAGGAAAGTTGTGTGCACAGAATTTATAAATACACAGATTTGGGATGAGCTAGGTTATTTTTGCTTCATGTAGATAGAACTAAACATCTGAACAGATATGGAACTTAAAAATTTATGATCTTAGTTTTGGTAGAGTTGACATATCCAACATGAGATTTGTTTTCTAATGATGACCCTACCTGAGAACTTGTGCTCCAGTGTGCCCTGCCCAAATGCATTGGCCACACAGCTTTTAAATGTTCTTATTGATGCTGTGTACTGCCACTGTTCTGAGATTGTTCTCATCGACTGAACTGCTGGCTTAGTTAGAAGGTACTTTCAGTAAGCACGTCAGATATGCTCTTTAATTTTGAAGTAGTCTGTCACTTTTTCTTTATGGGTAATCTTGACTTGGAAGGAAAGGGTTCTGAAACTGTTTTTTATTCCTACCCAAGCTCTAGTTTTAGGGTTTGTGGTTATATTGTCTCCTCTTACCCTCCTGGTGTCCCACTGACTTACAGAAGTATGGTCAGAAGCATGTAGGTAAATTGACTGTACAGCCTCTCAGTTCTTAGTGTATCTGTAGAATTGCAAGCTACTTCTTACTCTACCTAGAATGCAGGTTTGTAGTACCAATTTGCTGTACAAAAAGGTGTAGTATTTGAACTTTGTTCTTGGTCAGAACCTCTGCGTTGTGAGACCATATTTTTCTGCAATGGGATCCATTAATGGCAAGCAACCTGAATTTCTTCAAAGAATAATGACAAACTAGATGGGATCTGTTAGCAGAACTTTAGAAAAACCTGAAAAAAGAATACCAAAAAGACCCCCAACCCAAACAAAAAGAAAGTTGTTTAGGCTTTGTGTTTGTAAATAAACTTGTAGTAGTCCTTCCTATAGTTAGTGAACCATGGCTGTTGGAGCTTAACAGAGGAAAGGTAACCTGCATCAGAGTTGCAAAATAGCAAGTAGACATGTGGCATGTTATTTTCAAAAATCATAGGCTTTGGGGTGCATTTAAAGGAATTTTAGCAAATTGTGATGAAAGGGGTTAGGTTTGTCCATGCTGACATCTAAGAAGTTTTCTTTGATTAGTCTGCACAGCTGTTAGTAGAGGAGGGACCCTGAAGCTTGTTGCTGCTATAAAATGAAGTTACACTTTACTATGTGCCTCCTTTCTGTCTCTGACTAACTGTTCCTCATTCTCTCTTGCTTGCTGTCCCTCTCTCTCACTCACGTGGTGGTCTCTCTCTTTACCTTCCTTGGTATGCTCACCAACTCACTTTCTCTTGCTATGCCCTCGGCACTCCCTGCCCCCTAAGCTTCTCTTCTCTCTTGAAGACACTTTACACCTCTTTGCTGTGCTTTGTCGCTCAGTTGCGTGTGTTTTGCCTGTCTCCCTCTCACACTTGCCTTCTCTCTTGCACATTTTCTATCTTGTCACAAAACCTCACAAGTGGCCTGTGGTGACTGAGGAGGGTTGCAAGAATTCAAACTATAGACTTGCAAGAATAAATATTTGTTCATGTGCATGAGGTGTCAAACTGGGGCACCCTGAATGTGTTTTTATTCAGGGTTCTTGTACCTTTGCTCGGGCTTCTCTCTTGCTACCCCATCCTCCCTCTGTCTGTCTCCCTCTCCCTCTGTCTTCCTATACTCCGGTCTTCCCTACTCCCCTCTCTCCACAAAGCTATTCCTCTCTCTTGCTTTCCCACCCTCTCACAGATACTTCCCCTCCTTTTGCGCTTTGCCCATCTCTCATGCCTGGGCTTTCATCATCTCTCATGCATGAATGTTTCCCTTCTCTTTTGTGTTCAGTCTTTCCCACCTCTTGTGCACGTGCTTCCTCTACTTGTGCATGTGTACCTCTCTCTCACAGGCTTCCCTACTTCTGCACACTCCTCCCTAATGCGATTCTGTCCTTTTTGTGCTTCTGCACCTTTCTTTGCAAGCATGCTTCCCCTGTCTTAGGCTTTTCTGTGTGCGTTCCTCCTTATGTGCTTTCTTCCTCACACTTTCCCCCATATGATACCACTTCACGCTTTTTCTCTAGGGCATGCACACTTTCTCCCTCTCATGGACTCATTCACTCTACTTTGAGTGCAATTTCTCCCTGCCTTGCACACATTTCTACCTTCTTGCATTCACTTCCACCTTCTCACATGTGCCTCTCCCTCTCTCTTGCATGCTTCCCCCTCCTTTGTGCTCTTCACCTGGCTGGCACGCTTCCTTTTGTTTTGTACATTTCTCCCTCCCTTTGTGTGCTCCCCTCTTGCATACTTTGACCTTGCTCTCACACGCTGTCCTGTCCACGTGCTTTCCCCTCTTATGCATGCGTTCTCCTCCTTATGCGTGGCACTTTCTTCCTCTTGCATGCACGGTTCTCCTCATGCATGCCCTCTGTCTCTCACTTGAGTGTGCTTTGTCTCTCCCTTAATTTTTTCTCTATTGTGCACTCCTGTCTTTGTCTCACACCTCCTTGTACCTTTTGCTTTTCCATCCTCCTTCTGTAGACTTTTTCCTTCCTTGTGTGCTTTCTCATGTCTCACACTTTTTCCATCTGTCCTACACTCAAATTCTTACAAATTCAAATTGCTTGCGCTTTCCCTCTTTCTTGCATGTTCAATCTCTTAATTGGGTGCTGCTTCTCTCTCTCCCACCCTTCCCTCTTACATGCCTTTTCTTTCTCTTGCACTTCCTTCCTTCATTGTCTTGTTGACTCTTTGTCTCTTGCTTTCCATCTCCTTTGTATGCTTTCCTGCCTCTAAAAGACTTTTCCTTCCTTGTGTGCACTTTCCTTCTCTTAAGCTTGCAGTTTCTCACACTTTCTCATGCCTTCTCCTTCTCACTCTGCCCATTCTGTCTAGTGTATTTCCTCTCAACCTGTTCAGCTTCCACCAACTATACCCTGCTTTTTGTTTGTCTCAGACCTGCTTTCCCTCCCTCTTAGATTTGCATTTCCCCTCTCTTAGATGCACTTTGCCTGTGACTTTGACACTTTCTTTCTTGAGTCCTTTAAACACATACTAGCTTTCCCTCATCTCTCCACCCCCAGTTCTCTCTTTCTTTCTCTTCCTTCTGTTGTTGTCTGTTTCCCCCTTTTCGCTCTCTCACATTCCCTCACATGCTGAGGCTTCCTCTCTTTATTTCTCCCAGCAGCCATATTTACTGATGCCCTTTCTCTGTGCGCCTTTTGCTTTTCTCTCTGATGGGCTTTGCCTGTCCATCATGCGTACCTTTGCCTGTCCGTCATGTGTATCCTTGTCAATGATCTAGATGAGGGGATCACAGCCTACTTGACTAACCTGATCTCCTTCTATAACAGAGTGGCCTGGTTAGTGGGTGAGGGAAAGGCTGTGGACATTGTCTACCTATACTTTAATAAAGCCTTTAACACCCTTTTCTACAGCATACTTCTGGAAAAACTGGCTACTCTTGCCTCATACTGGAGTACGCTTTGCTGGGTAAGAAAATGTCTGGGTGGCAAGGCCCAAAGAGTTGTGGAAAATGGAGTTAAATCTTGGCAACCAGTTGGCAACTGGTCACAAATGGTGTTCCCCAGGGCTGGGACCAGTTCTGACCAGTATCTTTATCAACAGTGTGGACAAGGGGATCAAGTGTGTCCTCAGTAAATTTACAGATGACACCTGGTTGGGTGGCAGTGTTGATGTGCTTGAGGGCAAGAAGGCTCTCCAGAGGGACTGGGACAGGCTAGATCAATGGTATGACGTTCAAGAAGGCCAAGTGCCAGGTCCTGCACTTGGGACACAACAACCCCATACAGCGCTACAGGCCTGGGCAAGAGTGGCTGGAGAGCTGCCTGGTGGAAAAGGACCTGGGGGTGTTGGTTCACAGTGAGCTCAATATCAGCCAGTGCTGAGCATGGGTGGGCAAGAAGACACACAGCATCCTGACAAGCACCAGAAATAGTGTGGCCAGCAGGACATAAGG
>VXBW01001774.1:146200-196516 GCA_013400375.1 Thinocorus orbignyianus
TGTTTCTTTCTGTCTCATGGCTCCTATCTTTCTCACTGCTGCTCCTTCCCTGTCCGTTTTCCTGCATCTTTCCCTGCTCTTGCTTTTCCCTCTTGAGTTTTGTCCCTTTTTCCTTTCTCTGTGTCCTTTCCTCTCTCCCTCTCAGTCTCCTTCTGTCCCTCCTGTCACTTTCAAACCCTCTCTGCTCTTGCTGTCTATCACCCTCACTCTTCTCTCCCATTGTCCCTCTTGGTCTCCTCCCCCCTTCTCTGCTGTCCTTCACTCTCTCCCCACCTTGTCCTTCCTCTTTTTCCTTCTCACTGCCCTTTCTGCTCTCCATCTGCCTCAGTGTTCCTTTCACTATCCCTGTCCTGCACTCCACACATCTATTTGTCTAGTTGTCCTTATATAACTTTGTTTCTCTCACTACTGCTACATTTCTTCCATGCTTACTGTCCCTCCACCTATCTTACAATAGTCACACTTTTGTACTTGTTATTTTCCTTTCTTGGGCACTTTGTCTCTCTCATCCTCCCAGTCTTGCAGATGCTTTGTATCTCTTGCATGCTTGCTGCCTCTACAGCATGTTTTTTCTCTTGAACAGTTTATGCCTCCCCTGAATAAGCTTTCCCTCACTGCCTTACAAGGTTTTTGACTCATACTCACCCTGTTACATCCTTTCTGTCTCATTTTCTCCATCTTGTGCTTTCCTTCTCTTGCACATGCTGTTATGTGTAATGTGCTTGAGCTGCCTTGCATGCCTGCCCTCTCTCACACTTCCGCTCTCTGACTTCTTCAACCTCTCTGTCATATTTGCCCTGTTTTGTGTGATTTCACTCTCATATGCTGTCTTACTTGTGCATCCCATCTCATGCACTTTGCNTTTTTTCTCTCCCCCTCCAGTCCCCTTTCCTTCTGTCCCTCCCCTGCCCAATGGACATGCTCTCCCCCCGCCTCTTTTCTGGCCTTTCCTCTCTCTTTGGCTACCCCACTATCAGCTGCTCCCCCTTGCTGTCTCCATCTCCTCCTCCCCCTTCCTCTGTCCTGTCCCTATTCCCCCCGTGTCTCCCTGTCCCTCTTCTCACTGGCTGTCTCCATCTGTCTCACTCACTGCCCTTCCATCACTCCATCCCTCTTTCTCTCCATCTGTTTCTTTCTGTCTCATGGCTCCTATCTTTCTCACTGCTGCTCCTTCCCTGTCCGTTTTCCTGCATCTTTCCCTGCTCTTGCTTTTCCCTCTTGAGTTTTGTCCCTTTTTCCTTTCTCTGTGTCCTTTCCTCTCTCCCTCTCAGTCTCCTTCTGTCCCTCCTGTCACTTTCAAACCCTCTCTGCTCTTGCTGTCTATCACCCTCACTCTTCTCTCCCATTGTCCCTCTTGGTCTCCTCCCCCCTTCTCTGCTGTCCTTCACTCTCTCCCCACCTTGTCCTTCCTCTTTTTCCTTCTCACTGCCCTTTCTGCTCTCCATCTGCCTCAGTGTTCCTTTCACTATCCCTGTCCTGCACTCCACACATCTATTTGTCTAGTTGTCCTTATATAACTTTGTTTCTCTCACTACTGCTACATTTCTTCCATGCTTACTGTCCCTCCACCTATCTTACAATAGTCACACTTTTGTACTTGTTATTTTCCTTTCTTGGGCACTTTGTCTCTCTCATCCTCCCAGTCTTGCAGATGCTTTGTATCTCTTGCATGCTTGCTGCCTCTACAGCATGTTTTTTCTCTTGAACAGTTTATGCCTCCCCTGAATAAGCTTTCCCTCACTGCCTTACAAGGTTTTTGACTCATACTCACCCTGTTACATCCTTTCTGTCTCATTTTCTCCATCTTGTGCTTTCCTTCTCTTGCACATGCTGTTATGTGTAATGTGCTTGAGCTGCCTTGCATGCCTGCCCTCTCTCACACTTCCGCTCTCTGACTTCTTCAACCTCTCTGTCATATTTGCCCTGTTTTGTGTGATTTCACTCTCATATGCTGTCTTACTTGTGCATCCCATCTCATGCACTTTGCCTTTCTTCTGCCTTCTGTCCACTGCTTGCTTTCTTGTGTGCTTTCCCTGTCTTGCTGCATGAGGGAATCATCGAGTTCCAACCTCCCTGCCATGGACAGGGACACCTCCCACGAGATCAGGTTGCTCAAAGCCTGGCCTTGAACACCCTCAGGGATGAGGCATCCACAACTTCTCTGGGCAACCTGATCCAGTGCCTCACCACCCTCACAGGAAAGAATTTCTTCCTCATATCTAATCTAAATCTCCCCTCTTCCAATTTAAAACCATTACCCCTTGTCCTATCACTATACTTCCTGACAAAGAGTTGCCCTCCTGTAGGCTCCCTTCAGATACTGGAAGGCTGTGCCCCTTTTCCCCCCTCCTTTGTGCTGTCCTGATGCTTTCCATCTCACTCTGCACTTTCCTGTTCCATTACATGCTTCTCCTCTTTCACAGGTGCATTCCATCTGTAATGAACATCTCTTTTTTTCACCATACACTCCCTGTCTCAGATCTTTCATTGTTCTTAGTGTGCATTTCTCCTCCCTTTCTGTTTCTGTCATGCTTTCCCTCTCTCTCATGGTTTTCATCTTTCTCTCATGCACTTTTTCAAAGTCACAATTTCCTGCTCTGTCATGCATGTTCCTTCTCTCTTTCATACACTTATGTTCTCTTTCACTTTCTCATTGTTTGCTCAAGCTTTCCATGTCTATACTGTGAATGTTTCTCACTTTCATGCTCTCTTGAGCTCTGTTATTTAACATATGTCCCCCTCTTTTGCCTACTTTGCCTCTCAAATGCTGACCTTATTGGTTGAACTTGTCTCTCTCATACTCTTTCATCCCCACTCACTTGCTTTCTTTTCCTCCCTTTTGTGTAAGATTCCCTTCCCTTTCTTACGTGCTTTACCTCTTTCGCATGCATCTGTTCTTGTTTGTCTTGTTCAGCTTTGAAGATGGTGAACCTGTTCCATAGTTGAGAGCCTTATGGAAGAATCACAGAATCATCATGGCTGGAAAGGACCTCTGAGATCCTTGAGTCCAACCATGCACACAAAGACCCCCACAATCTCAGCCACTAGAGCATGCCCTGGAGTGCCACATCTACACATTTCTTAAATACCTCCAGGGATGATGGCTCAACCACCTCCCTGGGCAGGCTGTTCCAGTGTCTGACCACTCTTTCAGGAAAATAACTCTTTCTAATATCTAACGTAAACCTCCGCTGCCGCAACTTCCTCTGGTCCTGTAATTACTCGGTTGGGAGAAAAGGCCAACACCCACTTCTTTACAGCCTCCTTTCAGGTAGTTGTAGAGGGCAATGAGGTCTCCCGTCAGCCTCTTGTTGTCCAGACTAAATATCCCCAGTTTCCTCAGTCTCTTCTCATATGACTTGTTGACCAACCAGGAGCCGCCTTCTCGGTGCCAGAAGTCATGGTCTTCCAGCCTTGGCCTTCCACAGGTTTTTGTTTACCATTCTGGTAGGGATAGACTTTTTGTGAATCTGCACTGCAGCCTTGGTTCAGGGCCCTTGAAGCCATAGGGTCTCTGAGAAGATCTGGTCTCTCTTTTGTCCTCTCTGATGCTGCAAAAGCTGCACTTCATCCCATATCTGCTCCACTTGGTGGCACAGCTCTTCAGCAGCAGCTGCAGGAAAGACATCCTCTGCAAGCCTTCAGGGAGAGGCCTTGGGCAATCTCTGCAGCTGGGGGTTTGCGGGTCTGCATGTGCTATCCGAAACTTAATTTGGAACAGCTGCTCCAAGAGCTGTTGGAGAATGTTATCTGGTGCATCACTACCATGCCTGTTTAGGCTAGTCTGAATTGAGATATTGAATTGAATTGAGTATCCATTCATTGTTCCCTTCTGCATAGATTGCTGTGTCTCCTAATTAGCTGTGCTCTAGGCCTATCAACTATACAGGTGCTTGACCCTTTCGTAACCAGGCAGCAGCTCTGTTTCCCTCTCTTTTCTCAATTATACTTTCTATGTCCATGCTTTCTATGTCCCTGCTTCTATTTCTATCTCTTTGCATATCACTCCTGTCTATCCCACATGCTCCTTTCCAACTGTTTCTCTCTCTTTCTTTCCCTTTGTCTTGCTTGCTCTTTCTTTCTGCCTTTGCTACCTCACACCACCATTGAATCTTCCTCTCTATTCCCATCTCAGTGCTGTTTTCTCTCCTCCTTTCCACTTACTTCCCTCATTTCTGCTCACTGCTTGTCTAACCCCAATGTCACTCTGCCATTGTGTTCTTTTTTTCCCTTTCTCTTCTCTGCCTTCCTGTTTCTTTCCCCTCTCCTCTGATTCTGTGCTCCTTTCTTCATCTCTGTCTCTGCCTCATTTCTCTGTCATGCCAACATAGGCAGTTTAGCTGTCTTTCCCTTTTTCTCTTTCCAACCCTCCTTGCCCTCCCTGTCACTTAGCCAGCTTCTCTGCTTTTCTTCTCTTTCCTTTGCACATGCAGTTTCCTTCATACATGTTCTATTTCCACCTTTGTCTTTTCCTCTTTTCTACTACTTTTCTCTCTTTTTCCTTTGTCTCTTTTTCTTTCTTGCTCCCCTTGTCTTTCTCACTCTGTCCTCATTCCCTCTCTTTCCATTTCTCATTCCCTATTACTATCTCCTTCCCTTTCTCATTCTTTCTTTCCCTCTCTTCTGCCTTTCTATGTAAATTTTCTCTTCATTCTCCCCCCCTCTTTCTGTGCCCTCCTTGTCTTTCTCTGCTCCACCTGCTTTCTTGTTCTCTTTCCCTTTGTTGTGTTCTCTTTGCATGCCATTATCTGTCTGCCTTTTTCTGTCTTTCCTCTTTTTCTGCCCTGCTTTCTCCTTTTCATTGTCATGCTTCCCTTTCTCTCTTTTTTTTTTTNTTTTTTTTTTTTTTTCCTTTCATTGCCTTTTTTTGGAAATCTATCTCTCTCTCAATGTCTGGTTTTATGAGTTTCTTTCCCTGTTGCTCTCTTTCTCCCTATCCCTTTCTGTCTTTTCCCTTCCTGGTCACTCTTTCTCTGTTTTTCTCCCCTTTCTCTGTTTTTCATTCCACACACTTGTCTCTTCTTTTCTCTCTTTTGCTTTCACACTCTCTTTCTCTGTAAAGCCTACCACCTTTTGTCTCTCCTGTTTTCTTTCTTGCCCCTCCCTCTCTTCCTCCCTTTGTGGCCGTCACTCCGTGTCTGTCTCTCTCTAGGTTCCCTTCCCTTCTCTCCCTTTTTCGCTCTTACTCCCTTTGCTCCTTGCTTGCTCCCTGTTTCTCTCCTTTTGTCTCTCCCTCTTTTGCTCTCCCTTTCTCTCCCTCTCCCCATACACTTTCTTTCTCTTTCTTTCTGTGTCTCAATCTTACTCCATCTCTCCCTTTCTTTTGTGTTCCCTATCTTTCTGCCTCTGCCCCTCTCTCTCCACCTCTTTTGTCCTGCTTGTTCTCTAAGTCTCACACCCTGTCTCCTGGCTCCTTTATCTTACTTTTGCTTATTTTCTCCCTGTCACTTTTCCTGCTTCCTCTCTCTCTCTATCCCTCCTGCACTCTTAGCTGTCTCTGTCCCCTCTTTTATTCTCAGTCTCTCTCTTTGCCTTGGTATCACCCTCATTCTTTCTGTCTCCTCTTCTCTCCTTCCATCTCTCTTTCCAACAGATGATATACATGTTTTCCTCAGAGGTATCTTTTTAGGTTCGTTGGCCACTGAACATATTCAAAGTAACATTTGCAGTCTTCTGAAAGTGAAGTGTGTCCTGTCTATTTAATTACATTTTCTTTGTCACAGCCAAGGTTCGCATTACAATATCACCAAAGCTACGGCATGAAAAATCCTGTGCTGATTTTTCTGCATTCTCCTCAGCTAGAGTCAAGTGAGGAGGAGGGTATGCAGATACCAGAATAACTTCCTCAGAAATCAAATCAGTCTTGCACTTAATTTCTAGCCAAAGTGAAACCGTTTTTGTTTACTGTTCCTTTTGGGCTTCGTGGTATTAGGATTGTTTCATCCTTTGCAGAGATTCTAGGGTATGAGTTTGCAGATCCTGCTGTAATCTATTTTGGTTGCAAGAGAAAGCATGTGAAGCTTTACAGTCTTTATGCTAAAGTTGACTATTGTTTTTAATTATTCAACTTCTTGCAAATTATTTATAAGTCAAACGCTCCTCTAAACTTGCCAAAGTGAAAAGTATGTATGGTAATTGGGTTTAGTAAGAGTATCTTTGCATAATCCCAGAAGTCATCTCATGGCACCACAAGGAGTAATGAGTCTCTGAGGATTAATCCGGTGCACATTGCACCAGAAAAAGTTGTGAAGAACGTTAAGGGCCATATTTTTGAAACACTGTGTGAATTATACACAATGCACTGAGGAATTCTCTCTCATTTCTCTTCAGTACTTAGGATGTTCCGTCCTTCTTCTGAATTCTGAAACAGAAATATTTAGATCGAAGGGCAGTACCAACTTTATTTCTTCTCTGTAGGTAGGCTGCATGATGATGCTGGGTTCTTTGATTAAGCAGAAGGAGAAGCATTCAGGGGGGCACTTCTGGCAAGAGAGGACCATATTGGTAGACTCCTGCTTTCATGCTTCTTTATTGTAGAAATGTTTCTAGATGTAACCTGTACTTTTTTTGTGTTAATAGCCTTGTCTTACTGTTCGTACTTGCGGGTTTTTTTTCCTTTTAACAATTAGTTTTCTATCCTTCTCTGTTCTGTAGACAACACAATCAACTGCTTGGTTCTGGTGTCTGTGGATAGGACTATATGTGGAATACTGTTCTTATGCTGTTACCCAGGATTTTTCTATCTTCTTTTCTCACACTTTTTCTTGAAGTGCACAAGTTCTTCTCAAGTGTGTATGTTACTGGAGTGGCAGGAGTAATTTGAGAGGAGCTGTTAAGTCACAAGTTTAAAAATAATTACTGTAATGGAAAAATACAAGAAAGTACTGACTGCCCTCCATGCAGAAGGGCAAGCGTTACTTCAGAGTCATAGAATGTCTCAGGTTGGAAGGGATCTTGAAAGATCATCTGGTCCAACCTTTCATGAAATTGTGATTTTGGCCAAATTTGCCAAAACCAACCTGAGAGATGGCTCTTCCCCCTATTCCCAGCCCCTCCACCCCCCACTCCTCCTCCTCCAAAAGAAAGAAAAAAAAAAGAGAGGAGAGGAAGAGATAAGGAGATTTACAACTTTAGAATGACCTAAACTACTTTGATGAAGTATTAATGCTAAAATTAAAAAAGAGAAGAAAATAATTAATTAGATACAATATATACAAAACCATATCAAGCTCTCAGAATGACGATCATTGTTGCCAGCAGGCATTGGGAAAAGTCCCACACTGGACTCAGTGATCAACAAGAGCTGGATTCCAGATCTGAAGAACACATGGATTGGGGTCAAAGACAGATGAACAGACAGAGTCCTCCTTGGACATTGGGCATTGAATGAAGAGAGCTGACCCTTTGATACCTCAGCTTTTATACTGAGCATGGTGCAGATGGGGTGGAATACACTGTTGGTCAGTATTGGGTCACCTGTCCTTTCCACTCTTCCCTAAAGGTGTGACCCCTCTATGCTTTTCCACTTCCAACCCACCAACGGGACAAATATTGAAGTTATCTGGCCTTGATTGTTATAGCAATAAGTATAAGCAAGGGCCTCTCTGCACCGTTTCTTGGTATAATCAGGTCTTATCAGTGTGAGAGTGAACAGTTTTCTGAACAATGAGCCATTAATTTCAGAGTTTAATTAGTTAGAAGAGGCCCAGCTAAATAAGTAAAATTGTAAAACTGAAAATTGGTTCATTTTACTTCAGACCAGGACACATGGGAAAGGGAGCCTTGATGAGGTCATCTAGTATCCTGTTGCATTGCATTGTGAAAACCTCCAGTGATGAAGAATCTTCCACATCCCTGAGGATTTTTCCAGTGATTGATTGTTCTTACTGTAAAAAATGCCTTTCTTATACTGAGATGACACTTCTCCTGGTGCAACTTGTACCCATTGCCACAGGCAGGGGATGAATTTGATCTAATGGGCATCTTTCCAGTTAGGTTGCCAAGATTTTTAGAAGCCTTTACTAAAATTGTTGATTTCTTGTCCTAGCAGTTGAATGATGATTGTAGCCATTCAAAGTGGCTGTTCAGACTTTCTAGTTCACTGCCAGCATAATTAGATTCCTATGTGCAATCTAATATAAATCTCTATTAAGTATACAATTTAGGTAGTTTCTATTTTCAGAGCTATTTTTAAGAGCCAACCCTGACTGTAGAAAAGGAACCGAAATGTTATCGATACGTGCCCTGTGTTTTAGAGTTCTGTTCTGGGCAGGTTAGCTAGTAGTGGGTGCTCCTCTGATGGGTGACTGAGACTACTTCTCTTTGTGACAGGAAGCTCCCAGCACAACTGAGTATGCCAGCAGTAAAAACTGAAGAAACTGGTGATATTGTTCTACTTTTCTTACTCTTGATAATGAAATAAAAAAAATCTAAGTTTCATGTCTTAGTGGCCTTTTGTAGCTAAGTCTTTATGAAAACCTGCTGAACCCCATAGTACAGTTCACACATAAGACAATCCACTTTATCTTGCTGCCATGGACACTTGACCTTGTTCAGGTAGTTAGAGCTTCTCCACCTTTCTTAATGGGAAAGAGGATGCACAGGAAAATCAATGGTTATCCCCAGGTTCCTTAATTTCCACGGCTGTAGAATATGCTTGACAACCCTTTTAGCTTGCTGGCAACCAGCTTTTTTGACATCTGTCCATTGATAGGGTTTAGTGTCAAAAATTGTGACTGTATAGAATTGATGTTGTTTTGATTGATAGTCTACACCAGAGTTGATCATACAGATTTCCAAAGGACTCTTGGTTCCTTGGGATCTGGTAAAAACACAAAGTGGTTTTCAGTGATGATGCAGGATTGTGTGTTGTAATCTAAAACAGCACTGTAAGAATTGTGCTAGGTGAGAGTAGGGCACGTGGGAGACATGTAGCAAATTTGTTCTTGGTGCTAAACTAATTGATATTTGCTTACATCAGTGGAATTTCTTACAGATTGCAGATACTCTAAGATGTCACAGACAGACACTTGGAGTGCTACAGGGTTTGTTTCTGACTGCAACCCTTAATTAATATATGCAGGACAGATTAACAAAATGCCAATTAATTTTCAGAAAGCACTAAACAGGGAAATCTTGCAAACTGAAACTACAGAAAGCCTAGAAGGAAAAGTGCAATTAATACAGTTAAAAATTGTCTTCAAATATGCAAATTCAGCATCTCAAGTAAGTGGTAATTTAGGCAGTCATATTCATCTAGAAAAGAGGAGTTGGAAGAGCAGAAATGCTGGATACTGAAACCCTCCAGATATGATCCCCACCCTCCAGTCCTAGAAAATTAGAGTCCTGGGGTGTTCATCACATATGCTAGCATATTTCTAAAATGTTTATTTAATTTGGTAGATCAGAACAAGGACTGGAACAATATAAACCTGTGTATTTTAAAATTCTTTGTGGAAGCATTTGTTGGGCTGTCTGTGTAGATTTTCTGCTTGATTTTTAAGCTACAAAACTTGTGCAACCATCTGCCAAGTATTCTGTGTAACTGAGAGACAGCCTTTCACAAGAAAACAGTTGTTTTTCTTTCATGTTTTTGGCATAATAAGTTTTTCATTTTACAAACCTTGTATTATCCATTCTAATAGCATATTAGAGACGGATTGAGGAGTGAAAGATTTGTTGATAAAATATTGGCAACTAAGATTTAGAAGACCCAAAGAAGCAGAAAACCACAAGCAAGAACAGTAAAATTTATTGGCTGTATTTTTCTACATATTAAATATTCAATTAAGAGAGGATTTCTTTTTTGGGGCCAGTCTTGTTTAATATCTTTATCAATGATCTGGGTGAGGGGGTTGAGTGCACTCTCACTAAGTTTTCAGACGACACCAAACTGGTTGGGAGTGTGGATCTGCTTGAGGAAGGCTCTCCAGAGGGATCTGGGCAGGTTGGCTTGTTGGGCCAAGGCCAGTTTTATGAGGTTCAATAAAACCAAGTGCTGGGTCCTGTGTTTTGGTCACAACAACCCCATGCAGCGCTACAGGCCTGGGGAAGAGTGGCTGGAGAGCTGCCCGGCGGAAAAGGACCTGGAGGTGCCAGCTGAACATGAGCCAGCAGTGTGCCCAGGGGGCCAAGAGCATCTGGCTTATACTAGGAGTGGGGAAGTGATTGTGCCTCTTTCCTGTAATCTTTTGCAGTTTTCACTGAAACAGCACTGAGAGATTCCAAGGTTATTCATTGCTGCCTCATCCAGCTCACAAGCAGTAGGATACATGAGTGGCATGACGCAGCCAACTTTCTGTATTCTTCTCAAATAACTTGGGAGCCAGCCGAACTACCTGGGTTGTCTTGGTCATGTAACCAGCAGCATCCTTATCCCTGGCCATTGCATTCCCGGTGGCCCGGTGAAGCCCCGTACCCTGTAGTCACTCTGTGCATGTAGAATGAGCAGAAGGAATGTACAAAGTCACTGTTCAGCAAATTGGGTGCCTGGCAGAAGCGAGAGTGGTGCTGTGCTTGAAGGGCTAAGTCATTGCTACGGCGTTGGCGTAGGTCAGACTGACTGTACTCAGTCATTCCAGTGCTGTTTCCGCAACAACAAGCATGTGAACTCTTCTACCAGCTCCAAAACATAACAAATTATCCTCAACAGTTTAACTTTGTGGCTACACTGTATTTCTGTTGCCTTCTCCAAATTGCACTGCTGTATTATAATATGAAACTGTCAAAGATTTCCTTCTGCGGGTAGGTGTCTTTGTTTTGTAGAGAAGTGCTGTGACCTTTTGAAAGTAAAGATATTATATAAGCGGAAAGCAGTTAATTATTTTTACTATATTACAATACAGAAAGAATTACACCATTTACTTACTGATTTGGGGATTCTTTGCTAGTAACTATAAAGTGAAAAAAGAATTTAAATGTTACTGGTAAAGATTATGCGTTGCTCTCATTCCAGTATAAAATGTATGTAAAATATTATGGCTACCTAATTTCTGAGACAAATAGGTGAACACACAGAGATTAGATTCAACGTAATCTTCCAGCCAGTTTCTTCATTATTAAAAAAAATAGCCATTTAAAAAATTTAAAGGACTTTCTCACAATAGGTTACTAATATGTTGTTAGGTGAGCGCAAACTAGGGAAAAAGATCTGAACTGAAATTTAAATCTAAAATGCAGGGCTCTTGAGAGACCTGCACGTATATGTTCGTGGACACTCTCACTTTAGTTGTTTAGGATTCCCTCGAAAATGTCTTCATTGAGTTTAATAAGCCACAACCACCAACAGCCTTCATCTAGCTCATCTATGAAATGCTTTTTTTTTTACTCTAGAAAATGGTTTAAAAGTTGCCTATTTGCCTATCTGACTCAAAACCTATTTCCACTATTTATTCACTTGTAACTACTACAAATACTGATTTTACTCGTATTAGCTGAAAACAGCTAAGACTGGGTGAACTGCAGTTTGTTTAATCCTTGTCAACAAAATCAGTTATTAAACAGAAAGCTGGTTATTTGCACAGGCTCACTGAAGACTAAGATAGTCATGCAGAAGCAGGGAGCAGCCTAGTTCATTCCCAAGTCACAGTTTCCTTGGCTAAGCAGTGAGGGAAATAGTTTTCTGTGAGCTGAATGTGTGCTTTGCATTCATTCACACCTGCTGTTCTCAGTGGATTTTTCAATTCTGTTTTCATGCCTGTTCTCCCTTCCACTGAAAGTCTTGGGAATTTTGCTCTTGACTTCACCGAAAAACAGGACTGTCGCCTAATTATTTTGATTTAAAGAACAATAAGTGTAATGGTTTGTGTAATATACTGTATCCTGTAGCTTACTTAGTCATAAGTGACTGATTTACATCTCGTGGAAGTGCTAGTCGTCTTAAATTTTTATTACTTGGAACAAGATCAGAATTAAAAACCAGGAGGAGCAGAACAGAGTCTTAGATCAGAATTTCAGTGTAAATTATTTCCACTTTTTCGCTATGTGTTCTTTTGGGGACTGATGATATGGAATATTCTGATGGGGATAAGACATTTCACTGCAGATTATTCCAGTGAAATGGTTTTATTCCTTGCTTTTGTATTAACAGGTAAGCATCTGAATTTGGTGTGTATTAGTATTTGCAGATGTGGTTTGGGGAAAGTGGAGGTGGTATCATTGATTTGAGTTGGCATCTCAGGGGAGGGAGAACAATCGAAGTGCAGAAAACCCTTTCATTTCCTTTTCATCTGGCTCCTGTCACCCAGCAGAACACCTCAGTGTGGCAGATTTGAGCCATGTGGGTTACGTGTGGAGCAAATATTTCTTGCAATACAGTGGGCCCAGCTGGGCTGAGCTGCAGTGACAGGAATGGAACATGTTGCTCTTGTGAGACCAGGGGTACGGTGTTCTCTGGAGAATGTGATGTTAGCTGGCTTTGCTGTGGGCTCTGTGAAAATGAACTAGAAGGCCAACGAGACAAAGCTATCTTGAAAATGCTTGATGGAGACTTTAACGATTAGAACCTTCTCAGTGTGAGGTAAACTACTGGGTGCCTTTATTGCAGTGACAGTTGCTGTGCTTACATAGAGAGGTGATGAGAACAAGCTACGTTAATTATATCGTCGCATCAATAATCACTTTTCTAACACTTAGTGAAGATCTGTGAGTATTCTTTGTGTTGTGGAATAAAAGAGTGGAGAAAGAAAGATGTCTTTACTAAGTTTGGCTGCGAATTAATTCTTCTGTTATTTTTGGTTTTGTTTGTTTTTTTTACCAGAAATTCAGCGGCGGTGGGTCACGGCTGTTTCTGCTACGCTCTAGTGCGTTCAATTCCAGTTGCCATCTACATTGTTCTGGTAACAGGTCTGCGTTACCACCTGTTCATATGGAGCGTCTTCTCACCAAAACTACTTTATGAGGGAGTGCATGTGTTCATCACAGCCACTATCTGCTTGTTCTTCACTGCCATGGATCAGAACCACTCTCACAGAGCGCAATATTGAACACAAGCGTGCAGTACGCAGTTCTGCGTTGCAATGTCCATTGTGTCACTGGAATGGAAGAAGGAAAATAATGGTTTTAAATTGTGCAGAAATTTCGAAGAGTAACCTTGTTTATCATAGTTAAGATCAGGATTTGAAGGGCCAGTCCTGTTTAAAAACTGAGTTTGCATTAAAAATGTTGAAATAAACTTTTTTCATGGGTAACTTTTATTCTGTAGCTTTTATCATAGCACTCTCCAAATAACAGAATGGCAATACTATATTATTTGAATTTAAAAATGTACATCTTAATATACAGACTACTGCCTCATGGGCATTGAAAAAATCTTTTGCACATGCAGTATTTTTACCTTCCTAGACTACAGAATCCTAAAAATATGCAGGTTCTCTTGGTGCTGAACTTGTATTCATTAGCCTTGGGGATATTTTGTTTGTTTTGTTTCTAGAGTGTGTGTTGAAATTATTATTGATTTATTGTACAAAAATCCCAAGTAAGAGATCTTTTTGTTTGTTTTGCATAGGCAACGTTTCTATATAAAGACAATGTTTTCTTTGTAAGGTGAATGCAATCGTTGTCTGTAGTGGATTTCCATCTGCACTTCAGCCACTAGATGAGAAACGCTAATCAGCTAAAAGTAATGAATCTTCTGTGGACCCCATTCACTGCTAAAATGTTGTGTTTCTTTTTATTAATATATAAACATTGAAGCAGGTTGGTGGCAGCTGTGCTGAACCTTTGGTCATGTTTTCCACGCCAGGGTGGAGAGTTATGAAGCATGAACAGGGAAGTAGTTTAATGGGCTATCTTACCAGCAAAATAAAAGCGTGTTTGCATCACCTCCCCGTTAGTGACCTGCCTAGCCAACTCATTTGAACGTGCTATAATTAATTCCTGATGATGTTGTTTTCCTTGCTTCTGTCTAGAAGATACACTTTGGTGACTATCTTGAGTATTTGTGTTCTTTATGTGGGTTTTTTGCCTCATGTTTTTGTCCATACGAGCAGCCAATAGGTTTTAATTAAACTGTATTAGAGGTGTAGCAGAAGAAAGGCACACAGGGAACTTTTGCTATAAATTTGAAAACGAACAACATTTGTTGGGGTCACTGATAGACTTTTCATCTTTATTTCAGATAGAACAATTCTCAAAAAGTAGGCCTTGCTGTGTATTGCACTTCACCTAGAGAAGAGACTGCTGGATCTTAATGTGACCTGGTGGAAGTTTGAAAATGAAATACTTTTAATAAATTGTTTTTTCACTGCAAATTATGGAATATTTAATACAGCTTGTATTTGTGAATGCTGTGCACATTTACCGTTTTCATCATTCTCAGTATTTTTCTGGTTACCTGTTGCCTAGCAACCGTATGGGGATTATCGACATCATCTCTGTTTGCTTATTTGTTTAATTCCTAAACCATCCTCCCTAATGTTCATACATAGTATGTTTGTAAAAGATTTGACTCAGAGATAAAGGATGCTAATGAAGAGATGGGAGAGGTGGAGGGGAAGTTGCTTCTGGGGTACAGGACCCTAAAACAATGTGGGCTGATAGTTACAAGATGTTTTATTCCTTCCTTCTGGTATTTTTTACTTTTAGTGTCTCTCTTGGACATTTTATGAAATAGTGGAATCTAAACGATTGCAAGTGTATTAACATTGCATTTCTTCAGATTACTTAGTTAAATAATCACAGTATCCCTTTTTCCTCCGAAGCTGAAAGATGTCCAAGTTGAATCCAGGAGAAAATAAGTGGTTTGGAAAAACTGTTGTTTAGGTCTTCAAGGCCAGAAACAGAAGGAAGAAGTACTGCATCTCTGTTAACACATGAGTTTGGGTTATAACTCAAGAAAACACAAACTTCAGAATTGCCATTTTTATTCTTTTGCACCCTTTCTCTTTGGGTCTAGGCAAATGAAATACTATTTTAACTTCATCAGCTTTTGGGCTATGGCAATGCTAAGCTGAGGCAATGAAGAAATGAGCTGGTTCTTGCCGCACACAAACAGACTTGAACTGGGGGATTGTGTAAAAATAATTTTATTTTGAATCAACATAAAGTTTTGTCAATTGATCTGAATGTACAGAGGAAGCAAATGACCGTATACAAACTCCCTAATTAGCTGCTTCTCTTCCCCCCTCATCACAGCTCCTCTTGTCACATTCAACATGTCTCAAACCCTCAGACAAGGAGACAAGCAATGTGGGAAGCAGAAAGAGCACATGGGATGGTTTCTGCTGTTCTGAGCATACCCCTTCTATCCACGTCTTCTATGTTCCCTGCTCTGGTGTGGCATCAGCCTGGGCTGCAGCTTCCTCTGCAGTACCCTGTGCACAGCCTCCTTAGATGTGTTCTGAGCAGGGATATTGTGCTTCTCCGTTTGGATGCGTGGCAAATTGTTCCACTTAATATATTCACTGCTGGTTCGGCCAGTTACAGTGGTCTGTAGTTTCCTCTGGTAGGTTTCACTAGGTCACAGTCAGTCAGTGTGGCTTGCTGCAACTCGAGGCTTGTAACGTGTGCCCAGTATTGTCCTAGAGACCCGGAGTGTGATGAAGCTTGACCTGAGGAGAGATTCTTGTAAATGAAGAAGAAGGTTTAAGAAAAAAAAAAACAAAACAAAAAACCACAAACCTATTCATATTTCAGATACTATGTATATGTAGTTCTCTGTATAAAACCCCAATGTTTTCCTTGGCTCTCTTGCAGGCCAGCAGGACATCCACACTGTGCACCCCAGCGTTTGCAGCAGGTGATGAGTGTGTGCTAAGCCGCTGCTCCCCTGTGCTGCTGTCATGGCAATTTTTGGAATTCCTCATGTAAAGCATTTGTAAATTAAGCAAGGTTTATCTCCACAACTGCTCGGTCACAGGAGGAGGGGCCACAGATGCAAGTTGCCATGAAGGGTTTCCTCTGAAAAACCAAGGCTTCCTTGAGTGCTTCAGCAGCACAGGGAGGGGAATGAAACTGTGGTCTTACTGATCAGTGGGGCAGGAGAGGGAGCTGGCTGATCCCATTGCAGGCAGTCCACTCTGACTGTCATCAGCTGTGACTGGGTCATATTCCTGAGGAATGGAACCATCCTCCAGAAAGTAAGGAGGGTCTGGGGAATGACTGGCCATCAGCTGCTTCTCAGTCCCCAGGCAAACGATGGGGGACTGCTTTCCAAGAACTGGGTGGAGGGGGAATGACCAAGGACTTACCAGGACAACAGGTGCCTGGCCAATTAATGGCTAATTGCCTTTTCTGAAGAGATGACAGATGTCTCTGTGGAGAAGGGAAGAGCACTGGATGTTGGACAACTGGACTTTAGCAAGGCCTTCAGTTATAGTGTACTCAGTGTCCAAGTGGCTATGGATCAGTGAGCCTGGAGGTGGTCTGGGTCACAGCTCTTGGAGGGTTGACTTTCGTGGTCTGATGTCCAACAATTGGCTGGTGAGCAGTAGTGTCCCTGGTGTGTGTGTGGGGGCATGCAGTGCTAGGGCAAGGCAATTTAAGATCTTTCTTAAATTGAGGAGATGGTAGCAAATTGGGGGAGTGGTGTATATGCTGGAGGGGACAGCTACCCTTGGGAGGGACCTTGGCAGGCTAGAGAAATGGTCTGCTGGGAGCCTGGAGTACAGCCTGAGCAAACACTGAGTCCTGCCCCTGGCTGGGAGGAGCTCTAGAAGTCTCTTCCAGCAAACATTTTTCAAAGACTCTCTGATTTTGATATGTTTAGAGTTGACTGCAATATTTTACTGGCCAATTCACAGGCTATTTCCTGGAGTCAAAGAGCTTTGATGTTGATTTTGTAATAAAAATAAAAAAGTTTTACCAACAGGAAATAAAATGTGTCACTGGTCTTTTTTTTGTTTGTTTGTTTTGGGGTTTTTGTTTGTTTTTGTTGTTGTTGTTGTTGTTTTAAGAGATAAACATTGCAGCTGAAAACTGTTGTTAATTTGGTTTTATTTTGTGTATTTGTGTATTAATGCTTTAGATACAAGAAGTAAACATCACTGGAGGGAGAGGCTTAATGCCATCTGCCCTTAACCATGCCAACTTCAGTGCCTCTGTAGGTTGAGGATTCCCAGATTCAGCGACCTATTTGGGTCCTTCCCAGGTTCAGGTCCTATTTTGCCATCACTTCTGTTATGATTCAGATGATTTCCCATGTTCAGTTTGCCTATCAGGACTGAGGTGAAAGTTGTGATCACAGCTTTGCTGTGATCTTCTCAGGCCCATGCCAGGCACATTTGGTAGGACATACATGCACAGAGGTGACTTAATTTCTGAAGCTGTTTTTCTGGCTTCAGACTGAGGACTAGGCCGGTGAACGTTATTTCCTGCATTTTGCCTAGTGAGGGATATTGGTTCATTCCAAAAGAGCTGTTATTTCTCAACATTTGATAAAAATCTTGGGTTGCTATGAGGAGTAGCCCTGTTCCTTCAGCAGCTGTCTCACCCAGTCAGAGTAACACCGTTGTCCTCCCCACTAGCAGGGTGTTGAGAGCACATTTTCAGCATGGTGCTAGCTTAAGGTGTAACGCGAGTTCAACCCATGGCTCAAAGCACCTCCTTTTTTCTTGATGTCCTTGTCATCTGAAGAATGAGCGTGCTAGTCACCAGAGAAGGACTTCAACAAAATGCTTAGTTTCAAGACAGACTATACATGGTAAAACTTTCATCATCTCTGCCTTTTTTAACGCCTCCGATTTTACCACGGCAGTGTGTTATATTTGGTGATGTCTGTTGCAGAGACCACTAGTGATGCAGAACGTGACACAGCATGGCTCACAGCAGACGTGCACCTGGTTCTGCAGAGGTGGTAAATTGGTCACCAGCAGGAAGACATGAGGTCCAAAACACTCAGAAGCCCCCACAGCTGTTACGCTGAGAGTTGGTTATATCTGCTGAGATAGGAAGACTTGAGCTGAACTTTTCCTGATTAAAAAAAATGAAAGCTTCTCAAAGAGTGCTGTCTTTAGAGCCTGTAGGACTTCCCAGTGGGCAAAATAGTCCCATCTGTCCCAAGCTTTTGCTGAGTAGCAAAAGTTGTTTGTATGAGGTGTTCATCTGAAAAAGCCTAGTCTGTGGTACCAGAGGTGGTGCTAGAGAACAATGTAGTGTCTGTGGTTGCTGAGGCTTGCTGGTGTGGTACAGGTCAGTTTGTCACCACTTGTGCAAACCAGTTGCTGAATTAGTCTATAGATCCTTTGGGTGGCTGGGCACAAGATCAAATTAAAGAAATTGTGCTGCTGAATTGTACCTAGGGCCATGGGAATCAACATCTTATTTTCTAAACATGGCCTTTAAAAAGGAAAGTGACAAACAGATCCTCTGGCCCAAATTCTGCCTCAGTCCTTGCTTGTAGTACTTCCTACAGTAGACTCCCAGAGGAACTTGATTGATGAGAAAGGTGAGGTATGGGGGCAGAAGGGAAGTTTTGGGGCACTATTTGCATGTATTGCAGGTGGCTTTTTATTTTGAATAAATGTTTAAGAAGACACTAACACAGCTGGTGCAGCTCTCTTGGCTGGAGTCAACAGCCTGAGAAGCCGCTTAGGAGTGGGTGAGCAGCCTCTTGCATTTTGGTTGCACGTGAACTCTCCCCGCATGTCACTTGCTCAGGACTTTTGGCAGTGGCACTGAAAGCCTAGTTCCTCCACAAAAGCTGCATTGGAGGTGCATTACCAGTGCAGGAAGGTCTTTGGTCCTTCCCTTTCACAACTGGGACACAGGATACAGCTGCCAAGAAGAGCATCGTTAGGGAGGACTGCCACAGCTGGAGATATTAAACCATTTATGTTTGGCTTTTGCTGCCTGCAGCTCTGCCAGTGGCGTGTTTGTGGAGGTGTGAACACCTCCCTTCTGCTGAGTGTGTTGACAGAAAGTGTCCAGCATTGCTTGTTTAATCTTGCTAGGCAGTATGCTGCTGCACAAAAATCCCAAACTTCCCTCCTCCTTTCCCAGTTTACTGTGGAGATACTCCACGGGAGGGAACTGTGTGTACCACCAAGGAGACCGTGGAGCAGTGCTCTGTGTAGGCACTTGCACCAAGATGCCTGCCTGTAATAAAACCTCTGGTGGACTGCAGTATGGGACAAGGCTTTGGTTTACAAAGTACAGCCTGATCTGTGAGCATGTTAAAGACTAATATGTGGAGAAACACTCNGTTAGAAGCTCTACGCCCTTGAGGTCTGAATGCTGCAAGGGGAGTTTGGGAAGTCTTGTGACAGCACGTGGCTTCTTCCTGAGGCTTTCAGCGGAGGACTGACATGGTCCCCAGCTGGGATGGGAAGAGCGCTTCAGGGAAGGTATAGCTGTCGTGAGGAACTTAGAGGGGCAAAACAAGCTAAGAATTACTTGAGGCAGCTGGGAGGAATTTTTCTCCAGTGGGGTAGTTTGTGCAGGCTGGGCAGGGCCAGGGCAGAACCCCATAAATTGCATCTGTCCTTTTAACACAGGAAATATCTCTGTGTGAGACAAGATAAAGGCATTTTGTGAAAACCCCAGGTTAAAAATAGCAACACAAAGTCAAGCCAGTTGTCTGACGGGGACCGATAATTCACCTACACATGCGCTTACAATAGGTGATTTCTAGTATGCTTTCAGCGCAACATCCTACTCAGAGGAAGAGTTTTACTAGTGGGGGAGAAAGAGGACATAAGGAAACAAAATATGTGTGACCTTATTCATACTGCTGACCTGTCTCAACAAAACCTGGACCAAAACAGGTTTTGCATTTGTCTAAGTGCAAACTGAAGAAGATCCTTCAAGTCCCTTCTTACTCACTCCAGAGAGAGAGAGTAGTAGCTGGAGTCACCTGGCAAATGTTCCTCAGTAGCAGAATTTCACTGGGCTTGTGACATAAGCTTCTTAGCTCAAACCATGGTAAACACCTGCAGCTCTGCCTTAGGATCCTGGTGGTGGAGTCTGGACAGCTGCTGCCTCTTTTGGCTGACAAGTACAAGTGCAGGGTAGAAATGAGACATCCCTTCAATTCTTCTCTTCATTGCTGCATCTGTCAGTGTACGTGACACTGTGAGGAGTCTTACCTCAAAGGAAAGGGAGTCAGAGTTGAGACAGAAACTGTGAGTTGGGGGTGAAAGCCTTTTCCATTTTACAAAATGTTGTGGGGACACGCCTGGGGACTGTCTGCTACCGGAAGTGAAGTACAGTACTATAAATCTTCCAAATCAGCAGAGGCAGAAAAGTCAGTCTTTCCTTCTGCATTCCCTGGAAAAGTCTTGCATAGAGCCTGCTCACTTGTCCTGGGGTGAATTTTGCAGAACCAACATGATGATACCAAAAGTGTACGAAGTGCTATACCATGGCTGGCAGACAGGTGTAGCACAAACAAGCTCTTTAAAGCCTGAAATTCTGATAAAAAATCCCTAGATGATTAGCAAAGTAATTTTGCTCTAGTTGCAACAAATGTGCTCATTTGCATGAAGAGTGCAGTGAACATAGATTAGCTAAAACAAAAGCACAGAGATTGGGCAGTTTTCCTCTTTCATGCGAAGATTATAATTAGTTTGTATTTTTGTATGTGGTGGTTTGAAAATATCTTGGCTAAATACAGAGGGAGTGCAACGTCTCTGGAGGTGTTTCACCTGTTGCTGGATGCTTAACTCAAATTGCTGGATTCTTTTCCTCAGATTAATTAAATTTTCCTACATTCCTATATGTGACATCCCCCCTCAAAATCCTCAAAAGATACCATTTGCCTGGAAAGGGCTTTTTAATGTTATTGTTCAATGGCCTTGTTCCATTCCCACTGAAATCAGGGGAGTTTTGCTCATCCTGCCAAGAGAGACCTAACTTGCAAATAATTTCCAGTTCCCATAACTGAAATCCTTTGCTTGCCTGATGCTGTATTGTTTAAAATGTCTTAAGTACTCTTAGAAAATAAAGGCCAAATCAGTTTAATTCTGCATTTGAAATGTCAGTGTCATGCTGCTTTTATGTAGGCATATGCATATTGAGTATTATTTTCTGAGTGTAATTGCCTTAAGTGCTGTTGATCGTGCAAAGAGAATGATGCATTCATTCTCTGACTCAAGGATCTGAGAATTAAAGATCCAAATCTTGCAAATTTTTAAGCATGTGGAGAAAGCCCTTGAGAGGGCATCCAGCTACTCTTATGTTCAAGGCTGGGGTCCAAATTTACCAGACTAAAACCAGCAGAAGCATACAGCATCTCTTCCCTGAGCAGTACTGGTTGCTGGAGGCAGAGGCTTGGCAGGAGAGGAGAAGATGAGGACATGTGAAGGTAGGAGAAGAACAGTGTAGACGGAGTGTTTGGAATCTGATGGAAGTAGCCAGATGGGGTATAGAAAACACGAGGAAGGCAAATACCTAGAGGAAAAAGAAAGGAAGACTGGGAAATGTGTGAATCTGGAGTCAGTCTGTGATTCTTCAACTTACTGGTAGTGGCAACAGGAAATGTTAGGTTGAAATCTGTTTTCAAGGTGTTTGTAGAGGACTTGTTGTGACTAGCTTCACTCTGCTCTACCCATGAATTGAAATACCAAGAAAATAGAGGGGCTGTCTGAAAGACAGGCAGGACAGAATGAACAGGGCTGGAAAATTAAACCAGTTTGAAGACCAGTAATGTTTATAAGAGTTGCCTATTCAAACTGCCTGCTTTTACTGAGCACCTTCTGTCTGTGGTTTGAGGAACATTCATTTTGTCCCACGTTGCATAATTTATCATGAGGGGCCCGCAACATTACAAGTTTAGTGTGCCAACATCCTATAATCCATACTGTTTTGTGTTGCCTATCCATCTTTAAACTGGTTTCCTGACTAGCTGGCACTACATGGGATGCTGTCATGGTCATCCTGGCAGCTACAGATGTGTTTGGAGCACTGTGTTTTGATGTAGTGGAGGTAGAAAAACAGTATAAAAGAAAGACATGGATCTGTTGGAACAGGTCCAGAGAAGGACCACAAAAATGATCAGAGGGATGGAACACATCTCCCATGAAGAGAGACTGAGACAGCTGGGGTTGTTTAGCCTGGAGAAGAAAACATTCTGGGGAGACTTTATTGGGGCCTTTCAATACTTAAATGGGGGCTTATAAGAAATACAGGAATAGACTTTTTAGTAGGGCCTGTTACGACAGGATAAGGGGTAATGGTTTTAAGCTGAAAAAGAGTAGATTCAGACTGGATATAAGGAAGAAATTTTTTACACTGAGGCTGGTGAGACATTGGCACATGCTGCCCAGAGGGGTGATAGATCCCACATCTTTGGACACATTCAAGGTCAGGTTGAATAGGGATATAAGCAAAGATGTCCCTGCAGAGGGTTTGGACTAGGTGATCTTTAAAGGTTTCCTTCCAATCCAAACTATTCTATGATTCTGTGAAAAACAGAGAAAGGTTGGGAAAGCTGTATATGTAATGTACAAATATCCATAGACATTACACCTCGGAATTGTTAGAGTTTATAGTATAGAACAATTTCCTTTTTTTGTGCATGAATGTTTTACAAAACACTCATTTAATGACTCTTACTTCACTGAACAGCTTGCTCCCTGAAGGTATCATCTGAGGAAAGGCCCTCCCACAGCTTGTGAATGAAGGAAAGAATCTTATTTAAAAAGAACCAAGCCAAAAGTCTTTAAAGTGACTGGAGTTTCCTTGCTATAAAAAAGGTGAAAGAAAGATGGCTTTTGCAGGTGAAAGAAAAACCACAGCAATCTGCAAAGTGGTATTATATCTGAGAAATCCCTTCTTTTCTGGGTATGCCCCCTGACAGGAATGTGCAATACCACTGCAAGTGGAAGACAGCATGTGTATTTGCTTATTGTGCCTATTTCTTTGACATCCCTTCTACCTCTTAGGCAACTTTTACTCTCTCTTGCTATATCTACTGCAGCTGCTGAGCCTCTGAGCTACTCAGCTTCACTCAATCCAGTTTGTGGAACACCACTATCATGTGCTTACTTCAGGATGCACCTCACAACTTTGTCCATTTCTTTTTGTGCATGTGTTTGTCCATCTCCCACATTTCACATAACCATGTTGAAAGGAACCCAGCTAGGTTTCAAGAGCAAGAAAAACTTTTAGGCAATAATCTAGTAGTACTATTGCCTCCACAGGGCAAGTACCGCCTTGTTGGTATGTACACACATATGGTCTGGGGTGAGTATCCAGGATCCTGTTCCAGTAAATTAAATGATGGAGATCAGTCTCATCCTGTTCTGCATCCTTCTTCGTAACTGCTGTCTGCCATGTGAGACAATACTTAGGAAAATGAGTATTTGAGTCTGGTAACTGATGAGGCCAGTGGCATGCTACTGCCTGGCAACTGTAACTGGTCCAGACTCTGGTCCTGCAGAAGAGGGCATAAGGAGAGCAAAAAGGGAAGAATTAGGCTATCCTTTATTCTGCATTGTCTGAGTAATATATTCACAGGAAAATGAGTTTCTGGAAGTGCTCATCTTCCCCAGTTCATGCTGAATTCACCACATGGATTTTATGGTTGTAGAGGCGGTGTTGAACTTGGAGATCAGTCACAAAACGGGGCGGAAAAGTGGTAGTGGCAGTTCTTTCTCCAGAGCCATCTGATGAGAGCATTCAACAAGAAGAACACAAAGGGGCAGCTGCCTGAGATCCTCCAGCTCCCAGGCAGTCAGGAGAACTTACCCCCATACGGCTGGTATGTATTTTTACACCCTTCTGTTGACTTAGTTCTCCTTTGTAAGAGGCAGCTGACTCTGTTGGAACTGCGATCCCTCCTCACCAGTTAGTGAGCTGTCTTCTTCTGCGTGCTATGAATATTTACATGTCTAATGCAAACTGAAGAGCTTTGTGGAAGATCAAGGAGAGATGCCCTCAGCACAGCTTGCAGTGTGATCTGCAGGGATCCAGGCAAGATGTCCATGTGCACAGGGACAGTCTTTACAGGTTAGATCTGGAAAAGGCATGATTTGTAATATGGCTGAGTGGAATGAGGCAAAGTCTGCAGGGGAAGAGGACAAATTTTATTAACTAAGGTAAAAATCAGGGAAGTTCTTGTATGCATGTGTGCACAAAGGACGTGTAGTTGAGGGAAATACCAGTGGTACAAGACAGGGTGGAAGCCAAAGGAAAACGTGCATCCTTCCAGAAATCCTGACTAATGATGTCTCCTATGTGTGGCCTTCTGCAAGGGCTGCTTCATTGCAGGTGGGTTGGACAAAGCCCTGGAAATATTTGATGTGCAGGAGGGAAGGGCTCTTGCAGCTTTGTGGTGAGATTCTGACTGGTGTCCTTTGAGATTGGGTCCTCTGAGAGAGGACTCGGCAGTCCCATCCAGACTTGTGAATGTCCACATTCACATAAGTGTCTAGACAGGAGTGATTTATCTGGTGTGTCTGCTCATCTGGTATGCGAGGTGACATTTCAGTAGTTACTTCCAACTGCTGAAGAGTTTCCTGACCAGAAGATCAAGTGGTTTTATGACGTCATTCAGAATTTGTGAAGAAAAGGCAAAAATTTCTCTCTAACTGTGTGGAGGGAGCAGAGTTATGTCTGCCCTAGGGGGAAAGCTTGGAAGAAAAGCAACACAAAGTTATAATGCACTTGTGTTCTGTTAAGAAGAGAATTATCCAAAGGTGTGTGCAGACCTACGGTGTCCAATCTAGCAGCGAAGGTACTGTTAGGCAGGCTGCTCTCTGGTGTACAGCCAACAAAAGCAAGAAGTCATTGATGAGGTGCTGACAGGCAAGTGTGCACCTCCCTGGGACATTGCCTGGAGGACCCCAGGGGTGCCAAAGAACAAGACTTCCCAACCGCAATGGCAGATGGGAAGCTCTTAATTTCTGTGACTGCCTTCTGCTGTATAGAAAGCCACCACTGTTTTCCCAGGCATGTATGTGCTGGTTTGGGGGAGTTTATTTTTCAGAGTGTGAAGTTTTGGCATAGGTGGGTTGTGAGGGAAGATAGAAACTGAATATATGGGATGCTGGGCGCTAGCACTGCCTGGAGGTCACTGTAGATTCTGTCTCACAATGTTCTATCCTGGCAGCCTCACTCAGCGCTGCATAATTCAGCTTGGACGTGGCAGGCTGGTCATGGCAACTTCTGAGATCCCTGGGGAAGGCAGACATGGATGGCTGAGGTCAGACTTTGATGCTTACACTGAGGCACTATAACTATATGAGAGTGAGTAGCTGCAGCATCTGCTGGGGTGGAGGGTAAAACTCAGCCCTGGGTTAGCGAGATCTCTCCACAGGCAGGAGAGTGCCCACACATGTTGCTGAATCAGTGCCCCAGGGCCTTGGCCTCCTGTCTTACAATGGCTGCTTCAGGTTCTCAGCAGCTGGAGATCCCTGTATGGCCCCTGTGCTGAGATGTCTTCTGGTGAAATGAACAACAAACCCAAACGCAGCCCGTTTCGGTTGCCTGCTATCTGCTGCCATTAATCCACTTGAGATTGGCAGAACAAATTAATTTGGGATTTGTAGGCTGTCAAATATTTTCCCTCAGGTAGCTTTCTGTTGAGTTCGTGAACTTCAGGGATTAGCTGCTATTTAAAGCAGGAAAACTTCCTCCATGCCTTGTCCAGATGAGCTAGAGGAAGAAGTGGTGCAGGTGGGTGCAAACCTGTAACTCGGTGTTCTGCTGCTCTACCTTGGTTCTCCCATCCCTGGTGGAACTGATTTCACTGGGTTTCTAGCATCAAAGTGTAGGCTTTCAAATCTTCCTGTGTGCTGGGCTCCGCTCTATGACAGGTGTTGCACTGGAGACCTGTACAGCCTTGACCCCTCCAGGAAGGGACTGTTACACCTTGACAGCCACTTCTTTGAGGCTAAAGCAGCTGCGATTCCCTGTTTGCTTCTTGACACAGGCAATTTAATCTGCTGCTTCCTTCTCCAGAGTTCATCCTCTGCCTCAGGGAAACCAATTTTTAGTCCTGGGAGTGAAGCAGGTCAATAGAATAAATGAGATGTGAAAAAGGGGCAGAGGAGTTTGGGGAGTGGTACAGGTGTGTGAGCTGCCCCTCAGGTTATGCAGAGCAGAAGCAAGTGTCCATGGCCAAGGACTGGGACACACAGTGCAGGGGCTGCTGTATCCCTGGCCCCGACCGGTATCAGCATGGGCAGGAGGGTCCACCGCAGCAGTGCATTTGAAATTGTACCACGTTTTCCTGCCTGCCTGAGCATTTAAGTGCCTGATTCATATCTTTCATACCTGGACATCCATACTTTTTTTTAACTGACCCTTTGTCTTGTCAGTTAACTGACACAGTGTCACAGGTGTCACAGAAGTCTGGAATCTGGAAACGACATGTTGGAGGGCAGGTGCTTAAAAATGCTGTAGAGGCTGAGATATGCATCCTGAGTTTCAGATGTGCAGAGAATATGACATTTCCCACAGGTTTTTATACCAACCATGTGGAAAAAAACGGCAAAACTATCCAACAGATTTGTAACTTGTGTGCCTGACATCAATTTTTCACCTTATGTCTGTGTCACCTTTCCTCCTTTTTACTACACAGAAGCTTTTGTGTACTTTGCAGTGGGAATTTAAAGGAGGAACTAGGATGAAGAATAGAGTAGGTGCATGAGCAAATGAACTTATCTGGGACGCTGCAACCTGACACAAGGACTGTGAGATTCCCAGAGAATGCTGTGTTTGACCATGGTAGGCCTGCACCTGCATTGGCAGGAGCCTGACCAGCAATCCTGTGTGTTCAGAAACTATAGCTCCCTTTCCCCCAGCAGTTGCTGGGGCCAGACTTCTACTGTCTCCTGGATAGACTAATTCTTTGATTTTTCCTTTAAGCTTTGGTTTAAAGTCGTGAATATGTTTTTTAAATGTTTAGATAAAAATCAGCACTCAGCCCACATTTTCTTATTTTCAAACGACGAATTTTTAACTGGACAGAAGTATGGACTTGTCAAGTAGAGGCAACTAGAACTGTCCTGGTGACTGACTTTGCAGTTGAAAGTTACTATAGAAAACTTTTTCACTCCAGAAATATTTTAGCAGGCAATTTAAATTGGATCCTCTTAAAATAGCATGAGTTATTTTAGAAACCTTTTCTGCCTTGAGCTTCTTAGTACCTATTAGGAAATACTAAGTGTGCATTCACTATGCTAAAAAGAATAATGAAGATCTCAGAGCAATCAGTTTTGTGTGGGATGCTTAAAGCGTTAACATTTTTGAAGTTATTATTTCTAAATTAAGATACCTAGAGTTGAAAGTGATCATAATGTGACTTCTGCAGTTGAAAAACATGGAATAGGAAATATAGAGAGCTGGCAGCATGTGTGGGTCCTGAATTAGGGTTAAGTACTTATGTGTGCACTCTCTCAGCCCATATCTATAGCATTATTAATATCCATCCATATATAATTAATTTAGAAGTTATTCAGCCTAAGAGTCAGTTTCTGTGATCTGAGAACTTCACATGGAGCTGGTAATCTAACCCAATTTAAAGCAAATAGTGTTGTCATTTGTTATTGTACAGCTGGTTTTATTGTTTCTTTTTTTTGTACATAGGAAGAAAATTTCTTTTCAAAGGGAAAAATAGCACTGCTGCCACAGCAGAGAGAACAACCTTTTGCCCACATCTTCATTTTGGATGTAAAGGTTTGTGCCAGAGAAAGCCACTTGATGCCAGACTGGCATGTGCAGTGGTGAGTTTCTGTCAGGTGTGGCTTTGTCCCTCCTGCTGTCCCTTGGGACCCTCGTGATTTTGAGACCATTAATATTTGCTTCTCTCTGGAAACCCCAGGGAGGTTCAGGATCCCCAGCCAACCTGGGATGGGAGCTCTGTGTAGCGATTGCAGTAACACCTTCAAACTTTAAGCAGTCATGAAGAAGTGACAATTAAATGACCCTGCAGAAAGCAGAACGGTGATGTTGCAGGGAACCTGGAGCAGAAGCAGCAATAAGTAGCTGCCTGCCTCCCCGCAAGGCCTCTCCATGGTGTGGAGAGGATGGTGGGAGGAGGAGCAGCGTGGTCTGGCAGAGTGAAGCAGTGTCCAGAGGGAATCGGAGTGGTTGTGATACAGGCTGGAGCAGCAGTAGTTTGCACATGTATTTTTTCAAGCTTCTGGGACCTTTCTTTTTCTGAAAAGAACGAAGCATTGCGGGGTAGAGGCAGCTTGCAGGGATGATGAAACAAGTGCCTATTTTCCCTGCTAAGTCTCAGGGCCATCCCTGCAACTCTGCAGAATGAACCTTCTTCTGTTTACGTGAGCACATTCCTGTTTATGATAAATTTTCTGTAATGTGTGTTCATTAAGATGCCAATTCTCCCCAAAAAACAGAGAATGTTGCATGGCAAAAAGTTTGTCTTAAGCCACAGCGTGGTAAAAATTTCATGCTCTTTCCGTTTCACTGTCCTGCTGCTTGGGGCCAACAGGTTAGGCATAACTCTCTGTAACTGCACAATCGTGAAGGACAGAGCTTTTTATCCACTTCTTGGGCTGATGCTACTCTTTCTACGTCTATCTTATTACTGAAGTTGCTTCAACATGAATACAAAGAATTCAACACGAATAAATATCACACACACAACTTTATAGTTCTGCATGGCTCTTCACCCCAAAACCAAAACAAAATATATCTGGCCTGCACTTAGTCTAAAATAGAATCCCCCATGTCTACTGAATTAGTGATTTCTCCTATACAACGTGCTAACAGCTATGCTGTTAGAAACATAGGTTAATGTCATCACCTGGGGCCTTCTCCTCACACAAAGTTGCCTCAGTCTTCAAATTCCTGTGTATTGTGGTCAGTGCTCTGTAACAGTGCCTCCATGTTTATCAAAGGATGAAAGGACACAAGAAACATGGGCAAGATACATATGATTACCAGCATAAGGTCAACATCTAACTTTGGTAGTGTATATGTTTGGACTGTCTGTGTGCCACCACTCTAGGTAGTCTGTAGAAATCAGCAGCGTCTGAAGCTAACTGGGGTGCCTGGACTTGTATCTCTCTTGCTTGGGACTAGCATACCCACATTTTGTGACAGATGACTCTCATGTCCTCTGGATACGCTCTGTGTATTGTGAAACAGGATGAACTTTTGGGGTGCATATCTATAGGATGATCACAGGGAGCTGTCAGGGGCACAGGGCACCCAAGAGCATCTGTCTGTCTGGAGAGGATAGTGGAAAAACTCTGCTATCAGCCGTGCCTAGGTTTCCTCCAAGAGGAAGTAAGATTGCATGAAATCATTGCTACCAGTCTGGGACCAGAGTGTGGGAGTGAAATAGAGTCTATACTTGGGCTGTTGAATGGCTTTGCTTACTGCTGCCTTGATGTAATACTTCACTGCTATTGCTACTCCTGGCCATGTTAATATTTGAGACCTTGCACAAAAGCTCAGAAGGGTTTTCCTTGTTTAGCTGTATGGCCAAATTTTCATTGTTATCCCAAGAGTTAACTCTAGTACTCAAACAGCTATGCAGGTTTTTTTTTTCTCCTATCTATTGAAGTAGCTGATACTGCCTCTGAGAGACTGTATGACTTCTTGAATGAAAAGGGAAAGCACAAAGATTTTCTGTGAGTTGCTCTACTCCACTATTCAGGAACACATGGTATTTGTTCACAGCAACCCCCTTCTCCCTAGGAGAGGATTTTCTGCTTTTCTTGGTGAAATACGTACTGTTAGCACTGAAGTCCTCTAAAGAGAGTATTTTCTGCTTGCAAGGGAAAAGCTTTTAAAATAAGTTGGATTCAACCTTTTCTCCCATGGAGGGAGGTGAGAAGATGTATGATAGAATTTCCTTTTATACCCAGTGTTGTTCCCTTTCTGAACACAGTTCACTGAGATAATAAGTATTTATTACCCAGAGCTGTAATGCTTTTCTAACCAGAGGTCTAACAGTGGCTTTCCTTCTGTCATAAACATTTCAGACTAGAAGCTGCAGATCTGCGTGATGTACCCTCTGTGTGTCCTCCACAGCTCCACCTCTAGTGGCCCTACAGCTGTGTGTGCCAGCTTTGTGTTTTGGAGGAAAACATATACCCTGTTTTCCAGGTTTCTCTTGGGGTTTGGATTGTGCTGAGCCTGGCTGCAGCTCTTGTGATTTCCTTTCTTTTTCCTTACTCCTAGTGTTTCCCATGGTGACAGCCAGCTTTCCCAACGGGTCTGCTTGCATCCATATTTCCACACCAAGCAGGGAGGAGGCAGCAAGTGAGGGTTCAAAGCAAGCCCCAGGAGACACTTGCAGATTCCTTTTATTGACTCCAGAGACATCTCTTGAGTTTGCAATCCACTCTTTTGGACTGGATAAAATCCTTTCCTGACAAACTCTCTGGATACTGCATGCGTGGTCAGGAATTCAATCAGCAGAAAAAGTGTCAGTAACTCCATTGACTGAATGAAGCCTGGAAGGACGGGCCAGTGGTGAAAGTGAGAAAAAGCAGAGAGCTAGTACCTCAGCAGGAGAGGGTGAAGAGCCAAGATTGTTCTTCTTTTCTCTTCCGTATGAAGTTCTGTAATAAAAGCCCAAAAGATTTGGTTTCTGTTGTAAGGAAAACTGATTTTATAATGAGTGAGTAGAAGATTTCAATTCTGACAGGATGGGCTGGCTCAGGGCTCATAAAACTATTAAGCTTCCAGCTCTTCCAGTTGTGCCATCTCTTCTGGAAATGATGTATGGCTGAAGTCTGCCATCTTTGGATGTTTGCCTGTAATTCCAGATGTTCAATGGCCTAGTCAGAATTGTTATGCAGAAATGCAGTCCATGCACTGCAGATGAACTGGTGTGTCATGTGCAGGTGGTCTATTTGCTACAGACTGAAATTGATGTGTTGAACGTTTTGTACGTGATGCAGAGACAGGTGTGTGCTCAGGATGCCAGGGCATCGGATTCATCTGTGGTGGTCTCTACTGAGCTGGGCATGCACGTCCATGATTTCTGTCCTGCAAAACCCTCCATGGAGAGAAACATGACTGCCTGCTAAGGAGGAAGCTGTGTGAGGCTGAATAATTAAAGTGCTTTCATGGTTAATAGGCTGTTGAAAACTTGCCTGTCAAGATGAAAGAGATTATCTTCTCCCCTGAGGCTAAAACACCCCCTTTTGCAGGTGAAGTCTGCAAAAACTATAAACATAAGTGGAATAACACTTGATGGGACCACAAACCACCCAGCTCCAGTATCCAATCTCTGATTATGACCAGCAACAAACACTCTACTGGAAAAATGGGAGATAATATTTGGTGACAGTTTGGCAGTTCACCCGAAATCCTGGTTTGACACCTCTGACAGCTAAGTTAGTGGAGGAAAAGATTTTTTCCTGTTTTGGGGGCAGGCTTCTGTGGAGTTGAATGATGGCTCTTGTTCTGTGATGTGAGATTAGTGATTTCCTGTTGCTGCACAGCTCTCCTCTCCTTTCTGAGCTGTCCCTCCTTGGCAAAAGTGCATGACACCTGTCCTCCTGCTTGGGATCTGTTGCTTTCCCCGGTCTCACTCTCTTGCCTTTGGTCCCTCTGCCCCTTGTGGACACTGCCACGGCACTCAGAGGGCAGGACACCTCGTGTAAGCACAACCATTTCCCACTTGCTCTCACAGCCCTTAACCTCTGATCCTCACAGCATGGCACCTAAAGCATCTTCTTGTTAGATGCAGTCATAGCTCTCTTTGCTGATTTTTGGAAAGGGAGCTTGCAAAACGTCCCTGATTTGCTGCAAACTGGAGGTGAGAGAGTGAATTTTAACTACCTTCTGAATCCAATGGTTTGGACAACATCTCCCTGCAGCCTGAAATCATTGTGCCTTCTGTTCTGCAAATCAGGTGCTTTATTAAATACATCATAGTGGAAAATGCAATGTAACACTGAGTGTAGACTTATTTTAGACATGGTAGTAGCAGAATTAAGAAGGGAAATATCTTTGACTTACTGGGGGAAGTAATTTAGGAAGAAATTATAATGGTTAATTAGAGAAAATTATCTCAATCTAATCCTTAAAAGCTAATTTAAATGCTCCAGTCTCTATCATGTAAGGAAAAATCTCTTCTAATAGCATAGATTATTATCAAGGGATGTAAGTTTAGCAGTAGCAATGAATTTTTATAAATTTTCCATCTAGAAATATTGTTAAAATTGTGCCCAAAATACTGTGTCAGAGATTTAAAAATCATAGTGGGTTTCCTTTTTCAACTTTTTTCTGGGTGGTGTGGGGGGTGGGGTGGTGGCATGGGAGGTTGGGAACAAGGAGAGGACAGGGAAAGATTTAGGAATCTTTTCCAACTTTGATGTACAGCATAAGGGCTAGAAACTTTGAGATGAAAAGCCGTGCCTATATGATTCTTGAATTTTAAACTTTCAAAAGAAACAGTCACTTGCTAAATCCCAGGATTTATAGAGGTGTCAGTAAAAATGCTTCTTTTTCACAGTAGGTATCATATTGCAGATTCCCAAAAGCCCTAGGTTAATTACCTACCCTTCCTTAATTTAATCTTTTACTTAGGCTCACACTTTTTAAAATGAGAGCTTGGGATTGGTGTTTGACAGCTTTCCCAAGCAGAATTCTGGCTTTCACCTGCCAAAAACCTGAAGTTTTGCAGGTTGTGCTGCCCTTGAGGTGATAGTAGATGGTCAGCTTGCAACAGCTGAGCTGCTGCAAAGGCATGACTGAAATGGGAGAGAAAACCAGCTTGTCCCTTTACCACTATGTTCCAGTCTCCTTTGCCTTGATTTGGGTTGTCCTTTGTTTCCTCCTTATTTCCTTTGCTTACTAATTGCAGTAGTTCCCTAGCTGAAGAGGGTCCTCTCTCTGATTGCTTGCTAAAACTTTAATTGTTTAAGAGCTGCTTGCACCGTTTCTGCAACAACACGGAGCATTTGGGTACCAAATTTTTGGTTCCTACTTTCATTTACCTTCATTCTCACAAAAACTAAGAGAAAGCCAGCTGCCAGCTTCTCCCTCACTAAGAAAACCTCCTTCCTTCCAAAATCAGTAAAACCCTGTTGCATAGTTATGTTCAGCATGAGTCTAGGCACTGGTCTGTGTATGGCCATTAGGCTCTGTGTGACTGAGAGTTTGTATAGCAGACTTCAGAAAATTGCCTTAAAGAGTCTGTATTGTACACCCCACACAGGGGTAGCCCTTTATTTTCTCCTCAGAGCTGCTCTAAGATGCAGCTCTACCCTCACACCACCTCTGGGGAGGATGAATACCATTTAGTCACTGGGTAGATAACACGTCTCATGACAGTATCTGGAATTATCTAATGAGAAGTTGTAGGATGTTTTTTCCCATTGGGAGATACATTTTCAACATAATTATGCACCTCCCACACCAGGGATGCTTTGCTTCAGATAGTGTGAATTCTGCTTTTCACTGCAATTTTTGCAGAGGAGTGGGACAGATTCTGCTAGTCTAGAATAAATATGTAGTGATTCATATTTTCAAGTAGAATAATTCCATTATGCCAATGTTACTATAATAAAACTGCCTGTTTTTTTTTTTTTTCTTCTGTATAACACAAGTTCTGACAGCATTGTGTTTTGAAAAACATTAGAAGAATGGATTAATTTACATAGAAGTGGTCAGCACTTCTCTTCTTATACAAGCACGACGTGGCAGCTTTGGGACTAGAATACAAATGGCTCCCGAAGGTATCTTTCTACCTACAAATTTTAATGTTAGGAACTCTAATAATAGTGAAATGCAGTGATGACTCCTTTGTGCCACTCTGGCACAAAGCTAGTGAGCAGGGAACATGCTGAGCTGATGACTGCATTCCCAAGTGTTCATTAGCATTTAGCCCACAACTTTTGTAAACAGGGGGCAAAATGTGTATTCACCTTAAATTAGAAAAAGAACTTACGTGAAAGTAACCAGCACATTCAGAACTTCATACTTTCAGCCATAGATCAACCTTCAGCCTCAGTGGAAACTGGGAAGAAACAACCCCAAGCAGGTTACTTGGTAACAACCCAATGTGTCTTTTTGTGTCTTTTTAGGAAGCAGTTGATTCTGGCCAAAGAATTTCAGCTGGGTACACCACTGGAGTTTTCTAGCATCACAGAAGCCGTGGTCACGAGTGCAATTGAAGACTTTTTGAAGACATGACATAATAGCACTTGGGTTAAAAACTGAAAATATGGTTGGATTTTGGTCTCATTTGAATTAATTTTAATATGAACAAATCCAAGAATTGAAGCAAAATTAGTTCATGTACAGCTACTGTAAACTGAGCCTGAGTTTGCTCCCAGCTGCCACATTCCTTGGTCCATCCCCTTCAGCCTTGTTCTCCAATGTTCAAGCAGCATGCTAGCCTGATACTGTGCTGGCCACAGGGAGATGGTTGCTGTGTGTGGGCTCATTCTCCATGGTGCTTCATTTGCTCTGTGACTTTGTAGAGGTCCAGATGCCTACACTAGACCAAGGTTCCTGCCAACTGTCACCATCAGAAGGCATGGTAGCAATAAGGTTGTACTCAAAATGATGGTTTCATATACCCTCTACCTGTATCTGTGGTGCCCTAAACATGCCTTTCCCGATGGGGAAAGGGAACATGCAGGGGTAGGATGCAAAGGAAAACAGGCAAAGCTGGAATGGCATGACAGAAAAGGCGTGGGGAATCTGGGTATGAAATGTAGGGGCAGAAAATGCAGGTCAGGACTGGGAAAGGATGGGAAAGAGGCAGGCAGCTGTTAAGTGGTTTGAATCAGTGTGGAGAGGTTTCATTGAGCAGGCCAAAGGGAGAAAGGGAGGTCTCTTCTCCTATTTTTAGCCAAGCAGCTGAATTGCTCTACTTCCTTGTCTGCAGGGGTCAGGTGGTAATGGAAGCAACCCTCTGAGCAGCTGCCAAGCAGGAGAAGAGCTGTGGTTTGCCTGCAGGTACAACTGATTTCCAAGTGCTGCATGATGGCACATGCTGTGGCATAGACCCCCACCATGAGCTGAAGTCCAGGAAAATGAAAACACTAAGGAACCCAGGCATGGGTGGGCACGTGCATGCTGTTGGCCATCCCAGGGGAGCGGAGGACATTGAGGGCTGTGAGTGACCCTCCTCTCTCAATTGCTGGAAGACCAAAGCTGTGCTTGTCAGAGGTGTGTCCCCATCTGCAGTAGAGCTCTCGGTCAACTTCCTGCAGAGCAGTCAGTGTCCATTTCAGCACTTGGTGCATTCCATGAGCCTGTGAGCTTGCATGCCACATCATGCTGGGTATCTTTGGTAAATCCTCATCTATCTAGGGACATCATCTTCCTAATTTATCAACAAGCACCCTGTACTTTTCCAGAATGCAATTCAGTGTGGCTTAACTAGGTTCCTGCCTTGCTTTGTGCTTTGAAAGTCTTGATCTCTGTCTAATGACCAGATTACGTGCTTCCACCTCACATGCTTAAGTTAAGTGATGTTGTATATATACTACTGATTTCCCCTGGTCCATGTCCAAGAATTAACACCATATATTTCTAGCCTACTGGGAAGGCACCATCTCAGGAATACAGATAGAGGGTGTGCCTAACTGAGCAAATAGGATGGGAGATGATGTGTAAGGCTGAGGGTGATAAAGAGAGAGGATCAGGATTGTTCTTACATCAGTGTGACTAACACAAAGACATGCCTGAGTTTCCTTCTCTACAGGAAACTCTTGGTGATGTGTTGCCAAGAGCCATTTTCATTAGTAGTGGTTGGTGGAGAAGTATAAAAAAACAGTTCATTGAGCAGGTCTTTTTTTTAATTAACATTTTTATTTTTTCTGTAAGCTTTTCTCCTGTCATCAGAACCCTGATGATGATGTTTGAACAAGAAATGGATGAACTGACGTCACTTTTATTGTCCTCCAGTGGTCTGTGAAGAGGAGGTGAAATGTAGAAGGTAATTCACCACTGCCAGTATCCTATCTTTCATGCAGAACATAGCCATCAGGTTTAGGTTTTGGGTTTGTGATTTTGAGTTATTATCCACAAAGGGTGAGTGCAAGGGGACCACAAGAGGGAGTTCTTGTGTCTGTGCATTGAGATAATTCCTATCAGCTCAGCTTGTGGCTGGAGAAAAGCCAGGCTTTACTGGGGTTGTGTGGTTTGCCAAATGCAGGCGTACGTGACCAAAAGCGTGCTCTATTGCACTGCTACTGGTGTAACAGCAGAGGAAGAGGCAGAGCTGATTAATTGCCTAAAGACTAAGAGTGCCGTCAATGTGGTAGCCATAACCTGACAGGACAGAGCCTAATAAAAAAGGGTCATATCAGCATTACATGGCACTCATGGCCACAAATAAAACCATATTGTCCTGTTGTACCTGTTGGTCTTGCTTAGTTTACACTTGTGGATATGTATGGCTTATGGTGAGGAGAATAAACTCTCTGGGAAGCAGCTTGTTGGAGGAAAGGAAGACGAACAAATTCTTTCCTCTGATGGTGGTGGAACACGAACAGGTTGCCCAGGGAGGTGGTTGAGGCCCTTTCCCTGGAGATATTCAAGGTGAGGCTTGATGAGGCCCTGGGCAACCTGGTCTAGTTGAGGCTGTCCCTGCAACTGTGGGGAGGTTGGACTAGATGAACTTTGGAGATCCCTTCCAGCCAGGACCATTCTATGATTCTATGAGCATGTTCTGAGTTACAGGCAGCAGTAGCCATCCTCTGGGCACCTTTCTTCCATTCCATTTCCACGTGGTAGTAAGAAGCTCTGGTAAAGATTAGTGTTAAGTCTGTGTCTGTTCTGAAAATGGTTTAGGCACTTCAAAGATACTGTGTGCCAGTGTCTTCAGGTTATTAGTTTGCCTAAGTGATCAAGGAGTTGAAGAACTGGGGACAGTAGGACCGCTCAGTGCTAGTTTGTCTCTGACATGTAGGAGGCAACAATTTGGATGATATTTAGCTAATTTTGGTATAGGTGTGGTGATCCCTTTCCTGACCAAGGTTCCTTGCAGAAGCAAGTTACTGATGGCACAGTGCTTTTCCACCTTTAATTACCCTGGCCTGTGATGGCTGATGAATGTTGCTGCCAACATGTATTATGGATGTGCATGTATCTGTGATCTCATCCTTCTGTTTTCCTCAGCACCTCAAGATTTTGTCCCAGGACACAGTATGTGTGAGGAACATGTGCTTTTCCCCAGCTCCTGTGGCAGACATGAGCAAGATGGGATGCCAGCAGTATCCCTCTTCTCCTAACCAAAATGTCTGCACAGCTCTCCAAGTTTGCGCAGGGCAGGGCTATGGGTCATTTGAGCAGAGACTGAGGTCAGGCAAGATGCAATGAGTAGAATCATATCTGGACAATCTCTGGGATGCTTTCTGAGTGCTTCTTTGTATGTTTCTCCCAACTCATTTGCACATGGGACTGGGAGTCATACCTCTCTTTATGCTGCTGTTACTGGTCTGACTGCTGATCTGGATAAAAAGTTTGCTGGGAAAGGAGGATAGCTTGGAAGGAAAGAAGTTCCCTTTCTGTGTATATGCCCAGTCTTCACAGGGGCTACAGGAAAAACTATCTCAGGCAGGCTTGGGTTTTGGAAAACTCTGGTTTGGATTTGGGCAATTTATTCCAGTTCCTGCTCTGAATCGTTTAGCTGGTTAATGCACTACTAGTCCCTGAAGTGGGCCTGAGTGTAGTGGACAGATGGCTCCTGCTGTCACCTCAGCAAGAACTGTTGCTGACTGCCTGTTGGTCGCAGAAGAAGAGTAGCACTCTGTGCCCTTGGATGAGTTCCCCTGAAACATGATCTTGTTGTAGCAGCTGCCTTTTATCACTGAGACACACCACTTGGCTTCAGGTGGTATCTCACAACTCAGCACCTGCTGGGAGCTGTGACCTGGCACTCCCTCCCCTTCTTCACAGAGGCAAACCAGCCTGCTCTGTTTGGAGTGCCAGCAGGAGCCTGGTGAGTGTTAAGGTCAACAGTTAATAAATACACAGAAGCTGGGCACACAGCATACTGCTGCATCTCACATTTGCTCTGAGGTCTGGGCTTTGTGCTCCAGTGCAGTCATGTTGCTCCAAAAGAACCACAGACACTCCTGTCAGACTTTCCACCAAAGAAATGCTCAAGTGTCAGTAGCTCAGTATCTCTGGCTGGCTTAGAACATCCTCTCTTCAGCTAATCTTGGGAACTCCAATGAAATTCACTTGTCCTGGAAGGGAGCCAGAAAATTAATTTTCACCAGGAATGCCAGACTTTCAGGATAAGAATTATGACTCCCATTGAATGGCTGGAGACATGCCTATCTGCCTTCAAGAAAGGGCTATGGGTGGCCCCAGGAGCAATAGAAGAGTATCAAAGAGTTCTTTGAGCTGGCTGTACAATTATTTTAATATTTCTGAGATTTTATTATACCTGTGGTGTCTCATGGAACTGAGAACCTTGGACGTACATATTATTATTGTTCAAGCTGATGTGATGAATTTCTATTGGTATTTGACCACAGCTAGACCTGATATAGTGGCTATTTGTACCTGCTGTTCTGGTCTTGTAGCTTTTTCCATTGTGCAGTTTCTGCATATAAAATCTGTGGTGTGATTTGAACATGAGGTGTTGAAGTTACAGAAAAACCCTGAGGTTTCCAGGAAGCTGAAATGTACATGAACAAGACTTCAGTGATTCTGTGTGTTTGAGTCTTGATCCATCTGGAAACCCAACAGATGAAGTCATATTCAAATTTTGCTGACAGAGGAATCTGGAGCACTTTCTACTTCTGGCATTACTTCACAATTCCAGCCAATCTGGCTTTTCTTCTTCTGGTTCAGGCCTCCTGTTCCCCAGAGCCTATTTCAGCCTCAGTCCTCATAGGCAGCACATGGGTCATGGTGGTTGACAAGAAGGTATTTAGCTCTTTTGCTGCATCTCAGACACTAATTCACTGTGCACATTTTGAGGTGCATGGCAGAAGATGCCTCAGGCAAGCAAGGAGAGTGAGTAAGAGGCAAGGATGTGTGGTGGAAATGCACCCTGGAAATGCTGCTGAGTTATGTAAGCATGGAGGACTTCGGCTTGGTGGGTCATGAAAACAAGTGAAATGAGGAGAGGCTGAGGGAACTGGGGATGTTTAGTCTGGAGAAGAGCAGGCTCAGGGGAGAACTCATTGCCCTCTACCTACATGAAAGGAGGTTGTAGAGAGGTGGGTGCTGGCCTCTTCTCCCCAGTGAACAACGACAGAACTGAGGGAAATGGTCTGAAGTTGCAGCAGGGGAGGTTTAGACTGGATATTAGGAAGAATTGCTTTCCTGAAAGAGTGGTCAGACACTGTAACAGCCTGTCCAGGGAGGTGGTTGAGTCCCCATCCCTGGACGTATTTAAGAAATGTGTAGGTGGGGCACTTCAGGGCATGTTCCAGTGGCTGAGTTTGTAGAGAGTGGGTTGTTTTTTTGTGTATGGTTGGACTTGGTGATTTCAGAAGTCCTGAACAATTCTGTGATTCTGTGTCAGTTTATGATCACAGCCTCAAACACATCCCTGCCTCTCCCAGCAGGCTGCTGACGTGCAAAACAGCTTTAGTTCAACAAGGCTTAACGCTCATGGGTTTAATGCTCTCTTGCCTACACCAATCCTTGGCAATACCCTTGGTTTTCGGAACATGACAGGGGTAAAGCAAACAAAGCCAAAACAAGAGGAGGCAAGAGGAACTGCTGATAGTAGTTACTGTTCAGTTCAGGCAGATGAAAGCATTTTATTATCCCTTGCACTGTATCCAGGGGAACCTCAGGAGCTCCCTAGCAACAGTGCAGTAGGCAAAGGAAGTCTCTGAATTCCCCGAATAAGTATGTTTGCACAGGGGTTTTGGCCCATGGGCACTATCTATCCTGGTTATGGTGGAATGGAGAGATCCTTCCACAGTAGTTCCAGTCAGCAAAAACAGCAAAGGCTGCAATTTCTGGAACTGAGAAAGNTGGTGATTTCAGAAGTCCTGAACAATTCTGTGATTCTGTGTCAGTTTATGATCACAGCCTCAAACACATCCCTGCCTCTCCCAGCAGGCTGCTGACGTGCAAAACAGCTTTAGTTCAACAAGGCTTAACGCTCATGGGTTTAATGCTCTCTTGCCTACACCAATCCTTGGCAATACCCTTGGTTTTCGGAACATGACAGGGGTAAAGCAAACAAAGCCAAAACAAGAGGAGGCAAGAGGAACTGCTGATAGTAGTTACTGTTCAGTTCAGGCAGATGAAAGCATTTTATTATCCCTTGCACTGTATCCAGGGGAACCTCAGGAGCTCCCTAGCAACAGTGCAGTAGGCAAAGGAAGTCTCTGAATTCCCCGAATAAGTATGTTTGCACAGGGGTTTTGGCCCATGGGCACTATCTATCCTGGTTATGGTGGAATGGAGAGATCCTTCCACAGTAGTTCCAGTCAGCAAAAACAGCAAAGGCTGCAATTTCTGGAACTGAGAAAGAGGAAAAAGAACAATCAAGGTCTAAGGGACCATGTGGTTCCTCCATGAGGAAATTGTTCTCTAGTCGTTAGCTGAGATGCACTGCCAGTCTGTATACCTTATAAAGCTGTTGTGACTTTCTCTTTTGCTCTGCTCTCGTAAAAATTGACCTTTTCCTTTTCTCCTTTTATCTTCATCCAAATCTAATGTTTCCTTATTTCTGAAGACGACATATCTGATCTTGCCATTGTTTGTCTTACTGCTCTGCTGTAAGTGGACCATTATGAGAAAATGGGAAATTGTACCTTCTCAGTTCCCTCAGGAATAAAGAATCCTAAATTTCCTTGACAGCAAAGCTTTCAAAGACAAAATGCAGCCTTCTACAACAAGCAGGTACTAAGGTCCTTTAGGAACTGAAAGACCACTGACACTGGAAGTAAAAGGTTCTGTGTGTGAATGCCACTTTACAGGTTTGATTTTAGATTTTTAATTTTGGAATTGTGCATCCCCTCTTTGCTATATAGGCCATCAGTGCATCTTTAATTTCTTCTGTGTGTTGCATTTGTTAACATGGTGCAGTTTCCCTGGAAGGCACCATGACAATGTGCCCTTTGCACATGTTTAACTTATCTGAGAGTTGGTGGTGTCCCTCCAGTTCTTTCAGCACTGTGCTTTGTTTTGCTTGGATGGAATGGCACATAAACATCTGTAATCAAACCTGAGCTTTTAACAAAAAAAAATAATTCCCCAGTGTTTGCTCATAAAGTCTTGGAAAAATACCACGTTGCATGCTGTCTTCACGTATAAGATCTGTTCTTGGCAGATACAGGTGTCTTCTTCAAGAAATGGCATTGCTGGGAAAGAGTCCATAGCTGATCTGAGATGTCTGTGGGATTGGTGGCTTCTTTCTGTTGCTCACTAGGGCATAACTTCCAGGCATCTTATTCAGGTAAGAGCTGCATGCACCTGGAACAACAGAGTTTGCCTTTCTGCTTGGGGAATGTGCAAGGTATTTTGTCTGAAGTGTTGTGTTTTTTCCCTAGATTGTTCTGATGACTGGAGTCAGCATTCCCTTCCCCCATGGCATGCATTGCCTTCCCGTCTTGACACGAAGAGTTTTCCTGACTAAAGGAGGCCTGGCTACAGCTGGGTAATTTTGCTGTTCTCTGGCGCACCCTGATTGAAATTTTCTTTACCACTGATGCATGTTGCATTGTAGATACCTTGGCATGGTGTAAGTATTTCTCTTTTATTTAGCTCTGCTATGGATATCTGTGTACTACGCCACTTTCCACATTAGCAGAGTAAAATTTTGCCAGCTTCATGGGCATCCAGCATTCCCTGTGCTCGGTCATTTGGAGTTGAATTCACGTCCCCCACAGTTTAGTGCTATTGCAGCATTTGCACCATGATGAGCTGAACAGACCTTGAGCTGATGATTCATTACTGGAAGAGTGTTGGGCATACAAATAAAAGGGTAGAATCGGCAGTGGAGCTTGTTTTGTGTATTTCTGCTCTACTTTGCTTCACCAGCAGGAACGTTTCTAAGACCAGCCTGCAATCTTCTGCAGCTCTGATGGCCTGCTCTCTGACAATGCCCTGCTGGAGAAACTCCTTTGACATGCACACGAAGCGAAAGGAGTCTTGTACTTACTGAGTGTGAAGTGCTGCTGGCACGCACAGATGCTAAGCACCTCCTCTCCTGGTGGTCTCTACTAGTGCTTTTTATTACTCAGGCAAGTTAGCAATTCAAACAAACACCAAAAGAAAAATAATGGGCATGTGCAGCTCACTGCCCTCCTCGTATAAATCAGTGTGCAGTGAGGAACCCTTGTTATTTGTGTGCTTCCAGCTACTTGTGGATGGCCACAATCCAGATTAGATGCTCTGTGCCACTACATCTGATTGTCAATAAGAGGCAGCTTGACTCAGCTGAAGCAAAAGCTTTTTCTGCATATGACAGAGGAGTGTTGCTAAAGTTGGCTGACTCCCGGCCTGTGTAGGACATATTCCAACTAAAATGCTTTTTAGCTTTGGGCGTTTTTTTGCTAAACAACTTCCAGCTTCTTTTTGAAGAAATGCACTCAGAATTTCTTGTAAGGCATTTGGCGAAATGGATAGTCATCACTTTACATGCTCTGCTCTCCTTCTGGTGAAAAGGGCCCAGTTTGGGTGCAATTCTATTGACTGCAGTGGTTTTATTTCCCTTTGTCCTCATCATAGAGAACAGAATCAGGACCTGACATTTATCTATTGGAGGCACAAAGGTCAGTGCTGGCTGGTAGGTGGAGGTGAAAGGGAAGAAGCCTCAGTTAAAGAACACAAGAGGATCAAGGTGCCAGTTCTGTTTCTGAAAAGTCTCCTGTTAATGGTGAAGTGGGCAGCAGAAACCAGCAGTTCACTGAAACCACCAAGTGATGGTGCGGTAGACCAGCAGCACACCCATTATCAGTGCAGTTGCTCATGCAAGCATTTATTGAGCTCCCTAGGGAAGCAGCTGAAGCAGGCTATTATCTTGCCTACCAGGTGCTGAAATAGCCTATTGTCTCCTTGCATCAGTTATTTGTGTTGAGATTCTAGTGGTATTTCTAAGTTGAAGTGGGTAAATGTTTGTTCTGGAGATGCACTTTGATGCCCATCTCCTGTGAGCAATACAGTTATTCATAGAAGTGAGGAAATTTAACATTCAATAGCTCAGGAAACTCACACTTTCCTATTTGGAGCCCTAATTAGAGCAATTAATCACTGCTGCTTCTGCCATCTAAGCTTCCATGCTAAAATATATTGTCCTCTCTTGTCAGAGCAGAAATGTAAAAATGGTTTCCCTTTACCTGACACTTTGCCAGTAGAGCCTTTGTCAGTGTCTGCCTCCTACCAGATTCTATCTTGCCTGAGAGCTGGAACTGAAAATGTACAGAACAAATTGATGTGGCTGTTCCAAAAGAAAGAAGAGGTGTCAAATTTTAAGAGATCAGTTTCTACTCTGTTTGTGTGGCTTTTAGTTGGATTTCTCCACTTGAAATACCTTTCTTGGGAATTTCTCATGGGTTTCCAGTTTGCTGTAAGAAGATTACTTATTTTTTTATTTTTTTTTTATTTTTTTTCCCCCCTGGGAATACCTGCACATTTCCACTATAGATAGGGGTGTTCTTTCCACTGGATGCAATTAAAACTTCTTCCCATGAAGTCCCTACCTATCAAAGTTCTCTAGGTTTGTGCCCAAGACCAGGGTGAGAACAAGGTTGCCCCTGTGTGTTTTAACTCCATCACTGCCCCTTGGTCCATGCATTAATTTAACTAGTTAAATGCTCAATTTTCACTCCTCTCTCTCTTCTTCCCCCTGTATGTCTGTGCATTAGCTGATGAACTGTAAGGGGCTGGGGATCACAACACAGTGTCATAGCTCTCTCTGTCTCAAACTACGCAGCACTGTATATTAGGGACACCAGTGCTTTAGTCTTTCTTCTGTGCAGCGTTGTGATATTGATAACTCCACAAGAAAGGCATTGCTTGTGGCACCTGACAGGTGTGCTGTGCCCTGCAGTGCACTGGGTCCCCAGCTACTGAATATCTCACTGGCCTTGACAGTAAGACGAGCAGCTGAAGATCTCAACCGCACCCCCACCCCTCCCCTTGCCTCTTTTCCTTGTGAGACCACTTAAAAAGTATGATGCTACCTTCCTGTTCACAGAGCCACATGTTTCACTGGGGCCTCCCATGGAATGTGACTGGGTGTGCTGAAAGTGCCTGTGCTTCTGTTGATACTAGGGGCGGAGTGGGGGTTTTCTCCCACTCTACTGCAGTGCCAAACAGAAGAGGTGAGCTTGCCTCACCAGTGACAGTGACCCGGCTAATGAAGATGGCCATCTGTCCACAGCCAGTGTACACATTTTAGCCATCCACACACAAGACTAAAAACTCCCAATATGTAGAGTAGGTACTGAATTGCAAGTCTAGTCTAGTCACGTATAGAACAGTTTTTTAATTATCATTTGGAGATTTGAAACATTTCCAACTATATATGTAACGCAAGTTGAAAATCCTGTTATTGCCAGCCTTCATATTATGAACAGCATGACGGTAGAACAGTGAAATATCCATTTTCCTTTATTGTAAATACCTTCTGCTGCTTCCTTATCAGTCAGCTTCAAGACCTCTCACGATGAAACAATTCCCCAGATCCAAGAAGTTAATACTAATGTTTGTCTTTTTGCTCCCTTTGTTGAAAAATTAATGAACAGTCCTGCCTTGCTTAAGCTTTTTTTCTTCTCATGCTTGAATGCTGAGATGCATTTACTGAAACAGGGCCAGGGCTACTTTTTGACTTTTGAGATAAATCGGTTCACAAAAACTTCCAATAGGAATCCTCATTCTTGGAGCTCTGAATCTTACAGACCTTAAGCAGATAAGAACTGCCACAGCCTTCAGTGAAGGACAGCCAAGAGTGTCATACTGCTCTTGTATCATGTCAAACACAGGACACAGGCTTTGTTGCTTATTTCAGTTTATTACCTCATGAGCTGATTGAATAATTCAGTACACCATTGGCATACTCTTCTTCGAAGCCCAGAGGCAGCAAAGAGTATGTGCACTTTGCCATCCTGAGCTTGTGTGCATGCTATTCCTTTGGAGAAGCTGCTACGGGGATCAGAGGGGGTGAAAATTGAACCCATCACAGAATATAACTCCTTTCTTGTGAAGTTCTGCAATCTAACCACTCTCATTTTGCCCAGCGGGGAATAAAGACAGTCCTTCTCTCCCCATTCCATTTGACTCGCGTATTTTGCTCCTGCAAAAGCAACCCAGGAGCAGTTCCCCATGTGCAGCCTTGGCCCTTGTACAACCACCGTGAAACAAAGTCTGGAGCCTCAGTGTTGTAACAGCAACCTGCCTTCCCCATCCTGTAACCCAGGACAGCATTTCGCTTGGGCTGCAACACATCCAGCCTTACCTTCTGTCAACACACACATACAACAGTGCCACAGCACACCCCTTTTGAGGGGTTCAGAAGCTCCCTGCACATATCCAGCAGGTGCTGACTTACTGGTGTCACAAGAGACAGCTGCTTGTTCCCACTGGCAAGACAAGACACTTGTGTGGTACACTGCTAATAGGAACATGAAGCTCAACGCACTAAACAGTGGTGCAGGTAAGCCCGGATGATGATGACACCTTTCAATATTTTCTGGTAGCTCTCCAAAGACTGCACTGAAGAGGAAGTGTCTCTGCCAGCCAAATGCATTTCTGTGCAGCTACCTGTTCCCAATTTGTTGAAGCACTCTTCTGTTCTATTCAGGATAACAAACCACATTTCTTAGCAACAGTTTCACAAAGATCTGTGTCCAAATTGATTTTCTTTTGATTTAGAGCAAGCGAAGAAAGCAGTTTATTATTTTCTCAATCTTCTAGTTTTATTTTGGTGGTAGTAAATTTCTTGGTTACTAAGAACTTTGACTGCTCAGGTCAGGAGTTGCTGATCGTGGAATTAATACAGCTCATGATTATACATCGAAAAAACTCGGCTAGATGGCGTGGTTTTCTACACTTGCATTTCCATTTCCTCTGTTTTCCCAAGAGGATAATTTAGATGATCTGCATATACTGGTAGTTTCTGGGTCATTGGGGAAGAGGCAGATATTCCAAAATGCAATGAAGTAGAAATGTCTCAGTGGCTCTTCCTTCTCTAGTGCAAGCATAAGCTTCTTTTGGTAGGACTTCTCCATGTTTCCAGGAGGCGCTTGGCCTAGAGCTAGCAAGGTGAGCCTCTACTGAGATCTACCACTGATAATCCCTTGTGAATATCTTTGTGAAGGCGTTCATTTTAATCATGAGTGCATGGTAACTATATGTACCTTCATAGAATCATAAAATAATAGAATGGTTAGAGTTGGAAGGGACCTTAAAGATCATTGAGTTCCAAGCACCCTGCCATGGGCAGGGACAACTCCCACTAGAGCAGGTTGCTCAAAGCCCCATCCAGCCTGGCCTTGAACACTTCCAGGGATGGGGCATCAACAGCTTCTCCGGATAACCTGTTCTGGTGCCTCACCAACCTCACAGGAAAGAATTTCTCCCTAATATCTAATCTAAATCTTCCCTCTTCCAATTTAAAACCATTACCCTTTGTCTTATCACTGCACTTCCTGACAAAGAGTCCCTCTCCAGCTCTCCTGTAGCTCACTTCAGATACTGAAAGGCTGCTATAAATTCTCCCTCGAACCTTCTCTTCTCCAGGCTGAACAGCCCCAGCTCCCTCAGCCTGTCCTCGTAGGAGAGGTGCTCCATCCCTCTGATCATCTTCATGGCTCTCCACTGGACTCGTTCCAACAGTTCAATGTCCTTTCTATGTTGAGGACTCCACGTGGAGTCTCACAAGTGCTGAGTAGAGGAGGATCACCTCCTCTGACCTGCTGGTCATGCTTGTTTTGATGCATCCCAGGATGTGGTTGGCTTTCTGGGCTGCCAGTGCGCACTGCTGGCTCATGTTAAGCAGCTCAACATCCAAGAGAAGCTTGAGATGTATGTAACTTATCCAAAATTCATGACTTCCTGGTTGCCTGGGTCTGGATATTGTCATCTGTGGCTTTCCTTTCTGTAGCACAACTTTGTCTCCCTCAATTGTGAGGCGATGCCAAAATTTGGACGTTGGCGTATAAGGCACCATCTGCCAAATTCCTTATAAGGATTGGTGGCACTCAGTATTTCACAGGACAGCTCTACTCAATCTCCCTACATTTAATAATTTAAATGCCTGGAGATTTCACTGAGTATTTTTTTTGTGAGATGATCTTTCATTTAAAATATAGAACCTGGGAGAAAAAAGCAAATTCTGAAAGAACCTTCTCTAGATCCAAGTACTGGGTTTCCAAAAATATATCCCGGGAAAATAATTCTTTCACATATTAAGACACCACAATCTGGTGTCTTAATATAAAGCCAATGAATGTTTTGGAACATTTAGTCCTCTGAACCCATTAAGAGGATCACAATAAGCATTCTTTCCTCCCACTCTTTATCCTCTAGTAACAATGGCCATAGAGATCAACTGGTGAGGATGATTGCGGTATTTCGGAGGTGTTTAATCCCTATGTGCTGTAGTGAAACAAATAACTCATTTGCAAGGACAATGAAATGAACTTCCTATCATCCCCATTAGACAGAACCATGCCAGCAGTAGAAATCTGAAGTGAAATACTGAGAACTTCAGCTGGGTTTTATTGCCACTGGAATACTGCTACTGGACAGTTTCACTCAGGACATTGAAATTTCTGTGGCTTGATTTCTGATGAGTCACAGCCATTTTGTATGTGTTTTTCACTAGAGGTATTTTCTTGCATAAAGCTCACAGAGGTCTTCCAGAGATCTAAAACTCAACGAGTGAAGCAGAAGCAGTCTGCAATGTCATCTCCACTGCTGACTCAGGGTAGACTGAAGTTTAAGGCAGCTGGATCTGAATAAGGAATGAAAGAGGACATCAGGATTTTTTTCTTCTGTAAAGGAAAACACACTCTTATTAAGAAAGTCTCATGGCTTCTTAAATGACTTGATCTTCAGTCTCAGATTACCTAGGATGACATTAGAGTGACATACCCATAAACTTCAGCAGAAATGTACCAGGTGCCTGAACACTGAGTGGAAAGTATATAGCACAGCTGGCCAGAGGAAAGCGAGGTAGCTATTTGAATCAAATTTTGAGAGCACCAATTTGTGAATTTCACTCTTAGAAAGTGTCACAGTAAAAGTTTCAGAACCTATTGTGATACAAAGAATATACCAACCTCTTGCACCCAACTTAAATGCCCAGATTTCTTCCAGTTGCCTTGTTTGGGCACTGCCTCCTTTTGGGGCAGGACATGCCATACATTGAATATGCAACACATATTTGAAGATTTTCCCTCAGCACTACATTAGGCTGGAGGCTTCCAGGGGAGCACCTTTTATCTGCTAACCTGTTATTAGAGCAGCTATTACTGTTTCTGGAACATACACTAAGCCTTAGTCACAAGCCACTAAGTACTGAGAGATAATTAAGGAATTTTAAAACTGGACAGTGACCATAAGGAATTCAATATTATGCTTACACATTTTAATTGGAAATATGAGCCTGTATTAAGGAGATGTAACTTCAGCACATTTAATGAGTGCCACCATAGGAAATTAACAGATCTAGACTTCTACCAGTGGTAGAAGAGGTACTACTGGAACAGCCTGTAACCAAGAAATATCTAACCTACAGAAACAGACTCAAATTCACGGTAAACCCCAGAATTCTACATCAGGGTTCCACTTGTACAAGTTGGAAGTCCCTAGAAAAAAAAAAGGTTTTTGTAACAAGCTTGATAATCAAATTCCTAGTTTCATTTGTACTATTAGATGTCTGTCTAAGACAATGAAGAATATGAAATGAAGAGCATTAGGCTTTTCTTATAGGATATGCTGTGCTTTAAAACGTATTTTATTGATCCTAAAATTACAAGATCGATTACTGACAATTTCTTGAGGATCAATCTCAGATTAAATGGCAAAATGAAGAAAAGGTTTTCATATGTACTATGTCCAAAAGCAGAAACAGATTGCTGTTCTTATGTGAACATTGAGAAACCTTTTCTGATGATTAAACAGTATGTCTGAAATATATCTAAGTTATACCAGCCACTATAGCGCTTTTTGGTGAACCAAAGAAGTCCTACAGTGAAATCAAACTTTTGAGTAATATATGTACTACGTTAATACAATTTCCCTCTAACATTATTTTTCTCCTGTTTTTAGATTCACGTATATTCTGTCTGTCAATTACAATGCAAAGTATAAGTAACGTATTTAAGCAAGGATGTTGGAGTGTGAAAATAATTCATGTGAATTGCTAATAGGCTGGTGGGAATAGATTTTTTTCCATATGAAGACACATCCTGTCACATCAAAGAGAGCAGACTTGATTTTCCACCATTTCAGCCCTTGACTGGCCACTATTACGTGTGAAAGCTGGGAGCAGTTTGCTACCAAATCAGTACTCTGCTGTGACCAAAACAGCAGTATTGTGTTTATTCTTCCCTCCCTTTAAAAAGATGTGAGTAGAGCTGTAAAGCTGTGAGCAAATTATGCGGGACAAAAAGCAGTCCTGTCAGCTAAGCAAAATGGAGATTTGATAGCACACACAACGTTTCTTTCCCACTCTCCCTGGTTTTGCTACTTAAGGCAAAAACCTTGCAGTTAACATCCTCCAGTGGCATGAATCGATCAGGCTTGCATTCGCCTCGACAGTCATGTGACAGGGAATGGAAAATAAAGGGACAGTATGAGTCCTCTCAGGTAATTAACCTACGCTCTGATGCTTCCCACACCAGCCTATTTTCAATTTCGGCACAGTACATTTTATACACTCTAACATTATTGCTCAGAAGATAGAGTGATGATTCAGTTTTACTAAAAATGGCTTCACAATACTGCAATCATGCTTGTGAAGCTTCATCTTGTATCCTGTATTTATAAGTTTCTTCTCACTGAGAAATAAATATGTGTGTTATTTTTATTTATTTTTTTTTTCCAGAAAAATTAGTCACCAGAAACCTAAAACACTTGTATACCATCTTTAAGAAAACATGGCTTGTTTGGTCAATTTGCCTGCCAATTTTTTTTCCCTGTTTTTTGAAAAAAAACCCACAAGTCTAATACCATAGGCAACCTCCCATAATACTGCTGTCCATACAAATAATAAATAACTGAGAAATAATATGCCACTGCTGCATCCTGTCATGCCAGAATATCAATACTTTAAAGATTATTTAGAGTAGGTGTTACATATAATTTGTGCCCAAACCCACTGAAGTCAATGAAATGACGCCTACTGATTTCTGTGGGAGTCCAACTTGGACATTATTCTGGCAATCTGTCCACCACTAAATTAAAATATTACAGGGGACAAAAGTCCAAGAGAAGAAAAGTAGAAATTTGGGAACTAAAACTGACCCACAAATAAATATCCTAATTCAATGGCATTCTGAACAGGATAAAATAAAACACAAACACACTTACACATGCATGTACACACACTCCCACCCCCACCCC
>VXBW01001776.1:0-36331 GCA_013400375.1 Thinocorus orbignyianus
CGCTGAGGCCAAACCATGACACGAGAGATAAAAGATGACAGCAGAATGATTCTTACCTTTTAAAAAGAAAATAAAACCAGCTATTGAAAACTAATAATTATATATTTTGTTTGTAGAAACCCATAAGTCAAATATGATTCCAAATACATCTCTTAATCGATTAATAAACAGTAAATGAATACACTTTGTATTGGATTAAAAAACCATAAAATTAGCATTAAGCTTTTACTGTCGTCTTCTCCAAGACTGTAAGGAACTGAGGAGGTTAAGAGAGTGCTCTCAACATTAACCAGGAGGATGCAATCTAGTCCACTGATGTACTCCTTTCCTCTGGGTCAGATGGGACTTCCATCGTCCAATTAGCTACTCATTTCACCTGTACTGAGGACACACGATACATTATATTGTATAACAGCATCAGCAAGGAGATCCTTCCCACCAGCCTCAGTGCCACAGTGTCATTTCTGGACCCACTGTAAACATCTCTCAAGAGCCTGACACTCTCAACACTACAACCTGCAGCTTCCATGACCCAAATGACTAACTTATCACGGCAGAGCACACTGCTTGTTACTTCAGGATTAGGCATTCTACTGCATTAAGAAAAGAATGTGGTATTGTTGGTATGGTTTACATTAGATATTATGTTTCAGTAGTTCAGAGACACGTCAGATATTTTTACATCTCACCCTAACCTTCTACCAAACTGGATCACTTCACTAGACTTCAAAATACCCAAAATCTGCATCATTCTTAGTTCACACTTAGAACCACATGACAACTCTACAGAGCATAAACTTAACTAAGGTTTTTCAGTGAATTAGGACTGTGACAAGGTAAAGGCAAAATAGAAACTGTGCATCCAAGAGAAGAAAGGTTCAATGTGATATTTCTATTACTTAATGCAGTAAGACTTGCTTGCACTAAAGATGCTATCAAGTGACATTAATTCAAAGTCTTGTGCCTAGATCTTTGGAAGAATTACTTAACTGCATCAAGATATTTAAGTTAGAAAAACAACATGCTACACAGTATTTACCCAAATTATTCAATACCAATCATCTTTAAATGCTGTATATATTAAGGATGTATCTGCAAATGAAGAGCTACGAAACAGGGTCCTTTATTCACAAAATAATTACATTTGTAATATATAAAATAAGGAAATGCTTTCTAAGATAGACATTGATAATTTGACAGCAAATTTTAAAGGAAACAAACTAAAAAAAGCACTGGGCCTCATCACTCCAAACCTTGCCTTCCTCATCTTCCATCTGCTTGAACTCATTAAGATATTTGTGTTGCAATGCTTCCTTTTGTACTTAAAACAAACAAACAAAAGAAAACCAAGTCACTTCCAACTGTTTCCAAGCCGTACCATAAATACTGCTTAGCTCTCATACACACAACAACCAACCTACAAACCCGACCTATTCTACTGTATCTGCCTCAGCCTCCACGTAGCAATTTAGTAACAAGAATTTGTTACCCACCTATCCATTCAATTACCCCAAATATCCTTAAGATACTCCTTAAATAAGATCTGAATACAATTGAGTCTTATGTAATGAGAGAATGAAGGTAAGCATACCCTGGGTAGTGGAAAATCCCAGACAGCAACGATGCTACAGAACGTGCCAGCAAATGAGCCCAAAGAGATGAAGCAGCTTGGGTGTACCAGCGCTTTCGAAGCCCAGTCCAACACCTTCCCAGAAGTGGTACGTGCAGACTTCATCAGGCAGCTGCAGGCTCAGTACTACAACTTTTCGGAGGGTATTAACAGTCTGGGTCCGTTGGTCAGTGCTCATTGGTCTCTTCTAAAATGCCTTCCTGAACCCCAGAGGAATGGAGAACATGGTCCAAAGCGTTCAGTCGCACGTTAGCACTGACTGTGCTAAAGCAAGGGCAGTGAGATGCAGTGCACTTGCTCTGCAGTCCCAGGAGCGCAGCAGAGGACACTTGAACTGACTCGGCACCAGTCTGGCTCCTTCTCAACTCCTCACTCTGATGGCAATTTAGAAAAATGCCTTATTTGGAATATGCCAAATTTGGAAAACGCCGATTTGGAAAAATGCCCATGAAGATGGGTTCTACGGTAATTTCAAGATTTATGTATAACTGTATACATACAGAACAGAAATATTAAAAAAATAAAATAGATGAAGCCTTGCAATTCACTTTCAGATTCCAGAAAAGTGCCGAGGTTCCTAAAGCCTAGACTAATAGTAATTTTTGGTACGGATTTTTGAAAAATGATTTGAAAAAACCTCTTTCCCAACCAATAAGATAGGAACAAGAGCGTCTTCACAAACAGGTGATAAAATACAGGTGAGAGTGTCTCCATAAACAGGGAAGTTAATGGAAATTGCAGGAGTGTGATAGTCAAAAGAACAGGAGAGTTAATTGAAACTGCAGGTCTCGGACAATTGAAAAATAGGGGAATTAACTGGAAATGCAAAAGTTAGACAATTACAAAAATGTAAAAGTTAAACTTTTATGTAATAGGCAGATTGAGAAGTCTGTACCTTCCAAATACCTCAGCCAATGGGGAAAGGAAGAGAGGTACATGCGGCTGGGGAATGGGATTAAAAGGGAGCCTGCATCCTGCGGCAGTTTGGGAGACCCCACAGGGGAATGCCCCAGAGGACTGTCCCTTTACCTGAGTAAAGTCTTTGCAGGACTCCTCTGTCTCCTTTGTGACCACTGACCTCTGGCTACAGGATTTTCTGCACACAACCTGACCCTTAATTTCTTTTTTGACTGCATTAATGACGAAAACATAACTTTCAGATTATCAAAGGTTGCAATTTTCAGATAACAAGTCAGAAATGTTTTGATGAAGATGCTTTAAAGCTACTGCCCTTGTTTTGAAGAATGAATGGTATTCAGAAAGGTCATATACTGTAAGAATACCCATTAATCACCCATGAAAACACCACCATCTATGACTATAAGGACCTTCTACTATCTTTTGATCCATTAGCTGAAGCAGCATAGCTGAGTATTTCACTAAATAGAGAATAAAACAACTGAAATACCACCATGAACTCTGATTCCCAACAGGATGAAAAAAAATGCACTAAAAACCAGACCAGAATCAGGAACCTGATACACAACAGTCACTAGGTTACCCTCACAGATTATGCCACAATGTTTCAAACCACCACCTGATAATTCAGCAAGGTGCATTTGCATCATCTTTTATGATACAACTGCAGTTTGGCATTTTTCAGCCTAGGCTCCATGAGGCTGCTAATGAAGTAGAGTCTTAATGAGAGTCACTGCAATACTGGCAAGGCAGGTAACAGATTTGGGATGACCAGCAGACTGACAGTTGGATGAAGGTCTGATGCCACACAAAGAAAAGGTTTTAAGTGAGTCTGTATCACCATTTTGTCAAGTTAATGAGCAAATTACAACTGTTTGACATTCATGTTGCTGGTCAGAGTGATTTGAAGGACAGTCACCCAAGGGAGACTGAACAGAGACTTAAGGATACTGAAGGACTGGAAAAAGTTGTCCACATAAGCTGTGGAATCTCCACCCATGGAGGCTTTAAAGACTTGAGAGACAGAGATCCAAACAACATAGTTTGGACCAAGTGCTGACCCTGCTTTCAGCATAAGGGTGGACTGTATGACATGCTACTATCCTTTCCACCCGAGTCAGCTTATGATGCCAGAGGTTAAAGGAAACCTAAAAAACAGGGGTCAGCAAATTACAACATGGTGACTGAAAGGCAACACAGGAAGAAGTGCATACGGTTGGGTGCTGATACACAAAAGAAGTGGGAGAGACATCTGTGAATGGAGCATATTCCAGCTCCTGGCCTTCCCAAGTCTGAACTCAGGAAGACATTCCTGCGTACTCACAGGCAACATACTTCTCAACAGCTGATTTGCTTGCTTCTCTGAAAGGCAGCATCTTCCAGTTCCTATTAAATTTCCAGAGGAACAACAGAAAAAAAAAAGAAAGACAATCTACAACACTACCTCTGACAATATGCCAACCTCTCCTTCTCTAAATGCTTCCAGCAATTACCTTTACTTATCTTGGCCACAGACACGAGGCTGAGAGTAAACACCATTTCCCTTGATCTGGTTGCACTGCTTAAAAGCTTTGTCTCGAAACAGTTCCACATCCATACCCAGAGAGGTACCTTTGCATTGCTTCACAACATGAGTTAGTCTAAATATTTGAGACGTTTACTGAGGCAGCATACACAGCATACATAAGCAAAGCCAAAGACTGATGGAAACTTATAAATACCCAGAAGAGTTCTGCCAATCCCAGTCTATAGAGTCTTTCTTCAGTTAATAAATGCACCTTGTGTGCACTTGCTGATGTCCATTTATCTCACCTGGTCCTCAATCCAATACTATGTAAATCTATAAGGATGGTATTAAAAGGTTCAAGGACATTGGGAGCTTAGTGTCCTTACTACAGACCTTGTAGGAAAAGGCTATCTGAAAAAGGTAGTTAGAATTACTGCTGTCCTGTAGGCAGAGGAGAGCTCTACTGTCCATCATGTATGAAGGATCAAATCTTTTCCAACAATCTGCATTCAAATCTTGAAGATTCAAAATGTGACATTTGTCAGAAAAAACTACCAATTTTCCTCTGTAGGAAAGCTTTTTTTTTTTTTTTTCACTGGGATCATCATTTAGATGGACATACGGTTTTTTGGACATGAGGTTTTTTATCATCACACTTCTTGAAAGTCATCATTTGTAATCTGAGCAAGTAGCCAGTTTAGTAATAACCAGAACCTATCATACTACAAATAAAAAAGGAAATGTAGGAAGTAATGGTTATTTGACTTTTTAATGCTCTCACATGGAACCACAGGCAGTAATGTGTGCAAATCCAACCATAAAGGACAACCATTATTAAAAAAATATGATCTCATGCATAAAAAAAGTGTATGGTGTATGTGCTTTTACAGATAAAGACTGAAGTGAAACTTTTTTGTGGTTCCTCTCATCAGGCAGAGAAAAGGCAGAAGCGCACATGGCAGACCTCGCGAATCCCTGTGCGCTCACTGCACACCAAAATGCACTCAGTCACACCAACAAGAGCAAGCACAGAACTTTGCAGACTGCAAAATCCACATGCACATTAGGCCACCTGCAGGACAGCTTCTAAATTTACCAGTTCACCAAATACAGGAACAGCTGTGACCCTGCACATGCAAAACCTCAGGAGAGCTCTTGGGATGTAGTGAATGCAAGGTCCTGCTGAAAACACCCTTCCCTGCAGCCCACCACTGAGACTCTTTCTCCTTTCCCCAAGGCAAAAGAGCAGTGGCTCAGGCAAGCATGCTTCATTTGGCACACAGGGAAACGGAGCCAGGGATGCAACACTGCTTTGTAAATATGGAACACGGTACTGAAATGAAGAACTGTGCGAAGAAAGGACAGAGGAGCAAGTCTCCTGAGGAAATGGTAGTTCTGGAGGCACTGACTGGCTTCTACAGATCTACACATCACACCTCTCCCCACAGGGGCAAACCTGCACCAAAAGAAACTTCTGCTGTGGTGAAGAGGTTGAGTTAGCAAAATACTGGAAGAATTCAACAACAAGAGAGAACTTTCTTTTAATTCCATTCAACATCCCTTTGTCCTACAAACTAAGCCCATTGCTACTGCAGAGACCCTACATTACTAGTTCTTTCACAGATTTACAAAAATCCATCTTAAAAGCAGTAAACATATCTAGCACACAACCAGTCACAAGTCGATACTGACAAACACCAGCATACATGCATTTTCAAGGCAATCTCAGATCTGAGTAAGCTTGTGATATTTAAAGCATTTCAAACTATCTTGGAATAAAAATATTCTATTTTAAAAACTACCACAAATTAGTCGGAATTATTTCATAATCTCATTCTGCAAAAAGGTAATCCAGGCAAAGGGACACAAATAAGGGTCAAAGAGGAAAATCAGAAAGAGAGTAAAATAAGGTGTAAGGGAACAGAGACAAGAGAACATAAAAAACCCACAGAATAAAGCCCAGGTAATAAAAAGCTGATTCTTGAAGTAATAAATGTAAAAAGAGAAGAGAACTTCTTTGATTTGTTCTTTAGTTTTCCCCATAAAGAGACATGAACAGTCATCTATAAAAATTTAATCCTACCTGGGGCCCACAGACTACCAAATGCCACCAAACCAGTTACAGGGGTTAGCTAGACAGGAAATTATTTAACACATGGCACACAAAAGGATTCTTATCTTGCAAACACTTTGTAGTTAAGTACTTCTAATATGGACCAATATGATATCACACTGCTAGAATTGTGAGGTTCATCTCATGTAACAAATTCTAACTCAGATACTTGAGCATCTGAAAATTAACGTGCCCAAATGAATTTGTTTAAAATCTTTTATCAACCCCTTCTACGAAAAATCCAGGTATTGCCCACCTGGTTAACATATTTTTATTAAGATAAACAAAGGGTAAACTTACAGGCAATAAATAAAATCTTCCCATTTATTTGAAAGTAAGAAGTAATTCACTTTCAAGAAAACTCAAAAGTACGCGGCATATCTGTAGCATGCATTACTTCTGACAATTTGCAGACATATACCTAAAGATATATACAAACCAGTTATTACAATGAAAGTTTGTTGAGAATTATTTGGGAGACCAATACCTCAAATAAGTCACAGCAGCTTGTTATGAAACAGGATTAAGTATGTAAGACAGGAGAGAGGGCAAAGTAAATGCAGCTCATTTTATAATTTTTAGTTCCTCTTATTTCCTGTTATTACTGCAGGGAACAAGAAAGAAATCGACCTAGATTACCCTGCATCTTTAAATTATAACAGCTCCGTAGAGCTCATCTTCAGGGTACATCACCTCCCCTATTCCCCTATATGACAACTTTCTAACTCTAGCTTGAAAGTTAGGGTTTTCGGCATTCCACTTTTTGATTCAGTGTACCAGCCTCACAAATGATACATCAAAACTGTTTAACCACTGAGTGGCTTGAATGTCATGGTTTTCTGGGCACAAATGTATGGGTTGTAGAGTTTTCCTGGTAACCAGAGTCACAATCTTTCAAAGTTCCACCCCCTGCAAACAGGCAGCATTTTTTACTCAGACACATCCTAACAAGTTCATTTTGAAATCAGTCCCCGGAGGACCCCAGGCTGGAGCAGGTGGATGCGCACAAAGAAGGCTGTGACCCCGTGGGAAGCCCATACTGGAGCAGGTTCCTGGCAGGGCCTGTGGTCCCATGGAGAGAGGCAGAACTTACGACACCGTGGGGGATCCATGCTGGGGAACCCTGTTCCTGAAGGACTGACTGCACCTCATGCAAGGGACATGCACTGGAGAAGTTCTTGAAGAATGGCAGCCTGTGGGAAGGTCCTGGAGAAATTTGTGGAGGACTGTCTCCCATGGGAGGGAACCCACATTGGAGCAGTGGAAGATGTGAGGAGTCCTGCCCCTGAGGAGCCTCAGAGACAGCATGTGATGAACTGACCACAATCACCATTCCCATCCCCCTGCGCCACTAGGAGGGAAGAGGTAGAGAAAATGGGGAGTGAAGTTGAGCCTGGGAAGAAGAAAGGGGTGGGGGGAGGTTTGGTTTTATTTCTCATTACACTCTGATGCGATTGGAATAAATTAAACTAATTTCGTCAAACTGAGTCTGCTTTGCCTGTGACAGTAACTGGTGAGTGATCTCCCTTGTTCTTACCTCAACCGACGAGCCTTTTGCTGCATTTTCTCTTCCCTGTCCAGCTAAGGAAGAAAGTGACAGTGGCTTTGGGGGGCACCTGGCATCCAGCCAGGGTCAACCCACCACACAAGTATACAAGCCTTACAATTCACTTTGCAGCTTATTTTAACGAAAGGCAATGTCTGTATTAATATCAAACACTTCATACATTTAAACAGAGATGGAAATCCAGGCACTGCAAAGAAAACTTGCAAAAAATCACGACAAAATAGCCACGTGAACTAATGTGTCTTATGTAAGATATATCAAATGAAGGTCATCTTCGTATTTTCCCCTGTAGAAAGCTATGTCACTCAAGGAAGTCACATTAGCTTCTCTAGTTGAATTTTTAAAATTCAATCACTGTAGTCTCAAATATAACATACTGCTCTGAGATGCTACTATGCATTAAGAAAGAAAAATAGTCCTTCAGAATCAGAAGCATTTGTCTTTTCTTTTTCAAGTAAGGCACAGTTTCATTACTTAAGTCAGCTTAAGACAGCACTGCCACCAGTAGGAGCAATTTGCAGTCCCAAACCCCCTTCTACGTGTTTTTCCTCAAACATGGTTTATGTTCCAGCCACCATACAGTAAATCAGATCAACGTGCTCATCCACGTGGAAAGGGAAAATAAGAATCCAGCATGGGCTACTATAGAAGGCAGAACCACATTGCCAGAGGAGAAAGCGTGACACGACATGGGCTTAGGTCAAGTTCAGCTCCTGGTGGGACTTCACACCCAGAAATAATGTGAAATTGTACTGCCACTTCCTGGAAATTTCTCCTTTCCTTAGCTTCAGGAGTTTCAACTCTAGAAAGACTGAGAGAAGCAGATCTGCTCACTGGTTACTGTGTTTATGTCATTATTAACATAATTCTTAAGGAATAATCTCAGCGAATATTACCAGAACAATATTAGAAGCACGCTACAAGAAGTTAGCAGCAGAAGTCAAGATCTGTGTCTCCAAATTCCAAAATTCACATACTTATTAAAATGATCCTAAAAGTTCATGAATGCCAAAAAGCAATGGAAGCACTCAAGATCTGAAAGTAAAAAATTTCCAAACAGTCCACTTCTTCCCCCCATTATAAAAATGAAAACACTGCCGAACTTGAACAGACTTTTTATTTTTGCCACAGTAGAGCCACCTTCTACAGCAAAATAACTCCAGTCTCCTACTCCATCTAGTACATGGCAGCAAATACACCCTGAGAAAAACAAAGTTAAAAAACCAAACTCACAAAAGCTAACCTTCCAACACCAGTTTAAATAAACTAAATAGATTACATGAGCACAGACTAAGTAGCTAAACCCCTTTTTCTCCTGCCAGGTTCCACAAGCTGGATACCCTGAAGATACACAATGAACCTGTTCAGCAAGTTGAAAACATTGAACATGCAAACAAAACACACAAAACATATTTTTCTAAAGTCCACTTTGTCCAAGGCTTCTAGTTTGAAAAAACTATAATGAGCACTGCAGAAAACTTCAGCTGGTATCCAAAATAATTTGAAATAAACTGTTTGTAGGAATACATTCAGGAAAGGTAGAAAACAAAGACTGCTGAAAGGAAGGTATGCAAAAAGATCATCGTAAGATGAAAATTGAGAAGGACAGAACAGCATAACAGGGAAAATGAAAAAAGTGCACAGAAGAAGTGCTAAACACAGTAACAGGACTGAAGCACAGAGATGATCACCAAAGTGATACTGTGATTTACTGTATACTGAGGAGCCTCAACCTTCCCATGTGCATGGGTATCTGATTCCTTGTATGCCTCCTATGAGGCTGACCTCCCACCACTGCTCCCTTTAAACTGGGATCTGCAAAACCCACTGGAGAAGAATCCAGGTACTCCTCAGGGAGCTGGACACTGGGGTCTCTGCCATTCTAGATGTCAGCAAATTCGGTTTCCTATCATCTCTTCTCTCCTATCAATTTTAAGGAGTTCTGTTTTCCCCTTTTCCTCTGCCCTGTCCTCACAGACACTCACTCTTGTTCCTCTGCTGCAATATATTGTCCCCCTTAATTACACCAATGTACTACTCGCAGACCAATGCTGCAAACCCAACCAATCCAGCAGCTCACCATACACCAGGCTGCAGCCTGCTGAGCCAGCACAGCCCACAGGACAGGGCACTGCAATGGCACGAAGCAGACAACAGCAAGGAAGGCAGAAACTCTGTCAGCTGGCATTGCCAGGGTCTGTACATCTATATGAGAGCTTAGGGAAATTAGAACTGACACATCTGATGTCTCTCATAATTCCGTATCCTAAAGGCAGGAATGCCAGCAAAGACGAATGCAGAAGTTCAAACAGAGGTTTTGTTTCAAAACATGCTAATCTCCAGGTTGTTCTTGTTCAGATCATAGTGACATATGGTATGAACCATTTATGACCTCTCCTCTTCAAGAGAAGTATTCCTAACACAAAGTTTGAAACTGCTACAGACACTTGTCTCAGGATGCGGGCCAACATTACAGTCAGACCAGCCCAAAAGTTAGAAGGTGACAGAAGCAGGGATCCCATTCCTCCTGCCTATTTTCTAATCCTTCTGCACTAGCAGCGACAGCTACCTGATCCTGCAGAAGGTGATCCAGAAAGATAAAACTGACAAAACCAAAATCATATTCTGGGGTTTTTGTTTGGTTGTTGTTGTTGTTGTTGTTTTGTTTGGTTTTTATTTTTCTGCTGGCTGAACACTTTGAGCTGACCCACCATAAGGTAGAAGAGCATTACTGCAGACACACAGGTAGCACCAGAAGCAGGGCCTCACTGTTCAAGCAGCTGCTGTCCAACAGATCTCCTCACCTGTAACATCTACACCCTTAGCCCATTGCTGTTGTCAGCTTAACCCACTCCCTGACTACACTGCTGCCAAAAGCAAGTCTGTCTTATTGGCTACAGACCCGCATGGCTGCAAGAGCAAACAAAACAGGAGATGCCCATGCGTCTCATAACTTTTGGCAGACACACGCAGTTGTACTGGCTCAAGCCAACTACAAATACACCTCCCCCCCCAGTCTGATTACTTCCAATAGCCTGAAAGCTACTTCTGGTATCAAAAACACATGAAAATACACAATGAATAGTGGCAGACATCTTGATCATTTAGTGTGTGGTATTCACTATCTTTCTGGAGAAACAAGAAACATTTTAAAAGCAATTTTAAAACTTTGTGGAGAAAAAAAATGGAGTTATTTATGGACGAGCACAAACATGATGCTCCATATTGGAGTGCCTCTAACCCTTTGGAATTGTCTTGAGCTTCCTTCTCAACTGCCAACACAAGTCAGAAAGTGAGAAAAGAAGAACAAGTTGAGGGGGATGGAGTAAGGTAAAAATAAATCAAAAAATCTGAGAAGTGGCTTTGTATGGAATATAGTAATTTGCGAGAGTTTAAGGACTGAAAGAGGAAGATATTTTGGAGAGAGCACCTGACTGAAGAGGAGGCAGCAGGTGTGAACTTGGTGGTGGGACTGATTCAGCTTCCATATTCAGATAAAGCTTTATGCTCCCTAAGTATGTGATGATCCATTAAACTGCTGGTTGTGATCAAAGATACAGGTATACATAAAGGTATGTTCAGCAGAAGAGACATAAAAAGACACCACAGCAGAGACTTCTGTTGAATCACAAGGCAGCGAAGGCTTTGGAACACAGAATGAGCATCTTTCTCTCTCTGCCTTTCTTCAGATAGCTACAGATGGCAAACTATCTTAAAGAACTAATATAATGGTCTCTCTGCTGTAACCATTATCTGTACTAACCAAGCACACTTAAATAGAGCAGAACACTCAGGAACAGCAGATTTTTCTCTGGTTTATACCAGAGGGACAGATCCGAATGGTAAGCCTATGGTTGAAGCTACACACTTCTGCACAACAGCGCTAACTTGTGAAAAAGTCTTAAAATTGGCAATTTTAATGAATAAACATGTATTTAATGCAAGTTAAAACTGTTACTGCTGTCACATACCATTCCAGGATACTAAACCCAGTACAATTCAGATCTACAAAGAGAAGGCACATACTTAAGAAACCATTATTCAGATGTCTTCAACTAACATCTACTCCCATTCTACATTCTCACTACACAGAGAAGACAGCTATATTGTTCAACAGTTTGAAAAAACGGACCTTCCACAGAGAGAATCTCTTTATGCCAGGTACTGTCTTGTACTGTCCTTTAGTCCCTCACTCAACTCAACTCACTGATCATGTTTCTGCTGACAGTCTTCATGGGAAGGCACGCTGATGTATCATCTTTACATTGCAATGTGAAATGATACCTGGTATTACATCATTCTTTGATTGTGTAAAGAAAGAAGGAATTACCTTGGCATCTCAAATAAAATCCTCAAATGAGGACAAATTATATAAGCTGTATCACAGTTGCATACAACCGTGCTGTTACACAAAATAGCTGCACCTCTAACAGTGCTGCCAGGCTCCAGCAAGACAGTAAGATGGTAAAAGTACACATCTGAGCTTTCACTGTTTTGTTTTTAAAAAACTGAATTTTGCCAAATTCCATGCCTGGATTCAATGGAGGGATATAGGAAAAAAAACCCAACACACTTCAGGTTTTATAAAATGCAACTCCAGGACAACTACGTCTCTGTGAATAACGAGTGAAGAAATAGCACCCGTACTATCATCTTTACATGCCAGAATACGTAGCTAAAATGGGTAGTTTCAGGATCTCTTTTATTTTCTTAAGACGGACACTAGCATTCTGGGAGGTGGGGGTAGGGAGGCTTCAGAGCAGAAGCCAAATTTACAGGTTCTACGTGAACCCTAGATAAGCTGTCTTGTGTGGCTGTAAGTCTCCTAACATAGGTATTGTCTCAAATACCTGTCCAGGTCTTCAGTTCCATTCACACAGCTACAGCAGGCTATACTTCAAAAGCCTTAATTTCTCAGCTAACTCAAAGGAATCAGTGCTCCACTTTCCACTCACTATTCTCAAAAAATACAAGGCTTTTTATTTTAACAGACGAGACTCTGAAGTACCTTCATACTGTACTTCAAACGATTATTCTCTTTGGGACCAGCCCATGTCATTGGTCTCTCAGACATCCTGCATTAGAAGATCCAGAGAGATATTTGAGGATACTAACTTTTAACGTCTGAAGCAATACCAGCTTAATATATGACTATTCCACTGCTTGTTCAGTCTTACCCATTCTTGCCTCAGAGCAAGCAGAACCTGTGTGTGTGCATGCACTCTTGCATTACAATCAGAAACCAATCCACCTTTAAAAAAACAAAACCAAAACGAAAAGTATTTGCAATGTTTTTCCTAGACAAACCATTCCCTTTAGTTTACAGACTGGCCCTCCAAATCTTAAACCTGTATTACTGTTATTTGTGTTACTGTAAAACCATAAGCTGAAGAACTGAGCTCATCTTGCAACAGCTTGATGAACTTGAATTCCACAGCTTTCTTCTCCCTTTGTAAAGGTATTAAATACTTCAGAATATAAGCTACATGTCAGAGAATTCACAACACATTTCCAGAATGCTGTCATACTGAAACATGGTTTGAAAGTAAAAGTACAACTAGGTTGTTTGAATTAAAATTCACCTGAGCATGAATGGTTCTTGTCACTTAAGTGTTTGTTATTTGATCACATGCTAACAACGTGAAACACTAGCAGAGGCTATTTCTTTGCTGAAGGACAAAACCTCTTTACTCCTGATGTAGCCAGGAGAAAGAAGAGCAGTCCTACTAAAAATGTACTCTTCACATTTTAATTTCCTGTTAATAAAACTAATACAGACAGCTCACTGGATCCAGAAAAAAATACAAATTTTCATGTACTGCATTATTTCTTACAAAATTACTGTGTAATCAGAGTAAGATTCGTCACCGCGCTCTGATACGGTGCATTTTCTTTTATACTACATTACACAACTACACACATAGAAGTGTAAGACGTCAGCTGCTTAGACACATCAGCATCTGCATATGGAAAAAACATAAACCTATGGAACAGAAGAATACATAAGGCTAAATATGTAGTAGTCTCTGAAGCTTAAATTCCTTTGACTTTCAATAGAACTTAGGTTCACAAGCAACATGATGCTTGAAATCCTAGCAGTAACCTAATTTCAGATATGATACATCTCTAAAGATGTGTTTTATGTTAGAATCTGCTAAAGTCTCTTCTGTGGAAGGTATTTAATATTCTCTTAATCAGTGTCCATAAAGCAAAAACGTTTTTCAAACTGTGGTACACTTACATTATTAATGTAAACTCTTTAGGTGCTTTTGCAAGAAACTTTTAACAAAAAGTCAAATAACAGATAACTAGACATACTGAGCACAAACGTAAACTTGTAGCTACAATAAAGACTACTGTTAATATTTTTATTTTACTTAAAGTGTTCATTGTCTACTTGGGTTAACAACAAATTTACATTTAGCTGAAATAACCCGTACCAAGTTCTGTTTCTGAAACCCACAATGAAACAGCAGATATTCTACTTCCCAAAGAAAATGGATATGGAAAAACAAACAGACAAAGCACAGACATAGAGCCATTACGATTGAAAATTGTCTAAATCCAGCTTGGGCTAGTTTATGTGCATGCATCTTACTGACAAAATAACAAATGATTAGTGAGAAAATAAGAATTTAACATTGGGATTATAAGAACGCACAGAGACGGGGAAAACACAGACTAAAACTGTTTCAAAGCAGACCTTGGAGCAAGGTGTACGCAATGCTGAACCAGAATCCATCACGTAAGTTTCTTTAGCCCTTTAGATTTGCCTGTTCTCAGGTGAAAAAGCAACACACAGCTCCAGAGAAATTAAAGTCTCATCATCTCACAGCTGAGGACTACCAGGAAACTCCTCTCACTACCCACAAGGAAGGCATAACTTTTCCAAGCTAAGACAAGATGCATCATCAAATGGTGGAACACTGCAGCTTAAAATGCACACTACAAAGTACTGCAGCACTTTCAACAACACCAGATACCTGAATTCAGAAACAATATATTTGTATTTCAATTCAGGATGTTGACCCATTGTGGGAAAGTAACAGAAGACTGGTGAGGAGGATTGTAAATATGCCCAAGTGACTTGCACATGTGGTGCTGGGGAACACACATATCACACAAATTATTGCTTAGTGTTGTGTGTTTGCAAATAGAACATCTGCACTTAGATAACGTAGGCCTTGGGTGGACTCAGGGGCACCTTATCAAACATGCTTGAGATTCCTGCCCCACTGCTGAAGAGATCAAAGCACAGTGGAAAACTCCGCCTTGCCAGAATCCTTGAAATACAGGCCAGCACAGCTAGTGTGAGTGCTCTCACTCTCTCACTCCCTTGCTAACAAGGACTCTCTTGCTAATAAGGACTCCCTCTTGCTCCGCAGTGCCTGTCCCCTGCTCGCATGCCTCTGCCTGAGTGCTGCTTCAGATTCTCCAATCCATGAGGTAGAGAGATTAAATTTGTGCTTTGCCTTTAATCCACAGTGTTGTGGTTGTTCCAGCGTCCTGCCTGCATCAGCTCACACACACACACACAAAATATGTACACAAAATATCCACAGTGCACAGTAGAAAAATGGAAAAAAGAGACAGTTTGCTCTTACAGCAACTATGTCTTCAAAAAACAGCACTGTAAATAACATTCACAGTCATGATGAGGTGGTGGCAGGACGCAAAGCAGAAAGTGTTACAAATAAACATCCCAAACTGCTGTCACAAACAGTGCTAAAATTGCCACTGGTGTCCCACAACTTCCTACTTACACAAATTCTAAACATGAGGAAAAGATCAAAGTCAAATTAGCAGGGCATCATATATACTAAGTGTTCCCCAGCTGGCCTCCAGCCAGCACTGACATACAGGGTTATTCAACCCTGGCTGCAGGATTTGCATTTGCCCCTGAAGATCCTATCAGCCCATTTCTCCAGTTTGCTCAGATCCCTCCGAAGAGTATCTCTGTTCTCCAGGGAGTCTAATCTTTCCCTGTAATTTGTTATTAATCAAAAACTTGCTGAGAAGACATTCTGTCTCATCATCCAGGCTGTTAATCAAAACACTAAACAGTACTGACCTAGTATTAATCAAACTAGTCATCAGCTGCGAATTGGACTTTGCACCACTGAGGACAACTCTGAGTCCAGTCATCCGACCAGTTTTCCAGCCAACTCATTCTTCACTTCTCCAGTTCACATCTACTCAGACCGTGTTACGTTTCTCCTTGTACATATGAGGCCAGCACTACAGAGCACAAATCTAATTGGAGCTTTTATGAGCTAAGACATCAGAATAGCCTTCAGTCTCACAGGTCCAAAAAATATCCCATTTCTTTTATTCATTTGATCACATGATATTCACATAACAATCACTGCTTGGGCAAAACCACCCATGATCAAACCCCATTAGTTTAAAAAGAGAAATTATGTGAAGCCTTATTTGAATACAGCAGTTGATTAAAACAAACCAAGAGAGTTACCTTGAGTAAGCTGGGTTCTAAGCAAGTAGCACAGAGTCCAAAAATACAGTGAAATAGCTGTATTAGGTAAGGATACTATTTACTGTCCTTTAACTATACTACGTACTTCTGAGACTTAAAGCTACTACACTGCAACTTCAAGAAACTAACCACCAGAATCACCAGAGACACAGGAACAACCTTTTTTGAACCAGATGAGCAGTACGGAGCTACACAGACAGACCGGTCTCATCTATTAGAGGGAAACACACAGCACAGACGTATCTCCTTGCTTACGAATAGTAACAGTTATCTAAAAGGAGAGAAAACTAACAGTCTGCTTTAAAGGGTCAACTAGGAGAATAACATGGTTATAACAGTGAGTCTGTTAAAGGACCCTGCAGATGAATTTGATCTTAAGTGAAATATTACGACAAATTTTGCTTGAGTCTGCACTACTGATTGGTTTAGATCAGCAAAGTGGTTTTGAGACTCTTCCTGCTTCTGGCATCAGTGTCACTAGTGATAAAGATCCAAAAACCCACGCTACAGTTGAATGCAATAGCTGGTAGACTTCTTCAAATAGTTACAAAAGCTGGAAGAGAGAATAATGGTTTTGATTGGATATTGGTATATTTGGACTCTACAGAAAGGAGGATGGGGTGGGGAATGTGCCACCAGTTCAAATGACCAAACTGATTCAGCTCTTATTTAACAGTAGAGACAAAAGACTTACATCTAGAAATACATGAGGGTGAACACTTGGGCTAATAAAGTCATTCAAAGCATAGGACAATGCTGATAAGAAAAACAAACAACTAAAAACTGGCCCAAAGGAAACTTGGGCTAGAAATTATGACTTCTCCAGTAATCAAAAGAGTGAGAATCTGGACTCACTCTCCAACCAAGCTTGCATAAAAATCTATTTAGTTTTAAGAAGGAATCTGATGTGATTACTTGCAATAGCCAACATTTATGCAATTCAGAGGTCATTAAGCTTCTAACACCATGAGACAGGCATGCTAAGCTGGGTGAACTCGAATGCTGTCATAGTCTGGGCTGGGTTGGCCAATGACAAGACAACAGACGCTCTCCCCCACCGCTTGCTCCAAGGAGAAGAAGAAGAGAGATAAAAGAGTTTAGGAAAAATTAAATTACTTTAATGAAATATTAACAATAAAATAAAAAGGAAATAATGACATAGACACAACAGAATAAGAAGTGCTTCTACAGGTATGTCAGCCAGAAAAGGAAGGTCAAAGAAAGCATACCACCCCCCCAGCCCCAGCCTGCTAAGTGAGAATGGCAAACTGGTGATGAACAAGGAGAAGGATGAAGCACTCAACAACTTTTTGCCTTAGTCTTCACTGGCAACCTCTCTCCCTGCATTTCTCGAGTTGATGGACCACAAGAAAGGGACTGGGGGAGCAAAGTCCCTCCCACTGTAAGAGAATCACAGAATGCTATGAAAGGATGCTTGTTGCATATACTTTGACTACAAATGGTAGTAAGCACAAAGAGCAATCAATTATGTCAGTACCAGCTTCAGGTCAAATTTAGAAAAAAGCTACCTTTAAAACAATATAGATGAAAATTAACAATAACATGGCAAAGATAAGGCTAGCTAGCCAAAGCATGTTTACAACAGTATTTTACATCTCTTTCTCCTGCACAACTTCCCAATCCTATTTATTAACACAAGGTGGAGGAACTACATCCATCCCAAAGCAAGAAAATTTTCCAATTACTTTACCTTCATTAACTCACCCTGTCAAAAAAACCAAAACCAAACAAAATACCCAAAGCATTGCTACCAAGAACATTAACTCCCCTCACCTTCCTTGAATTATGACAAGGTTAGTAATAAGAAAATACATTCTTGTTCTTAAAATGTTTCTAAGGAAAGTTATTTTACAATGTTTTGGAAAAGGGACCTATCATAGATAAACACTGATATATACTGTTCCCTTCTATAAACACTGACATAGCCTCAACCAGATCTACCTAAAACAAACATGGTAAGAACTACAACACTGATCTGTTCTTACTGCAGTCTGTTAGAAGATTGACAGAAGGGCAGTATACCACAATGTTAGACAACCAATAATTGTTAGTACTCAAAAATAAACTACAAAGAATTATATCCTACAAAGTCATTGGAAAGAACGACCTTAGAAAGTAATCTGGGGACAACCAGGCAGTATTAAATGAAACGAAAGTTTCTTCTACTGATACAAGCTGGAATAAGAGGAGGTCAGCAGAGTCTGAGACAGTACAAGACCTTCTGTCACTTTGGAGGCATAGCACAGTGTGAGGAGGAAGAAGCTGGTGAAGTTCTCCACTTCCACACTGATAAAGTAGAAAGTTATTTGTAGCAACAGTATTTTTTAAAGATTCAAAAGAAACACCTATCATATTTCAAACAAAAGGGATTACAGAAAATAAGATATGAAAGGGTAAATGCCTGGATAAGAATATAATCTCCTCTCCAAATCTACAGAGCTTCCCTATTCTCCAATTAGGCAAAAAACATCTTATTAGAAACTAAGGTTTAGGCCAAATTATTTGAGTGATGAATTCCTAGACAGCATACAACTTTCCAATAAAAAATGGCCAATAATACATAAAGCACTGCTACATGACAGTGTCCATTAAGAGCTTTCCATCAACTGTCAACCACAGTAAAGTTTGAATGAGCGCACTACCTACCCTCTTTGAAACAAATCCACATTGAAGAATTTGTGGAGCTCCACGCAGAACTCTACCATAGCCTGAACTTCAGTCATGTTTATGAGGATGAAGAAGTCAGAACTTGTCAGCACCTCAGTTACTGAAAACAAACAGAAAACAAATTTTTAAAACACAACCTGGGGATAACGACTATTTGGTCCTTAAAAAGGATGACGCTATATACAATTTTGCACAGCTTCCTTAAATATACATGCCCTGGGCAAATGAGACTATGTACCAAATCCCATGTCTGTCTTTGTTGTTAGGGAATCAACTGTTATCAGAGAAGTATAACAGCATATCATCAGCATAATACAGTCCTGGCATTTACTGATACCTCCCATGCTGCAGCTCTGCTCTGGTACTTGGCTGGAGACAGGGCACAAGTACTGCCAACAAGGAAAGAGCGAGCATGGTTTGCTTCCAGCCCTGTTGAAGTAGCATGACCACACATGTAGCAGTGCCTCAACGGTGACATGATAACAGGGAGAGCTGAATTACAATGTGGTCCAACAGTGCAGAGAAAGTGCTCGACCTGGTCGTGTAGGGCTTCAGACAGATTCCAGAGGGGAGGCAGGAGTTAAGGAGTACAACATGCCTGGTTTCAGTCAGTCTTTGTTAGAAGTAAAATGTTAATTCTGTCATCTTTGCAGCCACAGATTGGCACCTTCCTGCTAACTTACAACTGCCTGCTGATACCTAAAATCCTACAGACTTTACTGTGTTATGCTGATTTTCATTCAACACTATCAACTGGATTAATAAAATAGACTATATTTTCTGTGAACACTTATCTTCAAACTTTGCAAGCAGTGTCTGGTTTGAGGAATAAACAAACCAAAAAATCTAAGCCAGGCATTTAGGTACATTAGGTACATTAGTGCATGTTCTGCGTGTAATACAGAAGCAGTAAACTTGAAAAAAAAAAAACTAACCTGGCTAGAGCTTGAGCAGATTATGGGGCTCGTTTTGTTTCTAGAATTTTGAGCATTCATTTGGGCATTTCTGAAGCAGCAGGCAGTACTACTGAGATTGAAACAGAGCAGTTAGCAAAAAAACCAAAGAGAAGTAATTGCTACAGTAGATATCAGTCACCTGAAACCAACAGTACCTTTATAGGCGGCTTCTACCCTAGGAACTAAATTATCTTGGCATATAAATCAAGATAAGATTTATCTTTCTGTATCCACTCTAGAGGAGATGGAAGGCATCAAGCACCATAGCACAGGTCTAGATTTTTGACTATAAATAAGTTAATTCTGACTGTGGTTTAACAGCCAACATGAGGACTCTGCATGCACTTTACAAAAATGCAGAAACAGTATGTTACATAAGTAACTGAGGACAGGGAAAGAGGAATTTACTTCTGAAGCTGAGTTGAATATGAATGATGCAATAATCCCAGCTTCTCTAAAAATCCTGCCTAAAATTCTCTAAAAATCAGGATGACCATTACCCAGAAATGTGCCCTTGTGGCCAAGAAGGCCAATGGCACCCTGGGGTGCATCAAGAAGAGTATGGCCAGCAGGTCGAGGGAGGTTATCCTGCCCCTCTACTCCCCTCTGGTGAGGCCCCGTCTGGAGTACTGTGTCCAGTTCTGGGCTCCCCAGTTCAAGAAGGACAGGGAACTACTGGAGAGGGTACAGCAGAGGACCACAGAGGTGATGAGGGGCCTCAAACATCTCTCTTATGAGAAAAGGCTGAGGGACTTGGGTCTTTTTATAAAGTCTGGAGAAAAAAAGGCTGAGGGGGGATCTGATCAACACCTATACATACTTAAAGGGTGGGAGTCAAGAGGAAGGGGCCAGTCTTTTTTCAGTGGTGCTCAGTGAGACGACAGGAGGTAACAGGCACAAAACTGTACATAAGAAGCTCCATCTAAACATGTGGAGGAACTTCTTCACTTTGAGGGTGGCAGAGCACTGGAACAGGCTGCCCAGAGAGGTGGTGGAGTCTCTGTCTCTGGAGACATTCAAAACCTGCCGGGACAAATTCCTGTGCAGCCTGCTCTAGGAGGACCTGCTCTGGCAGGGGGATCGGACTAACTGATCTCCAACCCCATATCACTCCATGATTCTGTGATTCATTCTGTGATTCTGTTCATTCAAATTTCAGTCAAGGGACTTCAACAGACTAACTGAATGATGTCACAAGTTTTGCTACAGTATGTAGTGTTAAGGCTGTCGCTACTAACCTTTGCAACAATCCACTGTTCCACAGCTTTGTCTATAGGATTGTGTACGGATGTCCTCAGTGGTCTCTAAAGCTAGAATCAAGAAGTTTTGCACTCTAATTCTCTGGGGTTACCATACTGCATTACCACATGTGCATCACCTACAACAACACGTGTATCTTCTGCAAACGGAACCTGACCCACCACTGAGCAGAGTTCCTAGACCTGCTGTGACCCTTGGCCACTAGGCAACAAACCATGTGGGTGGTGCATAAAACCTGTGATGAAACTGTTCAATACCTCAGGAAGGAGCCTACTTTAAAACACTCAGGAGAAAGTGAAAGGACTTAAAAAGATAAAGTATGTCATGGAGCATCATCCAGCTTGTATTTTAATGAAAGCACATTTTTCAAGGGACGAAGCCATCCCACGCCTCTGAATGCCCCAACCACAGTAAGTGGCACTATCTATACTGATAAAGTCTGCCTCCACTAAGAGAAGGGAAAACTGTTCCTGCAAGAGTTGTTGGGCCAAGCAGTCACTCCCAAATGCTTCACAGTCCCTTAATTCCCCGATAGGAAAACTCAAAACAATACAGAACCGGTACAATTAGACAAGTTTGGAGGTCTATTTTATGAATTCATTCAACAAAAAAGCTAGGAGGAGAGTCACATCTTGCATTATCATAGAATGGTTAGAGTTGGAAGGGACCTTAAAGATCACCAAGTTCCAACCCCCCGCCATGGGCAGGGACACCTCCCACTAGAGCAGGTTTCTCCAAGCCCCATCCAGCCTGGCCCTAAACACTTCCAGGGATGGGGCATCCACAACTTCTTGGGGCAACTCGTTCCAGTGCCTCACCACCCTCACAGGAAAGATTTTCTCATTAATATCTAAAGTAAATCTCCCCTCTTCCAATTTAAAACCATTACCCCTTGTCCTAGCACTACACTTCCTGACAAAGAATCCCTCCCTTCAGACACTGGAAGGCTGCTCTAAGGTCTCCCCGGAGCCTCCTCTTCTCCAGGCTGAGCAGCCCCAGCTCCCTCAGCCTGTCCTCACAGCAGAGCTCCTCCAGCCCTCTGAGCATCTTGGTGGCCTCCGCTGGGCCCGCTCCAACAGGTCCATGTCCTTTCTGTGTTGAGGCCTCCAGAGCTGGACACAGGACTCCAGGTGGGGTCTCACAAGCACAGAGGGGGAGAATGACCTCCTGTGATTCTCACACTTCTTTTGACGCAGCCCAGGACAGGGTTGGCTTTCTGGGCTTACTGCCAAAAGGCCTGTCCAGTGAATTTGCAGTATTTCTACTGTGTATGTCTAGCATGGCTCTAGCTGAGGCCATTCCCATCCTCCTCAGTCATGCTAACTTAACATCCCCAGCCAGCCCACTAAAAATTGCCTGGGCAGGGCAACTCCTGCATACTGAACACAGGGTCCAGCAAACACAGGCCTGCATAACACAGTGCCATGTGTTTTAATCCAGTAAAACAGCCCTCACTCAACTACCAACAGTACTTAGAAAATTGGCACTCATGCCTTGCTCCAGTGTCAACTGCAAAACCACTAAGAAAACTTCACTTTCCTTCACACTTCTGGGGGTTTATTTATTTTCTTAAGCTGGAAAATCTTCTACATATCCCAGCCAGTCCAGGCTGTCCCCACACTAGCTCACCACTTCTTTACTTACCCAAACTGATCTTTTCTGAGGCCACAATGCAAAATGGATCTCAGGATATCAGATTTTAAAAGATCATCAGAAGGAAAAAGTGTTTCTTGATTCTGTTTTTTTCTAAATTGATCATTTTAGTGATACCTTAGAGCAGCTACATCAGAGCACCTTTGAGTGCAATAAAGAGACAGATGGGGATGTACAGAAACCTCTTAAACCAGCTTTGTTCTCAGTGAAATGCTTGTGTAACAGTGACATTCATCTAGCTACTTGTACTGGGAACTGCAAGACAACGCTAAGAAACAAAACCCCAGTACGTTCAAAGAACGCCTTACCTTCACTGGTAAATACTCCATTTCAGTATGTTAATTATTCAGTCTTTCAGTTCTTCACTATAGCTTTCAGAAACATACTGCTTGAACTAAAACATAAACAAACAAAAAAATGTTTTAGTAAGAGCAATACTTACAGAACTTCACAGTACTCTCTTTTCCTGTGTCCTGTAACAGCATCTATTGTGTCCTCTCCAGCAATCATATATGCCTATCAGCATTCTCCAGCTTGCCCTCAGTTCCTGCACTGCAGTTTTCAGCTTTCTGTAGGTGTAGCAGTCTGATACCCATTTTTCCAAAATAAACGTCTTGTGAAGCTCATATTCTGGCATAGCTGACTTGTCTCATGCTCAGCCAAACTATCCCCATCCTGAAATAAGGGGCCTTGTGATTATTAGCGAATCTTGCTAAAGTAGTTAATAATTTGCTTATCTGTTGTAAGCCGTTGTGTGACTGACAACATTCTAAGGTTACCATGTGATTGTTAGACAATAAGATAAAGGGAGCTCAGACAAGAAGACTGGAGAAAACCATCTTGAAGCAAGGCCAGCTACTAATCAGCAAGAAAAGGGAGCAAAACAACCCAAGTTCATCTAGCAGACAACTACTGAAAAGGAAGATATGACCACCAGATGAAGTAAACCAGAGTGACTGTGGTTCCTGAAAATGGTCAATAAATGGCAGCAAAGACTGTGGAGAAACTCACTTCCTGAATACATAATTAGTTCTAAGAAAGGCAGACTTATGTTAATCATGTTACAGAAAAACTATGATTATGCAAAACTTTTGTAAATATAAGCCTGTTGAAATCATGGCTGAGCGGGAGCATCTTGAGGAAAACCCTGGTGTGAGCCCAGTGCTGCAATAAAGAATAGTGCTTGATAGTCAACATTGGCTGTTGGGTTCAGTTTCTTTGTTTCTGTCTTCACCAAGGAATTCTACAATCTAGCTCCCAGAGGACTCCAATATGCCCCGAGCTGCTCCACAGACTCTCTGATCTCCAGCTCTCAGCTACCAGCAGCAATATAGTATTGAGAAGGCAGGAGGATATTCTGGTCTGAGTCACCAAATACAGCTCATGTCCCCATGCATTCTACATAGCTACCAGGGAGATGACTTACAAGAACACGTCAGATGAAAATATCCTGGTAAATCTCATGTCCCTTCTGCTCAGGAGGCAAAATTCTGGGGACAAGGAGTAGAGCTCTAAGCCCATTTTCTTAAGAGCAAGCATTACAGGTAGGTCAACATCATCTAATATTTGAAACTCTCCTTGAAGTTCCTGCTAAACCACTGTTAAGAATCAGTCTATCTTCCCTGTATTCTTGAAATCATTAAGGTAGTAAAAAAAATAAATCCCCCAAAATTACCAAAGTTTCCCTTTTATCTGACATTCATGTGTATGTTTTATCTTCACATTTAGGACACAAAGAGAAGAGAAAATTTAGTTATCCATTCTTAGAGGAACTTTGCACCTTTCCTGTAGGTATGTTTAAGAGAAATAAACCCACAAAACCTATCAGAGCCTGTGCAGGCAAGCTGTGAAACTACACTGGTTTTGCCTTAGCTCCAGAGAAGAAAACAGAGAAAGTAGAGCATAAAAACCCCACATTATCTGATATATTTTTTAAAATCTAAATCACTTGTGTGTGTGTGTCATGTGCAACATTATTTCTTTGATATCACAAATTATCAATAATGCCCCAGTAAAACCCTGATACTGTAACACCACATCAAAATGGCACCAATATTTATTCTATTTATTTACCAGTGCAATTCAACATGTGTTATACCAGTTCTCTTCTAAAAAAGGACTGAGTTATTTTTTAAAAAAGAGAAAACACACAAAGTCCTACATAGTTGAAATTGTTCTAGGCTTAGATTTAATATTTCATATTCAGCAAAAAATACAGAATACTACAAATAAAAATACAACAAAATATTTATTTTCCTCCAGCTTTTTTCTGGCTGCTCACTTAACACAGTCTTCAGATTTATTTTTTTTCCTAAGTTGCTGCAGGAGCTTTGTATACCTCCATCCCCTATTGTTTTCCCCATCCTCTTCTCCTTTATATGCCTGCCAACCTAAATTCAGCCACCATCTCTGTGCTGATGACTCACAGGTTTGTCCCCCCACTTGAGAACTGTCTTCAATTCCACTTTTATCTGCTTCTTGGACACAGCCTTCACCCGAGACTCAACACGGCAAAAGCAGAGTTCTTGACTTGACCTGTATGGCTATACCTAATACCTACTTTCTGAGCATTACAAAATGGCACAATCTGACTGTAAACCCAGACAGCATTTTTAGTTTAATTTTATCCAGGTTCTTATAGACTTTGGCAAGACTACGCACCAGACCTACCGAATTTTTCTGCATGTTTTTAGAAACACGTCCCATCTACCGAAACAGCCAAAACTCATGCAAACTAATAACTTCTTTTGTTTTAATTACCGTGAAGCTGAAAAAGCGTAATTCACTGCGTGTATTAGTTCAGCATGGTGCTGCAAAGAACTAGCCTGCTATTTGATCATTTCACCTCTCTCTGCATCCCCTGCAGAGACATCCTGGACTACTGGATCACGCATAACCCTCTTGTCCTCCTTTGAAATGCTTCCATAGCTGTGCAGCACCCAGTACCACAGTGTTCTGGTTGAAAACTGGAGCTTCTCAGCACTACAAAATCCACCTTGGGTCTCCACAACTAAAAAGGTAAGGGGCTAGAAAATAAATGCTAATTTAAATTTTTAATTACATAATCATCAGGTTGTAAAACAAGAAAACAAACAAACAAAACCCTCAAGTTTAGGTATCTAGAAGATCTTATTCAATTCATTATCTGAATTTTAAAAAGGAAACATTACTACCACTCAGAAGGCAGCAACAGAATCCTGCTTAATATAAGGATTTATTCATTAAATTATTCCTAAAGCTTCACAGTTATAAATAACTATATTAATGTAAATAACTACAGTTACTTAAACATAGTTAATGACCTAATTTCATGGACTCTGGGCAAAACCCAACTATTGCAATTCTCTTCTTGCCTGGTTCTCTAAGCGTACATTACTTCCCAGACAGCCATTACAAGGTTTGATTCATCATTTCTAACAAAGCTAGATATCTATCTCAAAGCAAGATATCTATGACATTTTAATGGACTAACCAACCAACCAACTTAATCAAACATTAAAATTCAAATTTTCCTACTTTTTACTTTAAATTTAGCACCAATATCTGGTGCTCTGTGCAGCACACCGACAAAAACAACATACTGCTTTGAGCTGGCAACTTGGTTACTCCCACTGAACACAGAAATCATTAATATGCTGCATTTATTTCTTCTCACGTATGGGATACTATAATTCATCTTGAACATTGATTAGGTTTATTCCCTTATATTCTAACACTGGTCTTTGCTGTCTGACAAATGACATGTTTTTTCTAAGCTTCCTAATTAAAAAGTTTAGCATGAAAAGTTGTGCGAGCAGCACAGTTAAAAGTTTGCTTTCCTACCAACATGACACTCTGCCTACACAAGGGTAACTCCCCACCTTTTATGGTCCCCTGACTGGGCGAAAGATCACACATCCTACGGGTACGACGAAGCTATATCCCCAGCAACTGACCAGCTGCTGCAAAACAGACCCCATGCTAGCTGACTTCAGTATTTTTTCTTCCAATAATGGCACTAACTTCACTGTCCTCCCTCTTCAGACACCAATTTACATGAAACAAGAACTTCATCACCTCTGTGATCCCTTCTCCTCTTCCACGAGGCTGAACTGAGCAACTGTTTCAACAGTAATTTGCAAAGAAAGAGGAACTAGAATGCGAGCAAACCGAAGTCAGTGTTTTACTTGCCTTTTACAAAGACTTCCCCTAAAAAGAAAAGCAACATTTAAAACATTATGATTAAAGGGGTATGAAATAACTGGCACAAATGGGCCTTCGAGTCAGAACCAGCAAAATGCAGCATTTTCATGAAAAGCAGTGGTAGTTCAGGATATGTAGCCCTGTGCCCCACTTTGGTTTCATGTACTGTCTGAGTAAGAAAAATGAATGCTTTTCATGCCAAGAACCAAGGAGAGTGCACAGTGTGTATCAGCAGTTAAGCTGTCCACTTACCATGAAGCTACCTTAACAGTGATGAAAATAAAGATAAATACTTGTAAATAAAGCAGAAGTAATTTGTAACTAAAGCAGAAGTAATGTATCTAGAAAAAAATCTGTAACTACATTAATTAATTTGTTTGTAATTTTTAATTAATGCAATCAATCTATCTTTTCCTAATGATCTATTCAGAAGTGCAATACTGGGGAAAAAAGAAAAAAGTGATTAATTTAAATACCTAATTAAAATTCTTCTGGAACTTTACATTAAAGCATATAATGATCTTATAGCAAGCTAAGAAAGAACACATTGCTTAGTTTGATACACTCACCTTCTCATAATCTCAAGAATTTATGAAGAATGCACTATCTAAGAATGAATAAAGAGGAAAGCTTCCTAAAATAATTTGATTCTGCCCAACTAAACAGATTCTTCATAAAATATTAAGGGTCTATTTTAGTACAATGAAAACATACTTCATTTTCCTACAAAGGAAGAAAGAGTTCCATGAATTCCATGTCCCAAGCAATGCCATTAAATGAAAAATAATTCTTACATGCATGGATGAATCTGGCATTAAAATATCTGCAATGATGGTTAACGTCAATACTCTGCTACATTTTATGAATCAGAAGAGTGCCCAAAAGAAAGCTGCTGCAACTCTATTCCCATCGCAAGCAAAGTTATTATCAAAAAAACAAAGCTTTGATTTCAAGAGAAATGAAAAATAAATCTAACTGTCCATATGCTCAGTAAATTATTTTAATAGGTAATAATTCCATTTTATTGTTCTCTGTAAATAAAACAGAGTACAATTTGCGGAGTTGAGTCATTGTTCCAGTATCTGCTGTGAAGTCATGGTTTGAAAGGACAGTAAATACAGTTTAGACTTGACAGGCTCATTTTGTATCGGAAGGTTTTATGCCAAATAGTTACAGTCTTTCCTCCCACAGCAGGAATTAAGTCAGCACAAATTATATTCTGTGTACTCTTATTAATTTAAGAAATGTGATGGTTTGCCTGCCTGATCAAAATTACATTGGGAGATAATCTGCTAGTAAATCTGATCCTGGATCAAAAAGTGGTCACAAAACCACTTCCTTGGTAGTTCCCACAGTAATATCAGCTGTGGTGATAGGCTGACTGTGCCAACATGGAAAAAAAAGTGACTCTGCCAGCCCTTTCATATAGATATCTTATTTTAAAAATACATAGGAGTACCATATAAAAGCCTATTTTATTTTTCATCGCCTAATATCAGCAACCAAATAGAAAGTCAGCAGATTTGGGGCTGGCTTTACAGTACTACATCTTTGAAAACATCCTTGATTTCACCTTTTTTCCTTGAGGTTTGTCTTCCAATTTCCTAGCATTTTAACACAACAAATCAAAACAAGCATTACAGCACGTTAATTTACGTTACAAGCTAGATTCTTTGACTTTCAATTAAAAAAAATCTAAAAATTCTGGAAATATATATTGTTTCCATCTTCTCATAATTTCTGTTCACTACCTTTATTCAATATCTGCCAGAGAAATGTCATAGATTATTATTTTGTTCTTCTTTTGTTAATGATTTTCTGACTGTAGGTCTTCTAAGACCCTCCATGCAACTCTTCTCTTACACAAAACATGCATTAATTTTACAGTCAAATCCATACTATTCTATTACAAAGTGCAATTTAGTTATGGTTGTATGATACAAGCGTAAGGTTGAAGGACAATTAAGCAGACTGCCATTGCAAGCAATGACCTAATGTGGTCATGGGAAAGTATTTCAGAATGCCTGTTAGAGCCTTTCAAAACCATACTGTAGCAAATAAACATCTACATGTCAGTTTGGTGTAGGACTTTAAGCTCTTGCTGCTTGTTTATCTTCACACTGATCAGCTGAGGAAGAGCCATACTTTTCTCTGCAACCTCAGGTGACACCTCCAGCAACTAAGGTGGACATGCTCACCTCTGAATCTAAGAGCACCGAGTTGAAACATAACTAACCTTCTAAGTTTACTTAGCTATTGCCAAAACCAGTCAAGCACCAGATTTTAATACTCTATCCTTGATGTCTCCTACTCTTTTCAAACACTGAAGCCCAGAGCAAACCCGAACAGACCTAACAGCCTACCAGAAGCAAAAAAAAATCAACCAAAAACCAAACACCCCCCTCCAAAGAAAACCAAAACACCCAAACAAACACCCCCAAAATAAGATTAAATCACACCTTGCTTTCCTTTATCTAATTCAGAAAAGAAGGGACTAAACACAGTACACAGAGAACTGTGTGTGCTTCTTGATCAACAAATGCTCAGCAAAATAAGTTTCTGAAGAAACAAGTGTCAAGTAAAGATAACACTGACTAGCAGTGATGGACAACTATGATGGTAGCTTCAACAAACAGAGCAGTGCTCGGCATATATGACATGGGAAGAATGGATGTCAGCAGGCATCATGAGAAAACAGCACACTATAAATTATCAGTAGCAAAGTCTTGAAAGGATTTCTCTCTCCTATGTTTGGAGACCCACCCCACAAATAGCCATCTTTGCAATCGTTCTGGCAGTTGTGAGGGGCAAAAAAAGCACCATCACCAAAACAAACCTTCACAAGTATGTCGGAGGTTACTTTGTAAATTTGGGGGGGTTGGGTTTTTTTTATTTAAACAATAACTTTTCACTGGTTTAAATACAGCACAGCTCCACAAACAGCTGCACAGATACATCTGAAAGAGTACGCCAATGTTAACATCTAACCCTGAAGAAGTGAGCTAGGGCACAGCAAGAATTTAAGCCAACTTTGCCTTGTGAAACTACACGAAGTCTTCCACGCCAGCAACAGCTTCAGAGGTTTCTGCTCCAGGTGCTCATTCGCATCTTCAGAGCCTCCATACATCGCCCCTGCAACAGTGCCAACACAGTGCTTGTGGGGCAGCATTTTAAAATTAATTAGTTACTGTTTTAGAATAATCTATTTTTGCGGGACTTGATTAGATCACTTCCTTATCCTGTTTCAAAGCACAGCTCCACAAATAGCAGTGCCACAGTGACAGGGAAGGGAAGGACAGCAGCAGCACGGCAGCGGTTCCTGTCTGCCTCTCCCCTCAGCCCACCACGGCCTAAGCGCAGCAAAGCAAAGAGGTTCAAGTGGCAGGGGGAGAGCAACTGTCCCTTCTCACAGTCATACCTGAGATGAAATAGTTTCCATTCCTTCCTATATTCACTTTAAAAGTTGAAAGAAAAAGAAGACAGTACTCTTTTATCCCTCAGGGAAGGACACAACCCCAGCGCCCAAGCTCCGTAGGGCCTGTACTGGTCCCTCCTCACAGGCCTAGCTCTTACCTGGATCAGGGATATCTCTTTCCTGAAGGAGGCACAGGAGGCTTGGAAAGCCAAGCAGCCTCCAGCAGCTCTTCGTCCCAACAGAACCAGAAGCACACTCTGCTCACAGTTACCAAGTGATCTGACAGTTACAGATCTGGTACCAGGCGACAGAAACCATTTTTGCTTAAGAAGGGCTCTTCCACTCCCTCTCACGGGCAAAAAGAGGGACAAGGCCACCCTGGCCACCACAGCCTGCCCACCTCAGCTCCACAGGCTGCAGTCCTCCCAGTGCCAGTATTGCTTCCCCCCTCACTACAGTGCCAAAATGGAAGCTAAGTAAAAGACTACTTATTAAACAGACAAATACATCAGGCGTCTCAAATTCAAGTTTTGCTTTTATTTGTTCTGCAGCTTGATGGTCTTATGCCCCTCCCACCTTCCCCATGTGGTATTTAACTGACAGAACAACATTGCTGCTGTGAGAAGCTGCCAAAAAACCTGATGCAAACTTAAAAAGGCATAGCTCTGTTTCTGAAATGACACATTCAAAAGAAAACAAGTCTAACAATCACCTTCAAAAAGCTTCAACAGGTAGACCTGAAGTGTTACATCAAAACAAAGCAGTAAACTGAATTTTTAATTAGCCCAAACCATCACCAATGATATTTAGACAATTTTTGACAGTGTTTTATACAGAACGGATTTTGTTCACTCCTTTTCTCCTACAATTTACTTGTCATATTTAGTCAGAAATTCTTGTACTAACATTTCGTAATCATTGAATCCCTTATATGCTGTTCTCACATTTGCTACAATTAGAACAAGCAAAAATACGTATTAAATAAAACATAACACATCCAGGGCAAAAAGGCTCATCAACCAGGAACCAAAGTCATCAGAGCCTTTGCTTAGCCTGCCAAGAACGTAGCTGGTTTGTTTTCAAATAGGTCCTTGTTCCTTCCTGTACTACCTGAGAAGGAAAAACCAACAGGTAATCAGTCCAGTCATCAAAATTCACCTTTCCACCTAAACTCTGTCAGAAGTACGTATCTGTTAGAGCTCCTAGTCACCAGCCCAAACCCACACCAAAACTTTGTAGCATTAGCTGACAAATTAATTTCAGAGTCATGCAATATACTTTCCACGTATTCTTAAGGCTATACAAAGTAAAACTGGCAGCAGGTAAAAGCCAATGGTTTTAGGGGTTAAAGCAGACCTTCTACCCTAGCAGTGAGGGCTTGAAGTAGAAAAAGAAGTCCACCTTGACAGAATGGCAAGTTGTGACTTGCGCCATTAGGTCTAGTACTGAACTCAACCATTATAAGGTTTTTTCCTCTGTGCTGTTTTCCATGTAAAGCAGTAAAACGTTTATTTTCCACTATCTATGCTTTACTGTTTTCAGCACGTCAAATACCCTCAATACCTTGGCACGTTTTGATCTCAATTGTTTCACTCAGGTGAGGGGCTAATTATGAGATACATGAAACCACAGGCCTCAGAATTATTTGATAGCTGGTATAATCTCAGAGTTTGCCCAGAAAATTCAGAAAATATTTTTTAAAAAAATATGTATTTATATAAAGCTAGATAGACCACATATAAATAGGCGGGCAAGCAACATACACTGTAGTTTAAAATTACTAGATATGTAAATGCCTCTACTACTAAAAGACAGCAGCATTAACAACAATATTTAGTTGGAATTTTTTTTACATGGAAATATACAATCATTATACACAAAACTAATCAAGTGGCAACTGAACTGACAGCCTGGGAAGAAAGTACAGTTTCTTTGACTAATACTTCTTAAACCTGCAGAAGAACAAATAGTATTACATTTCTCTTGTAAGATGAACTAGAAAGAAGAGGAAAGATACACTACAGGCCATTCTGATGCCAAAATTTAAAGGGAAACCTTGCTCAGAAAACTTTAGAAAATAATTTAAAGCATAAAGAGAATTCAGTGATTTTATAGGCATAAGGTATGATATGCTCATCTAGCTTGACATCCCGTACACAACAGGTAATGAATGATCTATGTCATGATCAGTAACAGGAATAGATTCATTAGGTTACAACATGTGAACAAGTAAGCAGAGCTAGATCTGAAAACCAAACTAGCTTATTATTTCAAAATGTTGGAAGTCAATGGTAAGGCTTCCTGCACAACTAATGAATGCTGTAGATTTTTCCCTATTAATTCTAAGAATTTAGGTTTGTGTTTTATTTTATAAATGAGATTCAGCAAACTATATGCATACATATGTATATATGTATAATTATATAGTACTAGAGGTAAAAATTCATAACTTTTCACTGGAAAATTAATAGTGGTAAAAAGTATGTTTTCAATGTTCCTGATATAAGTTATGCAATGAAAAAATGAGGAAATTTTAAATTTATTTTGAGTAAGAAATATTGATAAAGGAGGCCTTGTATCTTGTTTCCAACAATATTGCTTGCAAAACATAAAATTCAAGATTCTTAGCACTGAAAATGTTCCCTATTCCAAAATTTCTAAGGAAAAAACATTTAAAAATTAGAAGATAGCACTGGCACCATCTAAAGAGAAACAGAACTGATGTAATTTCAATCTGCTTTAGCATTCTCAACTTTTGTTCTGCTTTTGAGTTGAACTCTGCAAGGTTTCATTCTGTTCCTTATTCCTCTGCCTGATCTTTCCAAGAATGGTGCTGTCACTTATTTCCTGCCTGAAGTAAACACCACTTGCTCACCTGACTTCTCCCTGACCCCAAACTATGGCAAACATATTTCCTCTCTTTCAGACTTTAACTTGTCTACTCTTTGTTGTATACTCTTGTTACCACAAATGTTCCAGGTATTGTTCTTTGAGTCTGTAGGGACTGGGGACTGAAAACCAATAAAAGACTTTAAACACAGAAGACACAAAGCATAAGATGAATCATTTACCAAGAGTGAAAAGCACCAGTCTGCAGCAGTAACAACTTCAAACACTGAAACAAGGTCACCAGTAGCAAGAATCCACAACCATTTTTTGTAATTCTCACACTGAGGTCCACTGTTCATACCAGCTTAACTTTCCCATCTGTTCAGGACAGCATCCAGACCAAGAGAGAAACACAGGCAACTGCCCTCTCAGCATTACGTTAATAAACATGTAGGTCCCCATCTCCTAGAATGGTGTAAACATCTAGGTTCTCTTCAAATAAATTAAATAACAACAGTACAACAGTCAGCATTCAGACAGGGCTCCCCTATCTACTACCTGCAGTAGTTCAAACCACAGTAATCTGTTTTGCCCCTCCGCCAGCATTTGCTTTCCTATCCACCTCCACAGCCAGTCAGATGGTTGTGGGCCATGTATCCCATTCCAGCTACTTCCAGCACCCTCAAAGAGAAGCTCACACTAGACCATCAGATCATAACCTGGTGAGAGCTGAGACACTGATGGAAACATCCTGCCACTGGGTGTTTACAATGTCTTAAAACCACAACAATTAAGTCCACCAGAGTCTTCCTCAGTGGAAAACTGACTAGGAAAGTCAACAGGAAACACTAGAAGAGCAGTGGATCTTGATTTTCACATTGCTCCCTTTGGGGAACTGCATTCATTAATTCTTCTGTGTGGGATAAAATGCAAAAGACAATACTAGAACCAAGCTTTGGAATCCAGATACTTCAAAGGAAATGTTACAACCACAAAACTAGAGTGCCAGCTAATGGTTTCACAGCCATCACTAGGGCATCAGTGGCTTCAGAAGAGACACTGGGGTTTATTTGTTCTGAAGAGAACTCGGGGTGTTATTTTTGAGGTTTTGCTGAACTCAGAACTGAATTTTAGGGTAATGGAATTAAATTGAATCAACAAATTTGTTGGGTTGTCTGCCAGATTACTAAAGACACAATTTTGAAGACAGATTTTGGTTGCTATGTGCGCTTTACTACTACTGATTCATGCCAAATCTTGCACAGGTTAGTCATACTGACTGTAATTTAAAGTGAAGATAGCAAATCAATTTCATTAATAAAGAACAAAACTAAGATGTTCACATATTGTATCAACCAACTCTTACCAGTTTTACAGGACTGTATTTTACATAAAAGAAATTTAAACCATTCAAAAGAATGAGCTCAAATTCATGTTTTGTGTAAAAAATAAGAAGTGGGTAAAGGCAGATCGATGCGGCCATCCAAGGAGAGTAAGATTTATAGCTGAGCTCTGATGTACCAAATGCAGGTACTCAGATTGCAACTACTGGCATAGTCATATGGAAGAAACAAAGCAAGATGACAAATCTGTTTAATTTAAAAGTATTTGCAAAGATATAGCCAAAGGCTGTATTGCCCTTCACTTCCTTCAAAACAGTATTTTCAGTTCTAAGGGGGAAAGAATTGTTGAATGGAATAATAAAAAAATCTGCTGAAGTATTTAATTTGCTCCTCCACAAATCCAGAATTCCAGCAAAACATAGCTTTATTGAACCAAGTTTGAACTGTTGCGGTTATCCTTTAGCAAGGACCAAGTAGTTTTTTTCTTCACAATCAAAATGCTAAGAGGTATTCTATGGATGAAAATGTAAAACATACCCTTCCCAAGTAATAAGAATAATGCCAGTGGCACTCCCTACTTGTTATCAGTCCAGCAAACTAAAAAGCTGTATGTGTGGATTTTAGCTTGGGCTTTACCCACATATAAGACAACATTAAGCTAGCTTACTGGATTTCTTAGAAAACAAAGCAAAACCCAGCAAAACAAAACAGACGTTTATGCCCACTTACTTAATAAAACCTAAGTTTGTTTACCTTTCGATCAGAAAAATCCACTGCAACCAGGAGAAAGGGGAAGTGTGCTTAAACACTTCAGCACGAATACCTCTAGTTATAACATCAACGGGATCACAAATCCCCCCACTTGAATTTTTAAAATCTGTTACGCTATGCAGTTTCTCTTCAAAGTGGCATATATGCAACATATAATCATGAAACAAAGTTTTCAAACAAGTTCTACTGAAAATTCCGCTTTAAACAACACCAGGCAGATGGAAAAGATGACTTCCACAGGAGTTCTTACTGCATATTTTGCCGTCAGCGTCCTAAGGTTAACTGACCTCTACAGACACCCGACAGATGGCAACAGGAGGTGGGAACCTCCTCTGAAAGCACTCCCCGCAGTGTACTGCCCTGCACCCTGCCTTGCCAAAGGGAAGGGGCTTCCCTCCGCCCGGCCGGGCCGGGGGACACGACCAGCGGCAGCCGCCGCCGGGGGAAGGAGAGGCGGCAGTGCCGCCCTCCGCGCACCAGGAAACAGCCAGGAGCTATTCCTAACGCTCCACCGGCAACTCTCTACCCGCACTTCTATTTTTTTTAATTAAATAAAAACCCCCAAGCCCCGTTTCAAACCCTGAGAGGACCCGGTATTTCTCGGCGACGCAAGGAGGGAGAAGGCAGCAACGCCACCGGCCGCTGCTCAGGTACTTTGCCGAGAGAACGAGGTGGACGTTATTTCTGACCTGTTTTCGGCGTCGCCTCAGAGCGATAAACAATCCATAGACAGCAGCGGGCAGAAACTTCTCGTCCCCGAGCCGCCCCCCCGACCGAGGGAAAACCGCGGCGGCCGAAGAGCCGGGAGGACGGCGGCACAGCCCCCCCCCCAAGCGCGGCCAGCGACCGCCACCGCCCGGCCGCCCCCCGGCTCACGGCGTCCCTGCCGGGGTGCGGGAGGTCAGCCCCACACAAACAAGTGCCCCGCACACCGTGCTGGCGGCGAGCACAGGCCTCAGCCCTGCCAGAGGGGCCGGGACCCGCTCCCGCCGGGCTCCCCGGCCC
>VXBW01001776.1:36716-79943 GCA_013400375.1 Thinocorus orbignyianus
CAGGCCCCGGCAGCCGGGCTCCTGGCGGGGCGGGGGCAACTGCCCGAGTGCGGGGCTGGGGACACTGAGCTCTTAAGCCCTTTGCGGCGAAAAAGTTCTCGTTCCTGGAGTGAGATGTTGTAGCGATATGTGACAGCAAAATTCAAGTAAATGGGCTGTAAGAAGCGGTAATAAATCTGGTTATTTTAACAGAGGAGGAGAGATACTGGGTACCACAAGTGTGATGCGTAGCTTGGAAGTTAGATGATTCAAAGAGAACAAAATATTTGGCTCTCTGGAAGAAAAAGCTTTTCCTTCTTCCCCTTCTATCTGCTTGCTTTCATCTGTGAAAAAAAAGAAAAAAAAAAAAAACTTGGACGTGAAAAAAACCATACATACAGATAATTCCTGGGACTCCAACATGAGCTTCCTGTCTGAAAGCCAAACCTAAGGCTGGAGCTGTTTTGCAGAAAGAGGAGTCACAAAGCAGTGGATTTGCTTTCAATTCAGGGAGTCTTTCAGGCCAGCCAAGTGGCCAGCAATGTTAAATTTGATCTGTTAGTCTTTAGATAGGATTCTTTCAGTAATTTTGTCACCAATTGATTTAGCATAAAAAAATGCAGACACAGAATTAAGAGTGTGAAAGCAAGAAGCCTGAACGATGCTGGGTTGGGATGAATGGCGGACCAGAAGCTGATCACTGTGGAGTTCCAAGAGCAGCTTTGTCAGACCCCCCCGGTGAGTCCCCAGCACCTGCCTGTTTCTGTAAAATCTGATGGAGATTGTACAGATTGCTGCCAGCAGAAACTTTAACTGCAGGCTATCTGGAAATTTAATTTTCATAAAAGAAGTCTCAGTTTATAGGAGATTAATGATTTAATGAAACTTGCATCTGATTTATCAGGACCATGCAAGTGTTTCAAGGCCTTTTAAAAGGGCAGTATTGATCCTTGAACCTGAGAACACATGGCTGCTGTTTCACTTCTTTACTATCTTGCTTATTTCAGAATGGGCTTCAGTAACCACTTCATGGTCCTGCAGAGTCAATTCTAACACACCAAAACCAATACTAAAGCAGTTTGTGTGTGGCTGAGAAAAGGTCCCACCAGGCCTAAACACAATGCACCTCAAACTTACCTGCCTTAGAAATACAGCGCTTTTGTATTAAATAATGCTCAGCAGTGGATAGTGCTTGTGGCTCTCAACCTAGATTCTATTCTGGTTTCTGAATAGTCCAATGCCAGGCTGACAGTTTGAGTGGGCAAATATTTGCACAGGCGTACTTGTCTGGCTTATTGTTTTTGTTACTTTATCTCCCCTAAACCTTGCCTGGACTTCTATTAGGAAAATGTATCTCACAGGCTTCTTTCCCATTAAACAGAGGAAGCATTTCTTGGCAACGGTCTTCTTTCTACCAGTATCAGCAGAAGACTGGCAAGTTGTTCCCATAAATGGCCGAACTCCCATTAGATGTATGTAATTTACTCCCTTACCAACATTCACTTGTGAAGATCATCAGTCAGCCCGACTGCTGACCATGTCTTCTTTTGCATGTGGCTATGAGCCCTGTCTGACGGGATAAGATCCCCTACATGTCTTTCTGGTGCCTCCCTGCTTGTTCATATTACAAAGGATGACCTGACAGCCCTTCTGAATTAAGGTCCCTTCTGGACCAGCTGTTCTTTCAGTCATAAGAACCGCCACAAAATTAGTACCGCATTCAAAACCCCTGCACTGGTAAGCATTATGGTTTAGAGATGCCCGTCAGGAAGTTGTGGATTATCCCCACTAACAACTAGTGTAGAGAGGCCTAGAAGTAATTAATTGCTTAGGTACAATGCAGGAGACCCTAGAAGAAATTCAAGTTCAGTTAAAGCTGTTTTTCCCATGGGAAATTAAACTAAATCCTAAATTCCCACTGTTTACTAGTAAACTAGCATTGTTACTAAGAATAGTTCACTGGTGTGTAGCTATGTCTGCATGACTCAGTACAGCACTGCTAATAGTCTGTATACTTGAGTTACCACCAAACTCATGCAGACCAGGAAACAAAAGCCATGCAGCCAGCAGCAGCTGAACTGAGGACTGGGAACCCAGAAGTGACACCACACAAAAGCAACTACACTGCTTCCAGTTCCAGAGCAGCTGTGACCAGTGATACCCCAAGGATCTCTCCACGCTGCTCCACCGTGCGGTATAGCAAGCACCCACTGGGAAAAGAATAATGTGGTAAAGGACCAGGGAGGCAGAGTGGAGCCGCCTAAGTCTTGGAAAATTGTGTGAAGCTTGATCTTGGTTCCTGGGAGAAGAAAACTCAATGAATACTCTGGCAGGCATGGAAGCTTGGCAACAGCACACAGGCGGTTGATTTGAGACGGTTCAAGAAGAATCTGGAGTGAATACTCTGGGAGAGTCTGACTAAGAAATCAATGTAGGTGGACAAAGAGAAACATTGAATCTCATAAAATTTACCAGAGGATAAAAATTTGACACCAAATAGGATGATAAAGATTGCCAGATTTTGAGTCAACGTTATATCAGAGTAATGGATTGTGTACTACCGTGTCTATGATTTAACGCTAAGTATGAGTGGAGGAATGATTCCCTTTGGAGAAGCAGCTGTTTATTGTACTTCTTTGCTGTCAAAATATGGAAAAATGCTAAATGAAAGTTTATTGCTCAATTAAAATAAAATTCTAGAAAACTGACAGATTTGGCTGTGTGCCCCAAATGAATATCCAGATATAGGATACATAGCACTAAGCGTGTTCATTTTCAAGTAACAGATTTGTGTGAAACATCCTCTGCAATGGCTTTAATCGTAAGAAAACATAGAAACTAATTACGTCTTGAGAACATTTGGACAACTGTGTGCTGAAAACACTGAATGAAAAAATACTTTAGTGTACTACAAGGGATTGCAAAGTTCTTCTTAGAAATATTTACAAAATCATAATTAAACTAATATGCTACTAAAATGGAAAATGTTACAATTGAGAAGTTGTTTTGTACTTCAATTTAATTTGTACACTCTAAGATTAGCGTTTAAACCTTATTACATAATGAATGAATCTAATATAAATTTATAGGATTCACAGAAGATTGGTTAAAAGCTACTTTTTAACAATCATTAAACAATCACAATCCTCTTATGACACATAATGGGAATTTTATTTTTGTCATTTGGGGATTGCAAAGCAAAAGGGGTGAAGAATCTCAAATCACACATGGAGAATAAACCAGTGATATGAAAATACAGCTACAGATTTTAAAGGGTCAGCCTCCACTTTTCATCAGAGGCTCTGTATAGGCTTCTTAGAATGGAGAAGCTGTAGCTACCTTCAGCTTGCATGCTGTTAGGTTGCTGCAAAAATAAGGAGGTTAGTTTTTTAACACACAGCATGCTAACAGTAATATGAGGAACCCTTCCAACCACTGCTATGGTCAGTGATTTCAGAGAAAGCAACAGGAATTTAGACTTGGATGTACTGACTTCAAGGGGCCTTCTGGAGATGTCAGAGAAAGTAGCTAGGTAGAGGATTAAATGAATGAGCACAGGTGAGGTCTTGGACATGTGGAAGTAAAGGTGGAAACAGAATCAACACAAGGGGGTCAATTAATAAGAAGTAAGGTTGTACCAGGAGAGGAAATGATCCAAAGTTGGAAGTACATTCAAAACGGAAAAGGGAAGGAGAATAACTACTAGAAGACAGCAACATGAAGCCTCCCCAAAAATAAGCTTTTAAATATAGCGTGTTAAACAAGGATATGGAAGAAATATAATCCATAGAGTGTCAGAACAAAATACCAATCATCAGTTAGAAATGCTGGGGAAGACAGATTCAGTTTTGCTTTTATTTACAAGTGGAGTAAGAAAGAACTGCAAGAGTCAAGAGCATATGTTATATTAGTGTTCATCAAATGAAAGCCAATGAGGGAAGGAGATGTGAAAAAATAATTCTGAATCTCTTAGCTAGGACTTATGAAAATAATCTACATGAAGAATTGCTTAAAAATTCTAGTGCCGAGAAGATACATTTGCATTAATTGCCATTGCTACTTAGCAAATGTTGATGTATCAAATCTGACTCAGTGCTCTAATAATCATATTGACATCTAACAATTTAATTTTTTGTCCTTTTGAGGAAAGCAGCAATAGGAACTAATTTCGCATCACACAATTTCATGACTGTCAGGTCACTTATCATTTAAATCTGACTGCCATGCCTATATTTTGGATTATTTTTGAGATCTTCAGAGAAAAGCTATTGCTTAAATAGGAGCTTCTGAAATGCCAGGATTTTAAGATACTAATGATCACAGCAATTTGAAAGATATGAAAATGGAAATTGACAGGTGAAATGCCATCCTGAAACAATTAAGTCAAAAGAGACACTTCCCCCCCACCCCCAATATCAGGCAAGCATTACAACAGACTCAGTGGAAATAAAGCTTTTGCAATGAAATATTGTCTTTTTCAGGGTTACTGAATGAGAAAAAATAATTTGAAGGTCTCTGGCCTTTGCATAGCATTAAATATTACAAGATGAAAGGGAGTTTGCATCTGAGGGCAAATACTTTCATTATTACTGCAGATGGTCTACTTCCAAATTTCCCTAACTAGCTGTTGAAGTTTTCTCTTTTCCAGTGTAATTTTAAAAGTGGTTTGCCTTGAGTATAAGGTTTTGGAAAAACGCTGATGCTGTATTGGGGTGGGCCACCTTGTATCTCCAACAGAAGAGCATTTATTCATTTTTCTCTTCAGATATCTCACATATGAGCTGGTTCAGGTATATGCTGAAGCGGAAAGCTGTAATATTCATCTTACAAAGAAGGGTGAGCAAGAACACCACAAATTCTACTCACAATCAAAACTCATACAAATACTGCTGCTTACAAATAGGGAAGAAAAATCGCAAGTTATTGTTCATATTTATGCTACCGTATTTCTTCAGTCAGTTCTGACACAAAATTGATTTTGCAACTAAGTAATAAAATGGAAGAAAGGTCCTTGTCCTTTACCATGTCTGCTACAGTACTTTTTTTCTTGTTATTTTATTGTAAATCTCACATTATCTGGGATTTTCAATGACACATTTCCCAGAAATATGAATATAAACACAGTAATCAGTAGTGTTAATTCTCACAGAGCCAAATATCTCTGCTCTTATGCCTATAAAAGTAGGCTGGAAAACTTGAACCCCAAAAGCCGTGAAACCTACAAAACAAATGAAACTTGCCCATTAATTCAGCCTGTTCAGTTACCAGATCTTTTTGATGATTGAAGTGGTACTATGGAAAAAATAATATACTTTTGCAAGTATCCAAAAAAATTTCAGGCAAGATTATAGCTTTTACTATCATCTAGAGAAGACAAGAGTAATTGGAGTTTGGTCTCTTTATGATTGCCCAGACATTGGTTCTAAGCATCTCTTTATGTTTTCGTCATAGCAGGTGGAGCTGGAAGGGCAGTGCCTTGTCACTCCCTGTCCTAATCTCTGTCCAGAACAACAGAGCTAGCAGCAGGTGTCTGTCTTTTCCGCTGGCACAGACCCAAAGCAGGCTTCCATTAGCCTCTTACAGAATATGTAGAAGATAAATTAATCAGAAGGGCATTTCTGAATGCTCGCAAAGCTACTCTACCATTGTACACATAAATAAGCCAGACACCAAAAAAATTATCCTGCTACTGCTAAGTCAAATTTACTGTAGCTAAAATCAGACCAAAATGGTGTTTTTTCACGAGCTGTTGGACATCCATCCTGTGCACTTGTATAGGGATGCAGGAATGATACCACACCTCTAATTATCTGGAAAATGACCTCAAGACACAACTTTGGATGAAAGGGAGAAAGAAAACACGGTTTTAATTCTTTGAAGAATTAATACTGAATTGTCCAGTATTAGCTATACACATTTAGGGGCTTATTAACTTGTCAAGGCAACTGGACATGAGGGCAAGAATTAGGTAAAGAGGATGCTAGGAGGATGAACTAGGCTGTATGATCTTCACTGCTATAAGAAATAAGCCTATTTTAATGAACGGTCCATGTTAAAAAGTGGGATGTCTGCAAAGATATGTCCCAACCTCTCTTTCCATGCAACCTGCCATAAAGGCTGAGCAGATCACCCTTGGTTCAAATGATGTCTTCCTCACTTTGGAGAAGGAAGAACCTAAATGACCTTGAGAGAGAAGGAGAAAATTAACATCACCATGAGGTATGGTAGCCTTACCAGCTCACCTGTCTTTGTTTTCTGTAAAGAATGGGAAATTTGTGGGTGGATTTTGTCCTGCAATCCCTTACTGCAGACTTAGAAGATGTTTTTCCTACCCTACAGGTCTATTCTGCTCAGCCTATATTCTCTTAGTGAAGGGGGAAACCTTCCCGCAAATTGGCAGCGGTCAGTGGTTGAATGCAACGGTATCTTTTAATGGAAAACATTAATGCTAAAATAAAAAGCTTCATGGAGCAAATCCCAGCAAAGCGTGACTTACTGTAGTGTTCCTTAGAGACACTCCCTTACTTGAGATATTAAGACATTATACCCTAACTGCTGCTCTTACTCATACTCTTCCTGGAGATTAATAAAATATAGCTCTTGGACCATCAAAAATTCCAATGCATTTCTGAGTTTCTTTGATACAGAAAGTGTCTCACCCTCACTGCAACTCATCATCTAGTTATAAGACGAGGCGTGGGAAGGTTTAGCCTGCACAGGCACATGACTTCTTTTCTTAAGTAGGATCTTTCTTCCCTGCTGATATCTGAGCAGCACAGTATTTATGAAGTTGCAGCACATTGAAAAGGATTTAAAGCAGTTACTTAGAGTTCTTCCTGCTCATATCTAGACCCTATCATTATACTAATTTATATTTTTGAAAGATAATTTACAAATAGTTAATAATTAACTTCCCAGTTGCTTTCTTGGGGAAAACAGTTCTATTGCAAAATTTTGCAATATACGGAAAAGTACTGTTTTAGAGATTCAGCTAGCACAATGGATTTTTTTTTTTAGATAAAAGTCATTACTTCTCAGTTATGGCTGTGTACTTTCCAAGGTGTATTTTCCTTTATCAGGTTCACATCCAATGGGACCAATTCCTTCAATGTTATTGACAGGCTTCAAAGAATGAAGTTAAACTAATGGAAACCCAGGATGTGACAAAGCTATATGCAATGTTGTTATAATTTTTTACCAGTTAGACAGTTACTTCACTCACATTGAACCTTGCAAAAATGCTGATTTTAAAGACAAGCCACGTGCACCAGTGAACTATAATCTCATTGACGGAGTTTCAATGCACTACTGATAAACCTGAGAATTTGAATACATACGGGTGTTCCTTATCAGTTTTGCTGTGACAGACAATGCCCCTTTGACGGACTTAAGTGTATGGTGGCTACGGCTGTTCCTTTGTTCACAAAGATATTGTGAAGAGGAAAACATGCCCAGTGTGCAAAAAAAGAAAGCAAACACTCTTTTTTTTTGTGTCCGTTGGCCAGGATGCCATTCCACCAGGGTGCTCTGAGCACCATTACACTTCCGCTTGTCCTGCTGGCACATGTCAGGACAAGTCATCTGCAATCAAGGCAGCAGATGGTTCTTTGGGTCACCTAAAAGCAGGGTTGGCAGGGACACGTCATTTATGACACTGCTAATAGAGAACAAAATATTGGCATGCACATAATAACAGATCTCTGGATGATGAGGGCATACTATATCCCATTAGTCCATTCACACAGAACAGTAGCTCCCAAGTTTCTGAATAATGTTTTTTCTGTTAATGTGCTTGCTAGTTCCATATCTGGTGATACATACGCATTCAGTCCATAACCCATCCATTTAAACCCAATTAAAAGCAACTGTTTGGAGAATATTTCATGTTTTGACTACAGTTGTGGACAGCCCAGCATGAGCTGCCTTGAAGACATCTATAACTGCTGGGCCAACGACTGAATAGCTAACCCTCGATTCATTTCTTTCTGTTTTTCTAGGCTCCACAGAGTGAAAACAACACATTTCTGAGCAGTGGTTGGCAAAACGGTTTAACTCCCTGAAAGTTTCATTGTTGCAGAAATTTCAGGACCCCACTGCTAGTTGTATCCCATTTTTACCCTGATATTTCCAAAAGAAAGGAGTGAAAGGGAGACTACAGACTTTCAGAGTGCCTTCTGTGCCATGTCAGCTGGAGTTGTTCTAGGCACAACTAGAACTGTTTTCAAGTCTTAGACCACTTCATATCTTAACGGTAACAATACATTGGCTGACAGCACTCCACAAGTGTTCACCTAGAACAAGGCAATGTTCTCAAACTATGGGTTAGAGAACACGCGCTCTCTTAGCTGAATTGCTTGTTACAGCCAAATGAAGATACAGGGTGCTCATATCGATCACTGCACTTGCATTAATTATGTGATCCTTCTGCAGTGGATCAAGCCACCATGCCTTAAATAGTCTGCAAATAGTATTAGATAGCTTATAGCGCATTTTCCCTTAAACACTGCGGGGGAGGCCAGTTGTCAGAACTTCAGATATGGCAGAAGAATGTCTTGAGAGGGAGAGAATGGGAGGAGGTTTTCAGTTACTTTTTTGTTGGAGCTGATGCTCCCTCTAGTCCTGCTATGCAAGGTCCTCTTCACTTTGGAGTGAAGTGGTCAAGAATACGAGGTTTACAAAAGAAAGGAGAACACAGACTCAAATGTATAAGGCAAGCAATCATTCAGGGATCAAAGATTTCATTCTTCTGTAAGGTGTTTCTTCTCTTTTGCTTCTGTATCCTGCTCAGTTAATCTTTTGGTATCCTCTCCTTGTAGATGGACAGAGTATTATGGTTTATTCTATACTTATGAAAAAATTGACTGATGAATCCTATGCTTCTCTGCCTGTTATATATGGAAATGGGTAGGAAGGGAAGCAGAAAATCCTTGTTTGCCTCCTGAAATACATGTTCCTTAAATTACCAATAACCGAGTTTTTAAAAATACTGTTTTTAACAAAATAAACTATTATATGCTGCATTAGCCTTTACCCCTAGGTTTTGAACCTTTAGGAATCACTGCTTCTGGCTTCATCCACAACACAAAAGCCACAAACACGATGTACTGCAGATAAAAGATGAGATTGTTGTCACTTCATGAGCAAAAACACCAAGTAAGACAGGAAAAAAACATCACAAAAGGTACAACAAAAATCCTGTGAGAGTGGGCAATGGCAGTAGTGCCAGCTATATAACACCTTGTCATTTTGCTTAGCTAAGCCAAAGCACTAAGTTCGTGCACAAGGACCAGATACTTAGTTCTTCACCTCTGATGCTGTGTTGTCATGTGTAAATGTACATGCACACCTACAGCATGCAGCAAGGACTTCAGTGGCCTTTTAAAAAAATCTGGCCTTTAAACTGTAGAATGTTCAAGGTTTAATCCTTAGTGTAAAAAGGAAAGAAGACTGTGCTTTGTATAAAATAACATAATCCCAATATTCCTCAAAATATTGTTCTGCAAATATGCATGACACATGAATAACTGGAATTTACAGGACATTTTTTGAGCCATAATAGCTTTGCCATTATAATTGTGGGGTTGTAGCACCATCTGAACAAAGCTGAGGCTGGCAGAGACATCTGTGGCAGATCATGTCTCGCTGCAGTTCACCAGTGCCACTTCTTCTTGGCTGTGAGCGTCAGGTTAGAGGCCGATTGTCAAAAGCAGAGGGAGGGTGGTGGTAGTCATTAGTGTTCTTGCAGAGCCTGCTCAGTGTATGTGCTCAGCCCTGCTCGTGGCAGCGCCAGGGCATGTGGCGCTGAGGCACCCTTGCCTCTGTTGGACTACCCTGTTTGGCAGCTCCTAATGGAAAAACCATGCCTAAGATCCAGCAGTTGTATTTAAGTTGTTGGTGTTGTCCAGCTTTACAGTTTGTTTCTAATAGATGATAAAGCTCTTCTGAATGTTTTATATTATTTCTTACAGGAGGGTATGTTAAAGAGTTATATAAAACATACAGAAATCACTATGTCCACTAAATTTTCTCTCCTCACTTGTAATGGATTATTTTACTTGTATTTGGTGTTTTGTTTTTGTTTGTTTGTTTGTTTGTTTGTTTGTTTGTTTTTTCCTGATCAGTGTTTTTTGAATTACTTCTGCTATGGGGGTTGGTCTCCATTAACAGGAAAGGAGTTTATTAGTTTATGTTATGAATCCAAGAAGCACACAGATTTTCAGCAACTAGAATATATTTTTAAATCCCCAAACATCACCACATCAGGAACAAATTTTACCCATTCCATGATATTGCCAAGTTGGATAAGCTTAAAAGGTAGCTTTGAAGCATTGAGTACAGATGAAAAACCAAAGCAAGGTATTCAATGAATGTATCATGTATCATTGAATTGGTTGGTTCTGATATATATCCTCCTATATTTCTCTGAGTAAAATCTTGGGCCTGATTCTCTGACCCACGTGCTGTTGGGAGAAAGGTGGCAGGAAGAAGCAGTGCAGAAATTGCTGGGTGACATACAGCACTTTTGGGTAAATGACCAAATAATAAGTTTGGCACTTGAGTTTAGACAGATGTGGTAATTCTGGGACCTGGCCATGCCTGTTCTAATTTTTTCTTTTTGCTTTAATTGCTTTGTCAACTTGAATCTGCCCCCACCCCCTCTTTTGAACAACAGATTCTGCTTTGTGATTTGCAGAGCAGCAACTGGAAACATGACTCTGCCCATTTCCTTATCTGGCCTCTGACTGCATTTAAATTATGAGCAGTGATCAAATAGGCTGTGGCAGTGCAATACTAGCCTCTCCCTGCGAGGGATGAATGTGGGATCAGCACTTTGGAACACGAGGATCAGCATATCTGTGGTCTGTTTGACTCTGCATAACAATAGGAAATATTTAAGTTGCAGTAATTTGCTATGATGTATCTAAACATTAATGGAAAACAATTCATGAGCTCTGCACCTCTCAGCCCGTGAGCAACATTGTGGTGAGGAGTTCCACACTAGCAGTCTGGCATGAGGCATTCTCTGCCTCAGACTTGGAGGACATGCATCACAATGAGACTTGAAGATCCTTCAGCAGGTGAGCTCTTGTGGGACATGAGGCATGACTCAAAGGGTCACACGAAACCCCATTTACTTATTTGAGACAATATATTAATATTTCTAATTTGCTACATAATATATTAGAAGTAATATTTTTAGGACACAACTGCATTGCTTCCCTTCTATCATGTCCATCCATGCAGGAACAATTTATGCTGACAGGAAAAATGGCATGTTACAATCATTTTTTTTTCCTTAATTCCCCAGGAAATGGAAACTGTTTGCTATTATTAACCAATAAACAGTGAAATTAATAGAATATAGTCTGTTTGTAATCTGATAGGGAATTATTTTTGAAAATTGTTTATTCAGACCCAATGATAACTACTAACAGTCTACTCTGTAGTACCAAATGGAATTGCATTATCATGACAAAGACATTACCCCAAACAATGCATGCATTGCAAACAAATCTGATAATGAAATTTTATCTGTGCTGCCAGCAAGCCTTCAGCCCAGTTCCTCCTGGCTTCAGTTTCCATTTGCTGAACAAGCTTAGACAGGTGAAAGCAGCAGAAACTAGCTTGGATTCATCATGGCTAGGCATCCAGCACAGAGACACCCAGAGCGTGTCAGGATTTGTGCTCCTCTCTTCATGTTGGGAGCCAGCTCAGACCTGCTCTTGCACATTGTCAGAGTTCGTATGATCAAAGCATTTTACATCTAGATGGAAACATTACCACTGAAAGATGTGATCTAGCCAGAGCAGAGTACAACCTATCCACGCTGAACCTTGAAGAGAACATGAAAGTTCAGCTGTGTGTGTGTATCCTTTCCAAAACTCTGTGTGAGAAGTTGCTGTGGTCAGCAGCAGTAGCTGACGTGAGGATTTCTCAATCCATTTCATTTGCAGTGACTTGTATTAGCTTAAGCAATATATTATTACCATTATATCCTTTTATTAGCCCCAACAATGCAGCGAATTAAACTATTAGCTTAAACTATTCAGACAGTGATTGCTGAACTGGAACTTTTGGATTAAATGTGAGGAACAGTCTTGGCAGATCAGCAGGGGCAGAAGCAAGCGCAGAGGGTGGGCGGAGCAGAGGGCAGAGCACAGCGATCTCATCCACCATGGCAGACAAATCCAGAAAGGGCATCACCCACAGCTTTTGAAAAACCCAACTGCTCTGGTCTGAGACAGTTTAATGTAGATGAAGTTTTACACACTAAATAATTAATCCTGTATGCTTCCTACTTCATGTTCTTTTCCTTGCCTTAGCTAAATCACATCTCACTTTAAAAAGCAAGCAGAGTAAAGCAAATGTCGGAAGAGTTTATTTTCATACAAGTGATACAATTATTAACAAGCAAGCAATTAAGCCCTCAGATAATATACAATTCAGGGGCATACTTTTGACATTTTGAATAAAAGTATAAAAAGTGCAATTAAATCAATTTACTTCCTTAATAGAGTTCTTACATCAGAATTCTGGACGGCTAAGGTTAACTCATAATGATTTAATTTATAATTTTTTTAGTTACACTTGATCCCTGCTATCTGTTTCTGCAGAAAATCATTAACACTCTTTCGGTTTGTCTTCAGGTACAATTTGTCTCTCTCCTTTATCCTGAGAAGTCACAAAAAATAAATCACTGTTTTAGAAATAGCCTGGTTTGGTAACATGCTTTATCACCACCAATTACAAAGATTAAATTAAATTGCAAACCTACTACAAATTTCATGAAATTCAGATTTCACACATATGTGCTATCTTAAAATGTCAGAAAGATAATACAGTCCAAGGGATTAAAAACCCATTTCTGTTTTCCCTCTCCATATACTCAGTTTTATTTTCCTGTCATTTGGTAGTTGAAGAAATTGGCACATTGCAACAGTATGCCAGAAAAAATGTGTCATTTTTGTGCAGTTACCCTTATGCAGTAAGCCACAGGTCCTATTGGACAGCTAAATCCACTGAAATCACATACAAAACTCATCGATCTGACATTTTGAAGTTAAAATTGTTCAATAAGCAGCTGGTTTTGAAACTCTGAGCTGGTATCTTCCTTCAAAACTAGAGTCCTGCCAACCTCATGGTTTAATTTTACTCTCCTGATTAAGCCGGGTACATTCAATCTTTCTGATGTTTCTCAATTTAAGTTTCTCAAGTAAAGTTTTTGTTGTAGACTGATGGAGAATGGAAAACAGTAATAGACAAAATGGCTATGAGACATGATAATTTGAGAAAAGGAAAATATTTGCTTTCCAAATACTTAAAATGCTTTGGAAAGCCTTAATTTCAAAATAGGTAGGCCTAGAAACTACAATTAACAAAATAAAAAAATTATTAAACCTAAAGCACGGTCATATCTTTGCCTTTGTTACTATTTAGAAAGGTTTAATTGTTACTGTTATAATAAGTGACCATCAAGTTCTATATTATGCCTGTAAGGTAGACAATACAGATTATCTCCTGTTTATTTGGGGAGAAAAAGGATCTAAATTTAAAGCAGACTGGCTGTATTTCAATGATGATAGCATTTGCCCTGGAAAGGGCAATTCAGGTTTATTTAGTTACTCCTCTGACTAATTCCTAAGCTTGAATGCTGTGTGACCTGTGCAGATTTCTTTTCAGCTGAAGCAAATCACTTTTCTTGACATGCCATCAGAGCCACAGACTGCTGACCTTCAGGGCACAGTGCATCAGGCTCTTGAGCAGCTGATTGACTAGTAAATGGATTTTTAACTTGGTTTTGTTTTTGCCAACGACATATTTAATTTGTGATTTAAACTTTTTATTCAGTGCCTAGCTGCCTCAGCAGTCTACTTTAAGAACTAGCATATGAAATATACACATTTTATGTCTGTTGTTTACCATTAGTCATCAGTGATTATGCTGTGTAATTATCCTATTTAATTTTATAGATTAATTCTGCCATATGCATATTTTTCCTGACAACTGCTATTCAGAGACCAGCTTTTTAAGGCATTTTTAGAGCAGAGGAAGGCAGCCATCTGCTAATCTTGACTATGCACGTATTTTAAGAGTTGTTGATTTGATTATATAATGGAATTAGGAATAAGGAACATGATATATGCAGTTGACGACTTTGTTGATCAATAAATGGTAACGTTTTTACCATTATTTTCCCTTTCTAAATTGCTGAGATTTCCCATTCTTGAAGTCTCTGAAACTGTTTACTATTCAAGACAGGGTATTTTAGAAAGTGTTGACTGTAGCCTGGTAAAGTACAGCAAGTGTTCCTCATTTTATTAATCCAATCCCTGTAGCAGTTTCCTACATTCAGTTTAAAACCCACTATCTGTCTTTATGAGTAAAAGTAAATTTTCATACTATTTTCATTACCCATGTAAGTACTGGTTTTGGAAGGTAACCAGTCTGCAGGTAAAGAGTTCAGTTTGAAGTCTGTGTTAGATATCATTACTCACTTTTAGATCCCACCTTCCTCCCAAGCCTTGGAAGAGTCATGTGAGTAAGGATCTAGCTCTGTATCATTTAAAACAGGTAGTGGGAACAATTTCTAATATCCTCATCAGGACTGTTTTTCCGTCAGAGACTGTTCCTAGGCTTTTCCTAGATTGAATTTTGCTTGAGGCAGGTTTCATTACAAGCCTATCAAAGTTTTTAATGAGAAATACCATAATGTGTTTTAATAAGTGTCTCAGTGTTGAGATTTATGCCATAAATATTTTTCTTTGTAAAAAATGCCCAAGATTTTCATTAATTTCTTTATTCCTTTCTTTTTCAACTTAAAAGATTATAGCATATATAGAACTTATAGAACATACAAATGGAGGGATCTGGCTGTCAATAAAAAATGTCATGCTGCTACTTCAGGTTTTTTTGGTCTTTGGGGAATGGACATTTTAACATACAGGCTTGACTGGGGGTAGAGGATTAATAATGTGAAACAGTTTTATTTTTGCAGCGAGAAGGGGGAGAAAACAAAAGAAGCGTAAAGGAAGGGACAAAGGAGGAATGTGAGAGGATGAGGATGTTAGGGTGATCAATCACTTAGCAGAGAGAAATGTAGAGAAAAACATCTCCTGTGTAAACTGGATGTCAAGTCTGGTGAGATTGCTCCTTATCACCAGGGTGGAAAGCACATAAAAGAGCTCCTGTGTAAAAGGTGGGTAGAGGGAGTTTTCTCTACTAGTGCAGAAGTGAAGGGTTGTGTGGAAGCTATTGCCTTTCGTGTGGGCTTGAGGTGCTGCTCCCCTCTTCTGCCATGGTACAACTATGCAGCCTTGTCCTCCTTCCTCCCTGGCTTGCCCTAGCACAGTCACCCTAAACTTCTCCACCTTGGCTTAGGATGAGCTTCATAAGCACTGCAGGTTGAAATGCTGAGGTTGTTTAGATGCTCTATGACACGTATTCTATAGTTACGGTTATTAAATACTATAATCTGGCACATGACTGTTTCTGAACCAAAGAATTACTCATATGTTTGAGGTTTTTAAAACGTCTACATACATGTTCGCATACAGTAAGACTAACATTCAAATTGGTATTGGCAGCATTGTAGTTACTTGTCCAAAGATAAAGATCGTATCCTCCAAATGGATTCACTTTGGCCTCAGTTCAGCAAAAAAGTGCCCAATACAGCATCTACAGTCAATACATCATGATAGCATGACTTCCATTGACATCTTCCTTCTCTCCATCCCCTCTTCTACCAAAGTGATTTTAAAAAAATAGATCCCAAGACCAATAGAAACAAAAACAACAACAAACTAAACAAAACAAAAACCCCCAAACAAACAAACAAACAAAACAAAAAACCAAACTGAGGAAAAGATTAGGAAAGTTAATAAAATAGCCTTCATAGAAGGAACACTGTATGCACTTTCTCTTTCAACCTCATCCTACAGGGTCAAACAAACATTGATGGGAGAAGAACTTTCTTCTTCCTCACCTATTACCTTCCTTGTGCAACATGACTCCAAATCCTGTCTGATGCACAGCAGAGAAAAGAACAAGAAAAATATTCCTACCCCTTAAAAATAGTTTTATGTTCACAAGCTACTATATGTTCTGACATGTTCTTCAGTGTATTTTTCTGACTTGAACATCTTTCAAACTACTCAGGAAGTTAGCGTCTTCAGCACAGAGGCCAGGAGTCCCAACAACTTGTTTTAAGAAAATAGTAATCTGCATCTTCACAGCATTATTCCACACATCAATTTCTTCACAACCTACATGCCCTGAAAATTTGCAAATTACTCTTACTCAAGTTGTCAGGACTCTGGGCTTCTTTATTGATTTTCTTGTTGATGTGTTGTCTGATCTTTGGTACTGTAATTTCCCTAAGCTCTTGCATCCATAAAACCAAAATAGAATACACCTCCCTGAAATTTTATTTCACTGTTGTGATTTGTTATTGCTTGTAAAATTCCTCCTTGGTTTTAAGTGGAATCTGTTTGGATCATGCTAGACACCGTTGCTTTTCTAAGCTCTTGGATTGTCAAAGGGCTTACTGAGTCATTCTCTTCCGTTGGCTGATTAATAGCAAAGAAATCAAATGTAACCCTTATCAAGTTAGGATTCAGGCCTGCACGTTAGCCACCTTTTTTTTATTTAAAAAAAAAAAAAAAAAAAAAGAACAGTTAATACATTTGTTATACATTCTGTATTTTCAGCTGGATGATTGAATTTCTAGCATTACAGTAGAGAGAAGAATATGAAGGATACCATATGCTTTCAGAACAGTGGGCTCATTTTCAAATCAGGTAGGACATATATGAAAATTGCTAAAACCTTTGGAATAGTTTTCCATCCTTCACAACCTTTGTCCATTAATATAAAGGTGAACATAGCAATTCCATATTCCATAGCAGATGTTCCATTGCAGATAATTGGTTTTGTCACATTTTATTACTGATAGAGAAGGTGGAAGTGATGTTGTGATGCTATTAGTTAAAAGCTGGTAAGTATCCCTTCTGGAAAGACTCTAGATTTTAATAGGCAAGAAATCAATAAAGAAGCATTTTATCTGGAAGAGGTAATCTACTCAACTTGATAGAGAATTATCTGTCATGTTATTTCTTAATAGATCTTGATGAGCTCTGCACCACAGATACTTCTTGCATTATTTTATATAAAACATTTATAACCATGCTGATTAAAATTCATACATTAGCTTATGAAGTAATGTAAACTGGGATCAGAACCATACAAACTACAAATTATCTGTGATTTCTTGATTTGATATAATTATTTTTCTTCATTTTTTCAATCTTGTGATATTTATATGCATAACAGCATTGCTTGTTATAGACATTGCGTTATCTATTTGCAATGCTATATAGTTAATTTAAATGAAAAGTATCCACTGAAAATAGATAATGTGACCTCCCATTATACACGTGTGAAATTTGAAGAGGGAGGGGTTAAATGAACTGTCTGAAACAATCAGAAAGTGTCAGTACCGGGAATAGAAAACAGACTTGCCTCAATTCTAATCTAGATTTAATGTGCTACAACAACAGCAATGTCCAGAGGGGTGGTAAAAGGCAGAACAGTTTAAACAACATTAGCTATAACCAGTGGAGTGGAAGCATATAGGATATCCTTTGTGACCTTTACATTGGTTAGCTGATTTTTTCTGCTTATGATGTTTTAGAATATATGTTTTATATTTTCCATTATAAAGGGAAGGTAAAAGCCCCCAGACCTAACCATTTGATACAATCAATACAGAAAGAATAAACATGCACTAAAAGTGGGTTCTAATGATGCCCCATGATAAGCTACATCTGGAAGAGCCTTTCAGTTGCCTCATATTCTTTCTCTCTTCCCCTTTCCTGTGGTATCTCTCTCTTGCTTATCAATAGCTTTCTCTTGTGAAAAAAAAAACACCACCAAACCCAGCATGTATTTATGGCCACTGACTAATGCTTTAATGTGGTTCTATGTGCATTGTTTATTTGAGCTGATGATTTTTGTTCAGAAGAGTGTTATCAAGTTCATTGAAGCGTTTATTATTGAGACTTTATTTTAAAATTCCAGCTGCCTGCTTGCCTGGCAGAAGTCACTTTTTACAAGAACAAGTGAAAACATCATTATTCTTTCTAGTTCTCATCCTCAGCATGGTAAACGTGGACAAGATGGGTTTTGTACAAGGTCTGGTAATTTTTAAATGAAGATTTTGCAAAGTTCTTATTGTGTGGCCAAGCTGACAAAGCAAAGCATGTCTGTTACATGGGACAGTTACCCGGTAACATTTCATGAATTCTCTTGTGGGTGAAACCATATCATTTTCTGAAATGCATAAATACTGATTTAGAGATAAGTAATATTCATAACATCTAACTAGCCTTTAATCTGAAAACATACACTATTTCCCTGGATGCTTTTCCTTGCAAAAGTTTTATACGTGCATGCTGAGGTGCAGGGGCTTCCATGGCAACTAGAGGTTTGTAGAGTATTCAAGAAACTCTGCAAGATGATAAGCACCTGGGGCTATGCATGTTTGTGCAAACTATTTTTGTGTAATTTAGTGGAGGATGTTATAATCCAAATCCAATGTATTGTATGTATCAATGGGTACAGCCACAGTGGGTCTGGAGTGGTACAGAGAGCTGGCAGACTTTGGACACCGAAAACAAACGGAGTGGAATTTAAAATATGTTTTAAAAGAAAACTTGACTTTTGAACACATTAGAGAATGAGGAAAAAATAATTCTGATTAGAGTTATGGAAGTAAATGGCTCAGGAGCCTTTTTGTTTTCATTAAGTCAAATTTGTTCTTACAAGCACTTCAGTTTATTTCTGAATAGTTTTTTTCTTGCTTGGACACTATTCTCACACATGGTCTGTTGTAGGTTGAGCCCGTAGCTGCAAAACTGTAAGTATAAGAGAGACCTCAAATAGGGCATAAATTTCTGTCCCCCATACAACAGTAAAGCAAGAGGCTTGAGATGAGATAACATTTCTGTTTTAACTAATCTGTTTTACAATACTGGGGGATCTGTGGGAGCTGGAGTAATGCTGTAGGCTCACTTGTGTCTGTACTTGTCTTATATCCCAGTAAAGAAGAGTAAAAGGAGCACAACTGTGAAGCTGTGTTTATGGAAGAGAAAAATCTGTAATTATATGCTTCTGTCTTATCTTGCATGATGAATTGTTCATCCTAACATAGGACACACTTTCATGTTATGTAACATTATGTGCTGAGGAAATTAGAGGTAGTATGTTTGAGTGTTTCTCTGCAGGAGTTCGGGAGATATGAAAATAGTTTAAAAGGCATAATCTTCTACTGCAGCCAGGAGACTTAGATCGAAGAGCTGTGTTTTGCCCAGTCATTGCTTTAGATTAAAACTTATACAATCAATTATGTCATTACCTACTTTTTATCTGAACTATAATTAAAAAAAAATAATAATTTTCTATTACAATTTCAAAAGAGCATGGGATATGTCATACTTTCTTTCTGCTAATGAAAATGCTCTCAGTAAATCAGCTAGTTGATTGAAGATTCTGACATTATTGCAGAGGAGGAGATCCACGAAATTCTGGGAGGGGAGGTATTTCTCATTCTCATTTTATTATTCTGATAATTTTGGTAAAGCTTGAATTCCAACAAAGTAGAGGTCTCTCAAGATATTTTTCCTTCTACTATGGTGACTTCTGTACTGCTTCAAAAATACATTCAACACTAGAATTCTACAACTGAAATAAAGCCATCTAGAATGCACCTCGGTGCGTTAATATGGATGCCCTCTTCTCTTTCTCTGACTGGATATTTTATACTTTCCCACAATCAGAGGCTTTCCTATCAACCCAACAAAAGAGACCAACTTCAGGAAATGGACAATTTGTAAGAAAAGCTGTGTTGCACTAGCGAGCAGCTGGGCACCGAAAAAATCTCACTATGTTAAGACACGGCAAGAAAAAGATGCAACTAAGAAGAGAAGGCAGACATTAGTCAAATCAGTGGTGCAGCTTCACCTGCATATGCTATGCGACACTGATTGATCTACCTCAGAGAGACTGAACCTTATATAAGCTCAGAAAAGAATGAGGAAAATTATAAAGGTGCAACAATGTCTCTCTGCACTGAAAGGAGACTGAAAAGACTGTCACTGCATATTTTGCCAAGAAGACACGATAAAAATATTTTAAAAGCACCTGTACAAGGCAGGTATGTCAGGACTTCTTTTGTTGCAATATAGTGAAAGAACAAGACAATTTAATTTCCCCCTTTCCAGCACACTGAAGGGAAAGCAGCATTGCTGGACTTGCTACCTAACTTCTTACTCCCTGCCTGTAGGTTTCTCACGGGCTTTTGAGGGTGATAAGGCATTGTAACCAACTGTAATGCGTTAATTGTAACTGACACAATAGCACACTGACAGCCCGGGCAGACAGAGTTTTCCATTCTCTTAAAGTTATAAAGGAGCCAGGAGAGAAACAGGAAGAAAAGAGGCATCAGTCTTTACCAAATATCCATCTGCTCCATTAGCTCTTTGGGATCGCACAGCTACACACTGATGTGATGTTTCTGCTTCTCACTGTATAGTGTTTCCTTCTGTACTGTATTTATTAGAAAATACTGGAAGGAGCTGCAGCAAAAAGCTGGGTGTTACAACGAGTTATTTGAGAAATAGCTGTTATGGGAGAAAATATGTAATTGTATTAGCTGTGCAATTCTGCAGTATTTTTTCAATTTTAAGGGCTCATTCTAAAAAAAAGATGGCTTTTGCGCAAAGTGGTTTTTTTTAGCAAGCTGTAACTTGGTCAGGTCTAAAATTATTTTCATCACCGTATTCCCATGGTTTTCCTCTTTGAGGGCTATTTCTAGCCAAGCAATTGCAGAACTGCAGCTATTTAAAAACATACATATGTACATAGGTATATATATACACATATATATGCTTCTTTACATGGTCAAGATGCAAAATTGCTTTGTCTTGGACTACAATGACCTAGTCTACAAAGTCCAACAGGTAAAAAAAGGAATATATGGAAAAAAGAAGATTATAATGGGACCACTACAGCACCTGTCTGAAAACGTTCACAGCTAATTTGCAGGCAAAATGGAGGGAAGCACAACTGGCCATTTTTTCCACAATACAGGTTTTTAAAATACTAACAGCAAAGTGTCTTGTGGATAATGCCCTATAGCTAGTTAAGCTATTAGAGCTACAATTAATGAGCCTTCACTAGATTTATTAGGGATCCAGAACATTATAGACATCAGAATGAGAACATTCTATGCAAACCACATCAGATGCTACTGTAGAACATTTTATTTGAAACGGTCTGCTTGCTTTGGAAAACAAAACCCGGGAGGATCTTTTCCTTGCCATATTGTATAAAAGAAACAAATGACAGACTAAATCCTAACAATTAGGACAATTAAATCTTAAAGAGTGGTCTTAGGAGTATGTAAGGTATAAAGCTGCAAGGCAGTCACAAAGCAACTGCTACCTTAATAATAATAATGACTGAAGATGAAATAGGATGGGACCTGTAGCAAGGCAAATGGGCATGACATAGGGAAAGTTTCCATGGCAATGCTGTAACAAATTTTAAAATATCTCTGTGTTCAGTGAGAAAAAATTGGGCAGACATGGGCTTGTCTCACAGTGGAGTGCCTTTGGTCTCACTGAATAGGTAATTCCCAAGCTCTGTTAGGATCACCATTTATGTTCAACCTAGTTGTCTGCTGTTTCTGTCTTTCCTCCAGCAACTATTACAGTGTCAGCTGTGCAAGCGGCAGGTAGAATGCACACAGACCAACCAGACACACTGAGAGTCCATAACTTACCTAGGAGGCTTTCATAACCAGTGTCAATCAGCGATTTTGAAATATATGAATTTTGAAATATATGTTCCTGGACCAGATTCCAGAATTGAATGTCAGGACTGTCAGGACTATCAATACTTCTTCCACTGATTTCTGTGGATATCATGACGACTAACTTGGGAAAAGAATAAAAAAGAGCAGAAGTGAAATGTCTAATTGTGTTCTTTGAAATGTACAGATCTCTATAAATGATGTAAACTGGACTGGTTCTTCCAGAAATGGATACGTATTAACAGAACAACCGTAGCCGAAACAGTGCAAACAGTCTGAATATGTATGTTCCTGGCTAGGTTTCAAGTGCCTTATGCTGTCTTCCTTTCATACTTATTGACTTTTATACTCTGGGTCACCTTCTGCTCCTCAATGTTCTGTCTTCCATGGTTTCCAGGCTGTTGACTTGGGTTTCGTTTTACCCCCTAGCTATTCTTTCGATCTTTGTTGGCATCCCTTAGAGTTTCATTTTTGTCCCATTGTTTTGTAGGCAGCTCATGGACATTACTGTACTTCCATGCTTTCCCGTGGTGACTTCTTCTTCCTCCCCTTCCCTGGCCAGCTCTCAGCTACCCCCTCGGCATGGCTCACATGGGATGGAATACCTGTGCCCCTGCCAGATCCAGGGGAGAAGTAACCCTGTCCTCATTGGACCCAGGACATAATCTACCCCTTATTTCATGCCATGCCCAGATCTCACAGTTTCCAATTAAATGCTATCAGCTTCCCCTGACACACACACATACGGATATAATGTCCTTAGTCTATGGGCCATCACTCTAAAATGTCCACTGAGTTCACTTAATCCATGACTTTAGGCTCTATCTGTTGGAAACAGTCTCTCAGGACAGTCAAGGTGGTGTGTGGTGCTGGACTGTTACATGCTGTATTTTCTTGGCTTGCAGCTGATGTATCTGGTGCAGCTCATGTCCATGGTCCATGAGTTGAAGATGTTGATCTCGAAGTTGCTGGGCACCAGCTGCTGAGAACAGTTCTGATTCCTTCACTGCTGCACTTTACTCGGTTCTTCATCAAAGTCCATCTATCATTAGTTCGGGTGATTCTTACTATAGTACAACCAATAGCAGTTACAGTCCCAAGAGTATTCAGAATTCTTAAAAAACTGCATGAAAAAGGAAGTGAAAGAGCTGGGCATGGCTCATGTGGGATGGAATATCTGTGTCCCTGCTAGATTCAGGGGAAAATCAACTCTACCCGTGCTGGAACAAGGACTGGCTGAAATTCACCCAATGTAGACACCTACCTTATTCAGAAATCTTCTGTTTTAATCTCCTAGTCTTTTTGATACTAATATATATGCCTCTCATCACCATCTGTCTCAGATGTTGAAGCTGCATGATTTGCTTTGAAAACACCAGCCTTCTTGGAGGCACTTACCATGGCTGCTTATTGAACTGCGCATCAAGTTAAATCTCATTCTTCTCCAGGCTTTAACCAACAAAAAGATTGCAGACTCTCATGAGGTGTCTTGTGCTAAAATGAGTTGGTGTAGCCACAGCTGAAGTCCCTCCTGAACAAGCTGTTCCCTGTGGGTAGATTAGTTTCCTTCACAAATTACAATTGTCATTTAGATTTTGGCACTAGGGTTTTCAGAAAGATCTGATGGCTCTGGATATATCATCTGAAAATCTGAGGGCACTAATGGGGCCATATTGTCCCTACCTGGCCATCCCCTACCCTGCCATGCCCCAGGACTCCATGTCAGACCCCTGGGGCCAGTGGTCCCTGCTCCAGCAATGCAGCAGTAAACCCTGCCCCGCTGCCCTGGGGGACCCCCAGGATGCTCCCAGCCCTTGCTACTCCAAGCAGACTCCTTCAAAAGCTGTACTATCTAAACTGGGTAAAGTGGCCATCCTTTTCAAATCCAATCTCTTAAATTGCAACCGATTAAACACTCAGCACCATCAACCTGTTTCTTCTTTTTTAATCTTTTTCCTTTGAGTAAAGGAGTTGTGTTTTATGTGATTTCTACAAAGCACTTAGCTTAAATGATAAGTATAAAATTTGTTCTAGCCCTGAATGTTAAGGAATAAGAGATGATATGAATTTCCGCATTCTTGCTGGTATAGACGGACAGATTCCCTCAAGGAAGAGCATTGCTCCCTCTGGAGACCACAGTCCTCCTGTCTGCGTCTGGCACTCATTGCTCTGGGCTCAGCACTGCAGATCAAGGTCACAGTCTAGCATTTAGTACGTATCAGTTTCATTTCACTTTCAGAAGTATGTAATTCTAGCTCCTTTTTACTACTGGTAACCACATGCTGGATTATAGCATTTGAATCTGCATACAGCATGGTATATACTTAATAATTTTCTTGCCTGCAGTATTTACAGTATTTTCTGGGTCTTTTTGCTATGAGATGCAATTTTCTAGCCAATATTTTCTTCTTTTGAATGTAAGAAAGACACTTAAATTATTCCTTTTCTAGAACATGTGATAATTTACAGGCATTCCTACCTTTGGCTTCTATCCAGGTCAATGTACCTGGTTTAAGAGAACACCCACAAAGGAAAAAACCTACTAAGCTGCAATTCCTCAACCTTGGTTGCAAAAAGGAAAGACATTATCAGTAACTGATGATGCCACTCTTTAGCTTCTTCTCTTTTCTTTAGATTTTAACCACTTTTAATAGATAATTTAATGAATTTTTAGGATTAATTCAACAGACAGCATCAGGAAACTCCAGAGGCTCTGATGTGTTCCATCAAGCCTATCTCAGTGTGCCTTCTTTTTTCCACACCAGCATTTGTACAAAATGTAACAGAACATGACTCTCCCAGGCAATTCCTAGGGTAAAGACCTAGACTATATTATGACTGAAGTGCCCAGCAAGTTTTTTAAAAAGTAGTATGGACTAGACTAAACAAGAGATTTAAATACATTCATGCCCAACATCTTAGTTTTAGGGCTCTCCTCCCCAAACAGAATCCAGGTTATAGAATTAGTCACCTATGCTTTCTACACAGAGTATAGGGAGAGGCAGGCATACCTTAATGCTTACTCACCCAAAATGGGGAACTAACAGGAAACAGTAGGCACAGGAACATGCTTCAAATCCTCACCTAGAGCTCAGGTACCTGACTCAAGGCTTCAGAAAGTTTCCTCCCTGCCTCAGGGGCCCAAAACATGGATTCCACCCTGGAGATCAGGTCTTTGCACCTCATCATTGAAAGAACAATCAGGGAAGAACCTTTTCAAATCAGCGATAATCAGGATGCTTACAGATAATGGTACTGCTGCATACATTTTGTATGTAATAACAAACCCGGCTCCACACACGTCCAGCATATGTGAGATCAGGCTTCAATTTCTTCTTCCACCTGTTGGGACTGACTGAAGTCCTGCCATTCCAGGTGTCCTTCTACCTACACCATGTATAGAGAATGAGGCAAGATTCATCAGATCAGAAGGACAGCATACAATAAAGGAGCATTACTTAAACATGAGAATTGGGAACTAAACCCAAAAGGAATGGCTTCGTTTCTGCTAAGGCTGGGGAATAGCCATCAGTCCGCAGCTCTTGATCCATCCATGCCAGCTTGGTCCATGATCACTCTCCTAGATGTTGCAGTTGCACTTGTTTTTAGGTGGTTTATAGTTGCAGTAAAAGGATTATTGTGTTGCAAAGTGAATGAAAATTGCAGGATGCAGTATTAAGCAAACACACAAATAAGAATTTAGCTTATCTAAAATACTGGATCACAATGGGGAAGTTATCGAAATGTCTTTATGTTATTAAAAAGTGGACTATCATTGATGTGTATTACTAATTCTACCAAAGATGCAGAGAGCAGAAATACTAGAAGGTCAGTTACATCAGAGAAATAACTAGCAACATAATACAAGAATTTAAAAAGCTTACAAATGTTTGAGTGAACAAAGTGTTCTGCTATTTTTGCATAAAGTTATTTTGAAACAAGGTGTATATATTGTAGATACTGTTAGAGAGTTTGAAAACAAAAATTGAAAGATTCCATTTCTTGAATACCTCTTCAATATAACTAAAGATAGAATCAGCACTGCTGACTTTGGGTGCCTTAACAACCTGCATACTACATAAAGAAGAAAAGGGCCAATAATTCATTCATCTGTGCATACATTCATCTACAATGACAGATCATTATTAAGCAGCACTAATATGTGGTTGGGACTTACTTAATCTATGATGAATGAAAAGGATAATGTGAGAATCTGAGCATCTGTGATTGTAAAACTCCACCTGTTGGATGGAAAAGTCAGTTCAGTAATTGCATTACCACAGTTTATTTGTGTCCTTGATTTAGATAATTTCCTTCAAATGAATCTCTGTTTTTCCCGGAATGGCTTATGCCAGTTCAGCAAGCAAGATACGGTATTCTGATGAAAGTCTTTTTATCTGGTTTAACTGCATGTATTTACCAGGACTTTTCTAATATAAAAATGTCACAAGAAGTTGCATACTCTGTCATTATTATGCCAGAAAAGACCTCTCCAATTTAGACCTGAACTCAGCCTGAAAAAATAAATTTCCCATCATCAGCATTAAGTAGGATTATGGAGGAGGCTTAAAGACATGGATAGCTTAAAAATAGGAAAATTCTTGAAAAAAAGTATTGAAATTTCACAGAACTGGAGAACACTGTGTGTCAAATTTGAGGTGCATTACCTTAAACACTTTGTTCAGTTCCCTGGAGCATTCTTCCCAATTACATCAAAACACCTGCAATACTCTGAGAAATATCCGAGAGGTACACCCTGAGAAACAGCACATGTAGAAAAGATTCTCGCTTGTATTTATATACTGATTGTGGCAAGAATTTTTGCTGGCACTTCTTTACTTCAGTAAAGTAATTAGTAATTAACTAATTAGTTTGGCTTAAATGTTCTAAAAAAGCATATTTCCAAAGTATCCATGTGAGACAGACAGTAATTGAATGCTAGAACAAATTGTCCAGAGAGGCTGAGGGATTTCCATCCTTGGAGATAACCAAACCTTACAGGTCTTCAGCAGCCTGAGGATAGCCCTGCTCTGGGGATGGGTTTGGACTGCAGGACCTCCAGAAATTAGTATATGAACCTCTGATACACTTTCAATAAATTCTGTATGCCCCAACATAAGCAGTCCAGTACCTTAATTTTTTTGAAGATTTGGATCAAGAGAACTCACACCTAAGATGGTCTTTCAAATTCTTATAAAAAAATCTAAATATTCTTAAGAATTCAACCCTAACTATCTGTCTCAAATACTGTTCAGAATATAGTGCCAAACAGAGTGCTGTTCATATGTTTTTCAGATGGATTTGCAAGGGCTGGAAAGATACTGTGTTAGTACTCCTGTAAAGTCCTCCGGTTATCCTCAAAATTGCCTTGTGCCAGGGAAGCAGCTGCTTATCCTTCACCACCACCTGGTTTAATCTTTAACCAGGAAAGACCTTGGTTAGGGGAGACATTCCCAATTGGTCCTTGATTTTCTTACATGGCTTTCAGAACTGATTTTGCAGTGAGATGCTTTTCTGCCAAGGGTTGGTCTGTGATTGTTAACTTATTTCACATGGCCTAGTTGACATGAGATAATAACAAGTTTTGTTCACCTCTGAGCAAGGCTTGGCTCAGAGCACTGACCTAGAAGTGGCAGAAGTCCTCTCCTACTGTTAATCTTCCATGCCACTGCCTCCACCTTGAACACGTGTCTTTCCCTCTCAACTATTTAAACTATGCTGTAAATCTTTCCAGTAATTGGCTGCTTTCCAGACTGACTGCAGCATGCAACAATCTGCATAATTCAGGCAAGATCACAAATTTTGGGAAGAAATGTGTCTGATATTCCAAAACACTGTAGTTGGGTTATTTTTATTCCCATTTTTGTGCCCAGATCCCATGGATGGACATGAGAATCCCCCACACAAGACAGATTCCTATTTGGATTTCATGGTGAGTCACTTGACTTTTGATGTTTCAGCCACAATATCAGCCAAATTTCCACTATCACTTCCCTAGCACTTTTGCAGGAGGTTTTTTTAATTGATATTGGTTTTAAGAAAAAGACCTTCCCTCAAGAAAATGATAGCTGGCTGCATGTTATAAATGTTACATTTCTCAATCCATAATTGTTAAGGACATAAGTTCTGGGCAATTGATTGTAAAGTACCAAGTTTTAGGAAAGCATATGAACAGAGGCACCATCTTAGCTGTAAGCAAAGGTCAGAAGTCTTGAGTAATATTACAATAAGTTTCATTGTTAAAAATACATTTTTCAACACTAGGTACAAAAATTTAACCACAAGAGATCCAGAAAGTATATCTTATTTGGATAATAAAACTTTTCAGGTTTGTTGTACTGGTGCCAAAAAACCCCCCAAGGAATAAAAAAAAAATGGTAGTAACAATGAGCGTCTTAGGCAATCCAAGGATAGGACATACAAAAATGGAAGAGACAGTAGCAAAACAAGTTTTGTGACATTTACAGGAGTGAGTGACTAATATGCTCATGACAGCAGGAAATATCTAATCATGTTTGATGAGATACACTTCATTGCATCAGTAACATGGGAGACAGAAGCTTGATAATGGACATGGATTTATTTACAAGCATGTTGCATTCCTTCTTAAGTGAGCTGCAGTAAAGCAACCCTTTACAAAGCCAACAATTAAAAAATAAATCAAGATAATAAACACTTCCCTGCACAGCCTTTTTTTGTTTCTTAAGAAAAATTCTTCATGTAATTTTCTAGAAGAAATATGTCCCAGATATAACTGAGTTCATGCAGTTGAAAGTATCTGAGCATTTGATTCTTCAAATTCTTACAGCACAAATAGCTACTTACAGCTATACAACTGGATAGCACGTAACTACCCAATCATTTGTTCCTGGTAGTGAAAGCCTTTCTCACACTCATTCTGAAGGGCAGGTCAGTGGGAAATGAGGCCCAGGAGCTCTGAGTGTTAACAAACACAGGTACCAAAGTGTTGGTAAATTGCAGCAATGTAAATTCTGCTTGAACAAACAGAAGAAGTTGCCACCGCAGTAGTTGCTATGCTCTGATGCAGTTGCTCTGGGTGGTTCTGGAGTCTCTGCCTTTGGAGATACTCTCATCCCAGCCTGGCAAGGGCCTAAGCAACCAGCTCTGACTCTGAAATATGAGTCTGCCTGGTGAGAAGGTTGGACCAGGTGAGCTCCACAGGTCCTTCCCGATCTAAATTTTTCTAAATTTCTATGCTTTTTGGGTTGTTCTCTAACATCCCATTTGTGAGGCTATCTTTTGAGAGTCCTCTCTTTATACAAGAACAAAACTTCCACCCCAGTATCTTGCATTTTGAAAAAATTAGCAAGTGGCAGAAAGAAACTCCCTTCCATTGAGGACCATGACTTGCTTTGTTTTAGGTCTAGGTCCTCTGAAATGTGTTCTGGTATTACAAGGGCAGTCTTTCCTTTTTGAATTTCCAGTATTGCTAGTCTTCAAGGTATTAAAAGATAAGAACAGCTGTACCAGGTCAGACTAAAGGTCTATCTGGTACAGTATGATTTATCTCTACAAGATACTAATAGTGAAGTGTGTAGGAATAGCACAACTACATAAGAATGCTTCTCCCATGTATTTTCCCGGTCTGCAGTGTTTTGTGACCTGGGAACTTTATGAGTTGGAGGTGGTCCCTGGTGGACTTTTCCTCCATTAACCTGTCATGATTCCATACAACTTTTAGTATGCACAACAGTGAATGCTAAAAGTGATGGAAAAGTATCCCACTGCAGTCCTGCATGTTGTATGGGGAAGTGCCATTCATTGCTTGTTTTGAATCTTCTGGCTTCCAGGTTCAGTTGATAACCTTGATCTTTGTTCTGCAAGGGAGCAGCAGCTGTTCTTTATTCACCTTGTCCATGCTGCTTAGACTTCATTAGATCTCTTTTTTTCAGGGTTGAAGAATCCTCATCTGTTTGTTTTTCACACTGAAATGAGTCCAAACCTTTGATCATCCCTGCTGAACATGTTTTATACAGCAGCAGTTTGATGGTTTCTGCTTTGTTCGCTATTGTTTTCTCAATTGTTCCGAACAAGCAGTTAGCTTTCTGCCTACTGTTGAGCACTGAGGTATGTTCTCATAGCTCTTCCTATTGCGGCTGACAGATACCTTTCCAGAATGATAGAAGCTACAATAAATTTAGAACTGCTTTTCCATTGTGAATTATTTCCTCTTTATTTATGTAGAATATCACCTGCTATTTTATCAAAAGCTTACTATGTATTCTGAAACCTTCCCATAATTTATATCCTCAGCTTTCATTTTAATTACCCAGGTAACTTCCATGTATCTGCAGGTGTTACCTCCCCATTATTCACACTCCTTTCAGATCACATTTATGAATATTTTGAATGGTGCAGGCCTTTGTACAAATCTCTGTGGGACTTTGCTAATAAGTCACTTTCTGCTTTGAAAATGTTTGTTAAATCTACCCTATGTTTTCTCCATCATAGTTATTTTGGCAGAGCATTGCTCAGAAGCAAGGTGCCAGTTGTGGTGTAAAGGTGGACTCAGTGAAAGAAAAGAGAAGGAATAGTGATAACAAACCTTTCTTGTCTTAGTTTTCTCTAAATGAGCTTCTCACCGAAACTTTTTTTTGTAGGTCAATAACCAGCTGTACGTGTGTCCTGGTTCCCAGCAGGGCCGCGACTGCCTCTCCCCTGGCTCTGTCAAGGCACAGCTCCCCCACCCCATGTGTGCCAGGCCCAGGGGGCAGCAGGGAGCTAGCCGGAAGGGGAGGAGCGACAACCGGAAGTGGGCGTGGTGACGGCAGGGACAGCTGGGAGGGCGCGGGCCGCGGTCAGTACCGTGCTGGTGTTTGTACCCACCATCGTGTTCCTGTTCCCCTGTGATACCTGTTCTGGTCAACAGTGTTTGTCCCAACTTACGGGTCTGCCTTTCCCTGCCCATCCTCTCCCCACCGCTGGGGGGCAGCAGAGCCAACGGGCTGCCCCCTGGCTTTTGTGCTGCCGCCGAGGCCGAACCACGACAACGTGGAAGTGCAAAATCAGTGCAATGGAAATGTTAGCTTTGTTATAAATAATTGGATACTTACAAACTCTTATAATTATACTTCATTACTTTATTATCAAGTTATTCTTATGTGTTTATGTCCTTTGTGTTTCTCAAAAGAGGGAAAAACAACAAGTTTTAAATTTTGGCACAGTTCTTTTGATACAGAACATATCTTGCAGATTAAAATATGTATTCTAAATGTTATAATTCTGTATAGAGACCTGTATGTGCCAGCTTGCTGTGGTCTTAGAATCTCCCTTACTACCGTGATTCATTGAAACTTAGCTTTCATAATAGAACAGGAAGTCCATCTAACACTTCCTGGTCTGGAGCATGTCAGTCAAACATGAATCTTGATACCCTAAGTCTGCCAAAAGCCTGAAATGACTTTGGAATTGCTGAGGATATTAGAGATCACAATTTTAGGACAGAAACCTCATGGTCTTCAGTGAGGTGAAATCTTACTTTTTTTCCAGCTGCCACTGAAATCAGAGTTTGTGGCATAGAATTTGCTCTTTTGTGGAAATGAGTATTTCTTTCCTTCCCTGCCCTGCCAGGCCCTCTTAGCACCTGCCATGTCCCATTTGACTTTTTATCACAAGGGGCATCAAGCTGGCCTGAGGGAAACCTGTCCCATTCTCGGGGTTGGGCAGCTGAGTCCTGGTTGGGCTGAGGCTAGGAGGCAGTGTGCTGAGCCCAGCCAGGGAAGGCAGGGAGTGCCAGAGAAAGTATGTTCTTTAAAGCTGACACTGTCCAAAATAACCATGCGCTAATTTAAACTTCATAAGTATTTATACCTATGATGCAGTTCTGTAGTGCATATATGGTTGTGTAAGAGAGGAAAATTCTGATCCAATTTAAATCAACAGACATTTTATTACTGGTGTAAGCAAGGACATGATTTCTCTCAAAGGGTATTTAATAACAGTAAAATAAATTATGCTTGCTGCAGCGTTTAGAGGTAACTGTCAATGGAAAGTTCCATCAGGTCAACAATTACAAAAGAATTCTCATTTTAGGAACTGAAATTTGTGTTCAGGTAATGTAATTTTGGCTAAAAAGAATCTGACTGCATTTAGAGGTACATTATATTTCCCTTGTTTGGTTGAAACATGAAAGAATGTGTTTTTCATCATCTAAATGATGTACTACTGAACTGGGATAAAATTTAGGCAACGTACAGTGATAGGAAGAGAGAACAATATAAAATAATATTAAGACTTACTACACTGTGACTGAAAATACTTCCAAATATGGAGCATTTTTGTCTTTAGTTAGATGCAGTTGTGAATTTTGGACCCAGCCCTTGGTAATTGTTAGTATAAATGTGAAATTCTTCACTACATTTTACGCTCAGCATTTGGTGAGTATAACACAAACCAGCAAAGTCTGTTTATGATCTTATTTCAGTTGTTGAGAATCAGTAAAGTCAATGTGATCAGTAGATGGGCACAGATGTAAGTTAAGTGAAATCAAAATCCTAATTTCTGCCAAAACACAACTGTGTTAATTGCAATATTAGCATAGTTCTGCTTAGAGTCTACTTAACTTTTTGTATTATTTTCTCTGCCTTTCTAGTAGAAAATAAATTCTCTCGTATTTAAGGTAATTGGAATCACTGACTGTAACATTCAGGGGTAATCACTGTCTGGCACCCCTGGAGACAAAGTACAAATCTTCTGACCTAGAAAGAAATGAAAATAGTAAAGATACCATAATCTAGGCTCTCATCCAAAGGTAATGGGAACTGAAAACCTCATCCACAGAATTATTATGGCAAGGACATGGAACTATGGTGGAAGTTCATCTGGCTCTGTATATAGACCATCTCTGTGCTCCAATAACACTCTAGAGGGATTTGTTGAATTTTGGAGGCTACGTTGGGACAACTTGTGTGTTCACAAACTGGCTGCAATGCCATTACTGTGAGCTTCACTTGGAAAAATGATTGTGCTGAGGAGATGTGAATCTGGTTCTACATTTTCCAAGGTTTCTTTGAGTGACCTCTCCTAGAAAGAAGCTGTTTGGCATTTACAAAAAATGGTATCCAATAGCTTGGAAAGAAAAGCTGGTTTCATTCCTATGCCAAAATTCATAAAATTTTGGGCAGAAAAGTACATTTTAATGATGATGGTAAGAATTTATTGGATAATAAAGTATTTGTTAAATTGCAATGGTGTGTTGGAACCTGACAAGGATTGTAATTTTGCTGTCAATTCAATTACCCTACACTCGTGGATGCTGGTTTAATTATTTTTTGCTGGTTTAATTGGAAGGTGCTTAAGTCAGTGCAAGTTTTGCCCTGATGTCAATGAGATCAATCATGGGACCAAGTTGTCTTAACTCTTAAAGCAATTAATAAAGACCAGATCTTTCAAAAAGGTCATCACTCACCGCCACACAAGGTTCATTTTGAGCTATCAGAGCTAAATACAATATAACAACAAACTCACACAAGTTGAGTGGTATGAGATTATCCTAGAGTTTACTGAACTACAAAGGGAGCAGTGACCCTTGTGCTATAGGGAGGGATAAAGAAAGGTGAAATGTATAAAGTAGATTTTTGTTATTGTAAACTGAATGGAGAATGTGGCCTTAGGAAGCTGAAGTTAAATGAAAAGACTGAAGGCACAATTTAGAGAAGACCACCTGAGACAGGCAACTTTCCGAGAGACATGAGATAAATAAAAAGTGACCTCCCTTCAGTCTTCCTCTCCCCTCCAGCCATGTGTGGGGCAGAGCTGGCGACACCAACTGTTGCTCCTTTGTAAGACCACTCACATGGGCAGGGGCCTGACTTCAAGAAAGGGAATTGGAAGTTGGTTCCTCCAGTCCCCAAGCCTGATGCTGAGCCCTCAGTACCTGCATATATGCCATAAATAGTTTTCAGAGGAAGAAAAAATTGGCCTAGTCCCACCTAAAAGTCTTGCTCAAAAGTACAAGACAGTGACATTAAGCTCCTTCAAGTTCAGTCAAACAATAAACATCAGGAGATGGCTTAATCTAGCCATCCTAAAGTGCTGTCAGCCCAAGCCTGAGCTGAGGAATCTTCTTCTCTGCCACAGTTAACAGTTGCTACTGAGCCAAACGGTGGTTTCTATGGTTTCTGTTGGATTGAGCCTTCTGAAAGTCTAACTACAACCACCTCACTACAACCTTTTTCATCACAGAGAGCAAGCTTTATATCCACAAGGGAAGCTGAGTCCACCTGATTTATTTGCTTCCCCCCTTCCCCCCTATCTCTCACTCCCCTTCCAGCTGCAGTCTCATCAGACAGCTGTATGAATACATGTCCTCCAACACAAGCTACACAGAAGAACAGGAATATGGATTCAGATATTTGAGGAGAGGAATGTGAAGTCATATGAGTAAGAGCACTTTAAAATGCTAGTGAGGTTCTGACATTCATACATAGCTTGTTTTCAGGAGATGGTATTTGAACAAAGTCACCATACCTGAGCTAAAGAACATAGATCTTTTGGATAATCATGTTTTATCTTGTTTAGTTGATCTACTTACAACAGTTGATCAGTTAGATCATCAGTTAGATGATAGATGCCTGAGGAAATGGCTAAACTGCAACCACTGTGCACTGTGATTTTCTGAAAAAGATCTGTATTATTCCAGTTCATAAAAAAATAAAAGTATGAAGTGACCTAGAGGCACATCCAAATAGATTGCCTAGACACAAGCACTAGTTGGATGGGAACTGTCTCTGTGACCCTCATCAAGTTATATACAATATCTACTTAGTTAGATACTCCATCTATCTCAATTTACATTTGCATGAAACAGAGTATTGATGAGATCATGAGGCTAATAACTCAGCTACCATTAGTTTGTCTGCTAATACTTTTCTGTCTCTTTGAAGATAATGTGATAATTACTATTAGATCATCTAATCAGGAATTTCATCATAGCTTGTGAGTTTTGTTTTAAGATGAAGACATCAAAATGCACACGGGACAACCAGAGCTTATTAACATCTTCTAAAGAGTTTTCCCTTTGCCCACAAATATAATACTAAATGGTTTTCCAAGCCTTAGTTGCATAGTGTCTCCCATGTTTTATTTCAATGTGTCTTCTGAGGATCCTGGTTTGGGAAAATACTCCAGGTGTAAAAGTCCCACCCATGAGAATTGCTGCAATAAAATGCAAATAAAAATTGATTATGTACTGTTCAGAAATAGAGTTTGTGTTCTCCAAATTTATCTGAACAAGGCCTCCATTTTTGGAGAGGATTATGTGTGTCAATAACCTCAGACACAAGCAGTGGCAGACATCTTCATGTCATGTGCACAAAAAATTTTGCTAATTTACTCAAAGATTACCACTTAGCTCCATATGTAACTTATGTTTCTTCCTTAAACAAAGAAATCCACAATACTAAGCAGTATCAAAGGCAAATTTAATTCCACAACTTACATATGAAAAAAGAGATGGTTTGGCCCCTGTCTCTTTTCCATTCTTCACAAATGTTCTGATACTTCTTCTAAGCTCTGGGTGCTCTTACTGGTTCCTTCCCATGCCACATCATCCCTTCCCCTTCCTTCTAGCTTCAGGTGAATTCCACATATCACTGTCCCTCCTGCTCCTTATAGACTTCTCTTGTGCCCCACAGATATCACTGCATGACAAAATGGTAATATTTGCATGGTGGATAAATGACTGTGGTGTATGGCCACTTGGGCAAACTTATTGTGAAATCAAGTTAATATTTCTCCAATTTTTAATTTTATTTATTGACAGTGATTTAATGGGCCAGTTCCACCACAGATATCATATGTTCATCACTGTGATGTTGAACTGCAAGGCTTCCCAGGCCTACATTTATCTTGAAGGGGGGAGAAGTGATATTACCCAAGATCTGTTTGCTTAGGCATGAAAATGAGACATTATTAATGGCAAACTGTTCATGTCTATAATACAGCTGCTCCTTTCTAATAACAGACATAAAGGTGCGAACAACATTGCACCGGAACTGCAAATACTGGGAATGTGAGTTACAGCAAGTTGGGATGGATGGGGTAGTTCATCACCCATTGCTTCAGGCTCACAGCAGAAATCAAAGATTGCATTTGCTACATCTCAAACTTAAAACAAAAAATCTGGAAATTTAGACTACTTTAAGAATCTAGAGAAGATGAAACCTTACAAATGTGATACAATAACACAAACTAGCATAGTTTTCCATATATACCTGAATTTTTGACTGTGGTAACTGTTGGGACCTTCTGGCTGTTCACCTCTTTTTCGTGGTCTTTTCATACATACAGATTTTAGTGCCTGTCTCTCTTTTTACATCCATGTGAATGAATATGAATTTTTGAGTCCAAATGTGTACTAGCCTAAGGAAAGTGAGTGCTTTATCAATGTCAGCTGAAGAACAGGAGTCTGCTTAGTACTGCCTATGTGTATTTCTTGAAAAGGTTCAAGTTTAAGAAATTAAAATCCTTTTACATAATTGATTTTACTCAGAAGAACCAATTGGGACATGACCAGATAGGCTTCTCCTGAGGTCATCCAATAAGAAAATCAGCAAGAAATGGAACGACTTCTTTATAGAACTGGGCTTTTCTTGTTTTTAAAGCTTTAAGTCTTAATACCATGTCAGGGCCATCAGCTCCCTCGACCACACCCACTGGTACATATTATTTTTCATCTGCCTGACTGAACAGCAGACCCCACCATTCAATGACTGGAAATGCTGAACTCGTATTTTCTTAATCTCCCTGCCCTGATACTGGCACAAGCAGCAGGCTTTTCTTTGCTCTCTTTTTTTTTTTCATATTCCGTTGGCTCCAGAGATCCGCCCTGAGTTCCCCAGGACACACATGTCTGTCCAGCCTCCACCTCCTTCCCTTCTCAAGATTTAAAACAGAGCCAGCAGCTCGCACCTCCCTCCCTGCTGGATCCTGCATGGGGCAGGAGGAGCTGTCTACACCCAAGAGGGAAGCAGAGCGTGACTGTATATACCACATATTCACACGGGAGAACTAAAGAAAGCCAGCGGTGAAGATGAAAAGCAACTGGTAAGAGAACAAGTGGGATTTAGAGAAATCTGTAAATAAGATATCAGAACAGTTAAAGCTGTCCTTGTCAGCTGCTGCCTTTGTTGTTTGCTTTTATGACAGCATTATATGAAGGAAATAGTAATAGAGCGAGCTTCATTGACGTGCTTTATCATAAGGCAAAGATTAAAAGTTTTCAAGTGAAGAAATTGTCTTGTCAAATCTGTTAGTAAATTCTTAACTCATGTTTTTATATATTTAATATGCATAGCTCTGAGGAGAAAGTCAATAACAGAATCCATCAAAAACTATAGATTCATATTGGAGTTCTCTTTCTGTCCACAGGAAAATTACTGCCTTCTTTTACGTGTGTAGTTTTCTGTGGTCTTTCATCTCAGCCACCATCCAACAACAATCAAGTAAGGAGACAGACTTTGTCTGCATTTCATCTTTCTGTATTTTTCACTGTCAAAAGAGCTATTTAGAACTTACTCAAAATTAAAATCCTCTCTAGCTAGCCATCTCAGAAAGGGAGAATGGTCTCTGTGTGTGTATATATGTATGTAGTTACGGATAAGGCAAAGAGGAAGAAACCCAAGAGCTGTGTGTGTTATTTTAAACTCACTATTAGATAAATTTTTAAGGTAAGGATTAAAATCTGTGTATAAGTAGTCATAGATAGAGGACACAAACCTTCCCCAGTCTTTCAGTGGTTTTAGTAAAGGTATTCTTGTGCTATGTGTGGCAACAAACTGGTTCCACATTATTTGCTGGGCATAAAATGTAAATGACTGGATGTCAGCCATATGTTTCATCAAATAATATAGAATAAGGCTCTTTCTCAGGTGTAACACGTCAACCTGAATGTTCCCTTTAAGCCAATGTTGTTAGAAGGAAACCCACATTAAGACTGAGCCTTTGCAGCACACAAGAGGCTCTCTGTAGGTTAGAAATGTATCTCCTTCCAACTTGCAGGGTTCATTTTTCCCTGTCCAGACTCTACTAACATTTTCCAGCTTGACTTGATACTGGACTTGTACAGGACTCTTAAACTCTTCTTAAAAAGTTTAATTTTCTTTCCTCCTTTCTTAAATTAGGGGAATCTTCCAGGTTTTCACACTCACTACAGGGCTTTTTAATAAATAAGATTCTGAAAAGTTAGATTTTAAAATTTTATTTCCTTAAACAATTTTTTTCTACATTCTTGTTTGGCTTAACAAAAAAGGTCTATAAGTTCTTTCCCCCATCCTATATTTCATGAATGAACATTCTCTGAATAAATGTGGCACAGAGGAAGGTGTGAACACCTGGAATACCAGAGAGAATGGAAAAGATACCAACAGTTTCTCAACAACCTCTTTAGTTGGCATGAGGTTTGTTTAAGTTTCTTTGGAGCTAGGAAGACTGTTGATTTAGGTAACTGTCTTTTTTTTCAAAGTTTGCTCAAACCACCAAGAGTTCCAAACCAAAATCTCCTTACACAGCAGATCTTCTTATGCTACAACTATTTCTCCCTAACTCTGCAAGAGAAGAATTATAACTGTCTCATTTAAGGGTTTAAAAAAATAGATAACAATTGAGCTACAATTTTAAATTTGGAGCTTTCTAGAAAGTGATGCTTATTTTCTTAGATGTGTTAGACATCACTGAATACAGTTTAAAAGGATTGTTATGTACCTCTGCTTTTTATTATTATTTATAGCTCAATTCATAATATTCTTACAGTTGCTTCACTTAATTTTCTTAAGGTGATCTGAGGCAATGCTCAGGCACACAGTTAATAAATTCACCCTTTTTTGCAGGACTGCCAGTCATTCTTGGTGTCAGTCAGAGAACTGATCTGTGCCCAACAATAAGGATTGGCCAAGATGACTTACCAGGCAAGTAGCATCCCAACTTTTTCAGGAAAAAGCTGCTGTTCAGAAACTTTGTTGGTTTATAGCCAGCTCTGTGACTGCACAGTTCTCTAACTGAATTAAAATGTAAGTTACGTTCTGGACATGCATATTTTTTTCTTTTAGGATTTGACCTAATTTCTCAGTTCCAAATAGAAAAAGCTGCGTCACAAGGAATTATCCAGAGAGTAGTGGGCTCCACTTCTTTACAAGTGGCTTATAAATTGGGACCCAATGTAGACTTCAGGATACCAACCAGGTAATGCCTTTTTTTGTTTGGCTTTTAAAATAAAAATATTTTGCAATATTATCATTTAAGGGATAGATCCTCTCACCAACTAGATCACTTCATTTGAAAAGCTTTTGGAAGGGGAAGGAATAGTTCAACTTTATATTCATTGCTACCACCAGACCAGACTGATTCTGTAACAGCAATTTCAGGGACTTCCATTTTCCTCTACCAATTATATTGCTCAGAGTGCCTCAATATTTGCTGATAGAAAGGGATTTACCTCTAGGAAGTGAAGCTAGAAGTTGTTGATGACTTGAGAAGATGTAGGGAGGAGAGTGAGGAAAGTTTTCTCAACACAGGAACACAAAGAGACCTTTCTGATCATGTAAGGTCTGCAGAGACAAGGTAGGACAAAAGCTGATAGGCTGTATGGTAAGGGTTCTTAAAATTATTTTTGAGTAACTCACACTTTTATGTTCCTTGCTGATGTATGGTCACTTAACCTATAAACTATTCCTTAGTATATCAGAAGCAAGTTGCAATAGGAGCTAGGATTTAGGAATCTAGTTGTGTTCTCTACAGGCTAGACTTGCTGCCAGTGAAGGAATAGAGACAGGGTAGAGTTGTCTTTGCCAAACTTAGGCAAGTCTGGATTCTGGTCCAGCACTTTATGCAATTAAGAATGCTTTTACTTAGCAGTTAACTGGCAAGACTTTTCAACTACAATTTCATCTAGGAATATTTGCAGTGCAAAGTGTTTCTTTCACACTCACAACTTTTGCTTGCTGCAGTCCTCCCTGGCTTCAATCTTTGTAGCCATTAGGTTAAGCTAGTTTACAGCTTAACTGGCTAGTTACATTGGATTCATGACTACTTGCCATCCCAATGGCAAATTAAGTGTGTACATGTGAATCCAACTGCAGACAACAAAAGGGATCTTCATTTCACTAAAAGTTGGAGATTCTCAACTCATGCTTCTTAGCTTAGAAACAGTCAAAACATTCATTTTTAAGAAAACTTAGACTTATTGCTATAGATGGCTCTAGTGAGATATATGCTTAATATACAGACCCTGATCAGGCCTATACCATCTGCATTAATATTCCATGGTATCTGAGCTAGCTACTGCCACTGAGTTTGTTGACTGGGTATGATACTGTAGTATCAAGAGTTTACAACATTCAAGACACTGACTGGCATTTCCAGTCCACATGGTGTTGTTTCACTCCAATGTTAGCTCATGGTATAGCTGAAATTTGGCCCTGGCTCGAGTCACCCTCACTTGGGCTGAGTGTTGTGTTCAAAAGAATGGGTTAAGGCTTGACTCCTGACAGTGCTCTAGTGCATCAGTGTGCAGGTCCTCTACCACTGAAGCTGATCTTGCTGTTCTGCTCCAGAGTTAATTTAGAATCATAGAATTGTCTAAGTTGGAAGGGACATTTAAGATCATCTAGTCCAACCATCAACCTAACTCTGATAAAAAACATCTCTAAATCATGTCACTAAGCACTATGTTAACCCATCTTTTAAATACCTCCAGGGATGGTGCCTCAACCACTTCCCTGGGCAGCTGATTCCAATGCTTAATGGCTGTTTCAGTGTAAGACTTGTTGAAATGAATTTCAACACCAGCATTTAACCTTTCCCCTTGTTTATCATCACACTACAAGTTACTATATGGTAACCTCCTTCCTTGCATTAAAGCATGAAACATTTAAACCTTACAAACATGCCTTCTTCTAAAAGTCAGGACATTCTGGAAGTGAGGACATTCCTGTGAAAAGGCATGATTTCAATGGGATTGCCTTTAAAATCGTGTGATCTGAAAAGCTGCGGTCTGACCTAGAGCAAAACTTCCACTGACTTCAGAAGGTGTGGAACTAAATCCTAAGTGTTATGTATTTTCAATCTGCTAAGGAAAAGCTGTTATTAGGAGCTGGGTTTCACAGCGTATGGAGCTGATGTGGAAGCACCATGAGCATATAATTATTAGCACAAACTTAGGAAGATGTGGTGGAAACAGTGAAGTTACATAATCAGAGATCTGAATTGGACTCCTGAGATACCACGGCTGCAATTTTAGCATAGGGAAGAGTCATTTTGCCCACCAGAAAAGCAGTAACTTGGAAGAACACTGAGAAATCTTAGCAGTTACAGTCAAAAATATCAAGGACATGAGGAAATTTATACCCTAGTTCATGCTAGATGTCAAAGCCATGGCCCATCCCCTGATCCCACCAGGGAAAATTTCACTCAGGACCAGCCAGGAAACTGAAATAGAAGAAAAAAGGAAAAAAAAAATGTTGTCTTTGAAAGGATGGCTTTCCATGAGCTCCATGAGTTCAGGTGAGGCCAGCTGAAAGCTTTGGATGATTTTCAAGATACTGGGTTTGTGTGGGCCCAGACCCTGAGGGACCACCTCAGAGTGGGTCTGCTGGTGGGTGGGTTCTGCCAGCAGCATGCAGAGCCATCAACATCACCGCGGGGCATCATTCCCGCACACAGAGCCAGGGAAATGTGGATGGCCCTGGGGAAGAGATCTCTGACTGCACATATGCATAGGAGAAAACTCTAAATAGCTCTCAAGTGATGTAAGGTTAATGGAAGTGGGACAGTAAACCAAAGTAATCTTCAGCCTTGGAGCTGCACTCTGTGTTTATGCCACCTTATATATCAACCTGCCACACCACAGCAGGTTTGCTATTCCACCTCCCTGCTCAATACAGATGAGATTGCTAGGGTATAAAAGATAAGAGGGTCTGATTTTTGGCTGCTTCATGTCACGAGACATCAATGCTGATCTAAATGCTGGTGTTGCTGGCCCACAAAAACAAATTTGGACATGAAGAACTGATTCTGTAACCACCTTGATAGCAAGAGAATAAAACACCAAAGACACCACATTCCTGCATCATTTCTGATTATTAGAAAACCGAAAAAACAAACAAGCGAAAAAACCCTCCTTCACCCTCCTTTTGTTCATAAGCATGATGTGTTAGCAAGAGGTGGCTGCATGGAAATGTTGTAGATTAAGTAGACAACCAGCACAAGAGCAGAGGGGTACGTGTGGATGAACTGTGTCTTCAGACCCTTGGGCATGGTCATTATAAATTCCTCCTCTGTGATGGTGTTTCTGCAAAGCAAAAAATGGGAGTTTCCTCAGGACACTTGCGCTGGGCAGATTTAAAGTTATGCCTTAAAAATAGGCTCCTGTACATGGCGAGTGTGTGTCACCCTGCAAAATCCCTTTGGATGCTTGTAGGATTCCCGTGTGACAGTACTGATAAGGGTAGAAAAGAAGAGTGCTGTGGAAGGAGACTAGGAAGGACCAATTGAACGGGGGAGAAAAACCCAACAAAGTCAAGACTTGAGTCAACTGAGCAGATCTGAACAAATTCTAAGTTTCTTCGCACCACAGATTTGTATTCAATAGTATTTTCTGGAGCCAGCTGTGTTTTGTTTGGTTGGTTTTTTTTTTTTTTTTTAAGACAAATATAAAGGGCTTCACTCCCATTGTGGGAGTGTCTTGACAGGGGGGTGTTTTTTATTCCAGAGACTCAGGACTGCACTGCATAAGGCCTAACGTGGTTACACATAGTCAAGTGGCACCCAGCCATGACACAGCCGTGCCATGGCCACAGTTTCCACTATAAAGCCACAGAGGCTTTATTTTTTTGCTTGGCTTGGATCACAGCAAAATTTAATACACTCCCTGCTGACAAGACAAACGTTGCTCTAAAGAAATGCCCTGGGCATGTTCTGGGGGTTTTCTACACATGAGGTGGGGAGCAAAGGAGAAGAGAAGTGGCTTCTCAAATGGGTGTTTTTCCCTCTCAGGGCAGATAACCCTGCGCCTGAGCAGAACCAGGCAATGCATGCCCTTGTGGTCAAGAGGGCCAATGGAATCCTGAATTTAGAGTCTGCCTCTCTCAGCAAGCTGACTCGGAATGAAGTTGGTAGTAACTAACTGAGGCTAACAGTGCAGGAGAGGCACCCCTTAGGCCACTTCCAACGTGTTTTTTTTTTTTTTTTTAAATAAAATTCTTCGAATAACCTTTATAATGTGGCACGGCAGCTGAGTTTTACCGGCATGAATTTGTGACGGTGCCTGAGATGTACTGCAAGAGTCAGCAAGCAGTGCAGAGCCCCTCAGGCCAGGCTGAGCATCACTGGCCACAAAGGCGCAGCTCAAAGCCCGATACCGCAGC
>VXBW01001776.1:79991-124270 GCA_013400375.1 Thinocorus orbignyianus
CAGCGCCCGCCCTGCGCCGGCCGCGGAGGGGCGGCGGGCGGCTCCGGCAAGAGCGTGCTTCCAGGGCTGTGAGCTCTTGCTTCGCCAGGAGGGTGGGGCAAAACTGAAACGAGCCTGGACATCCTGGATTGAGTAGCCTTGGAGAAATGTGACCTCTTCAGCTGCGTCCTCACCGCAGCAGAGAGCACAGCGATGTGAAAACACGTGCTGCTTTCTGAATTGTGTTTGTATTTGTGGCAGCGGCGTACTGTGGGCTGCGTTAGCAGATGGCATGAAAAACACAGTATAATAAGAAGTTATAAAATGAGAACTGGAAGTTTTTAAAGCTTTATCAGCAAGCCTGGAGCATCCAGGGAATTTCATAGCTTGATTTCCCCATTTTTCCTTTGGGAATGCTTCTCTGGAGTAATGCTCTTCAGTGCTTATTCCTGAAGGTCTGGCATTTTGCATATAGCCACCGAAGTTTTTCAGGTGCTTTTCCTTTTGAATTACAAGTAAAATATCTTACATAATACTGCTCCATTGATATTGATGATGACACTGTAATGGAAAGGACAACATGCAGCTAAAAAGTTAATTAACTCATAAGAAAAATAATTAGCTTAGAATCAGACGTTTTTGAAAAATAGGGACCAACTGAGGGTAATGAGTCCTAGCAAATGACTTCTGGTTAATGACTTAGGACACTTGCTTTTAAAAATGCTTAGCTAGATTTTATTGTTATTACTTATTTGATTGCTGCCAAATAGTGCCTGCCAGGTCAGCTGTGATTCTAGGAAGCTTCAGGAGCTACAGACACAAGTGTCTGCAGCTTGAGCAAAGGAAAACCCACCCTGGGGACAAGATGCTGCGTTACCATGAGGCTGGCTGGAGGAGCCATCTCTAGTGCATTGTACTAACATTTTCTGGCAGCCCAGAAAGCCAACCGTATCCTGGGTTGCATCAAAAGAAGTGTGAGCAGCAGGTCACGGGAGGTGATTCTCCCCCTCTGCTCTGCGCTTGTGAGACCCCACCTGGAGTCCTGTGTTCAGTTCTGGAGTCCTCAATATAGAAAGGACATTGAACTGTTGGAACAGGTCCAGCGCAGGGCCACCAAGATGATTAGAGGGATGGAGCACCTCTCCTATGAGGACAGGCTGAGAGAGCTGGGACTGTTCAGCCTGGAGAAGAGAAGGCTCCGGGGAGACCTTGGAGCAGCCTTCCAGTATCTGAAGGGAGCCTACAGGAGAGCTGGGGAGGGGCTCTTTGTCAAGAAGTCTAGTGACAGGACGAGGGGTAATGGTTTTAAATTGGAAGAGGGGAGATTTAGATTAGATATTAGGAAGAAGTTCTTTCCTGTGAGGGTGGTGAGGCACTGGAACAGGTTGCCCGGGGAAGTTGTTGATGCCCCATCCCTGGAAATGTTTAAGGCCAGGTTGGATGGGGCTTGGAGCAACCTGCTCTAGGGAGAGGTGTCCCTGCCCATGGCAGGGGAGTTGAAACTTGATGATCTTTAAGGTCGCTTCGAACTCTAACCATTCTATGATTTTATGATCTCTAAAATCTTCACTTAGCAATGGGTAAGTTACCTCAGTGGGTAATGGAGCCTACCTAAGAAATTAACTCTTAAAGAAACAGGTTTAAGAAAGGAAGCAGTTACTTTGTAATATTCAAATCAATACATAATTAACCTTTAACAATACCTGCTGCTCTTGGTGAATCTTGAAGTCATTGGGACTATTCAGGGTTTCCACTGCTCACTTAGATGGTTTATTTTGGTTATACTGATGTCTTGATAGAACTTAGGCTTGAAATCTTAAAGAAGTCTTCCTGGTAAGCACTTAAGCTATGGGATAAATAAGACTTTTAGGTATTTATGGAAAGGATTTAAAGGAAAGAATAGTGTTTCATTTCAGAAGTTCCCTTAGATAAATTACAAATGCTTTACATCTTCCAGCTGTATTTAAAAAACTTAAGCAAGGACTCAAATATCTGATAAATTACCTGATCTTGCACTCATTTCACACATAAAGCAGTTAATGATCATCTGAGTACACAAGGAAAGCAAGACTAGACTGCCATTTTAAAATCTTAAGATACAGAAATGAGTTAAAAAACACCTGATGGCTTATATTCCTGGCAATTTTAAGGGCATAGGAGATGGATCAGGACTGAATTTGGCTTGTGTTCTTTAAATAATTCTGCATAGCAATTCTTCCTTTGCTCATCTGCCTGATTCTAAATTTAAAATTGCTTAATTTCCTTCCATAAATTAGTGCAATTGGAAACATGTATGTTAAGAGTAATTTATGTAAATAGTTTAAGTGCTTACATAGTTATCAGTTGTTCAAGAAGATTACAGAATCCAGCACTCTTCACTTTGCAGTAACATGAAGGAGTAATGTCTCTATAATTGTTTATTTGAGCATCATGCTAAATTTGCCCTAGTTTATATTTAGTGTTTTAAGCTGCTAACTTCAGTAGGATTTTTGCCTATGTAAAGACCACAGGCTTTGGGAAATACTGTGTACTGGAATACACTGACACTGCTAAAGCCAATGGAATTGCTTTTCATTACTGTTGGAGTAACTGAGATGAGAATCTCCCTCTGCTTTACTTGTAGAATTTTAGATATAAATCTTACACAGTACCAGTCACCTGCAGTGTACCTTTCTGGCAATCAGTCATGCCGTGTTTCATTATGTTAGGTCGCCTTACTGATACTGAGTTTTTAGTTTACAGGCAGAAGTACTTCTGATTGTTTTTTACAAGTCTCTAATAAGTTAAATATTTGTCCATATTTGTACACTGACTTCTATTTCTTTAGAGTCTGTATGTGTTTCTTATATTTTTTTTTTCTTAATAATGTTGGAAGCTCTTACATGATTTCTTTTCTTTGTACACTGCTTTAAAAAGTTAACATATTTCTTTCCCATTTAAATGTCTGAAAAAAAAAAAAAAGGACGACCCATATGATGGCTTGTAAAGGACTAATTTATGGAGGAAGACAGACATAGAGGGCAGCAAAAGACCTTGAACTGGATCAGGAGCTTAGCAAGTGTCTAAGCTGTCTGGACAGGGAGAAGTATGTTCCCAGAGGAGGAAATGATACATAAAAATATTGTGTAAACTGGAAGCCTACAAAAAAGAGGACAGGGGAGAGTAGCATACACTGGAAAGGGCTCAGAACAGGAGGAAAGGTACACAGTGTCCATTACAGTGACATTTACATTTAAGATGACAAGATACAAACTGAAACAAAACAATAAAATAACACAAGTTAGATAAAGTCATATCAGATAAAGCCAGTTGGGACAGTCTACTGCATCTGCAGTCAGCAGAGACACAAGTCATAGCAAATTGCATTTTAAGGATAATGGAAAGGAACCTCCTCTCTCACCTTTGTGTCTCCATACCTTGTGTAATGAAATACTCCTCCAGCTAAACATTTCTCTTCCTCATACACCAGCTTTCAGGTGTATGTAAAGGCTCATGGAGAAAAAGCAGAAAGATCAGCAGTTTGAGTAGTTTATGAATAAGATGAAGCTGCTGCTGCCAGCCATCCCCTGGTCCTTACTGAAATCTTGCCGAGGCTGTGCCATCGCCTACTGGAATATGATTGCACTACAGCTGTGGACACTTAAACATCAAACTACAAATTGTGGAGGCTTTATCTAGAAGTACTCTTTTCCTTAATCAGTAGTTATCAAGCATGCAGAACAAGAATTAATTTATTCCATTTCCCCCTTCCTTTATTTTCCCCTTAGCCTAAAGCCTGAAATTCACTAGTGATGGCTACTCAAAAATAATCTTTATTCAAAATGCTTAGTTGTCTGAGAAGTTATTCTAATGAAAGCCAATGACAAAGTAGCCCTGCATGTCTCCATACTTAATAAATTTATTAAAATACAACCTCTTCTTAAATGTGAATAGATGGCAAATAACGTGTTGGTGTTGACTGGGCCATGACACTACAATTTTAGAATTCATAGAATGTGAAAAGGCATATTTTTAAAATATTCTACTGGATTCACTGACATACCTGATATAAAAAATGTTTTGTGCAACAAAATGTTTTGCAACAAAACCAGTAGTACTCGTTTGTGTTTCCAAACCTCATGTTATAGGAATTACAAAAGAATGAAACGTTTTATACATGGCAAATATGCTCCCTGCTACTTATAGTTTTGTGGTTGAATGTTGCAGGACATCATACATTTTTAGTGTGGATTCTTACTATGCATATATTCATCTATGAATGATTTGTTGAATGATTTCTGCTGAAGGAATAGCTATTACATTAACAAACTGGTTATTGTCAGGCTGAACAAGAAACTGCATTTGCAAAATACATTATTATGTTTTCCAAACCAAATAAGATCTGCCCTGACTATCTACCTGGTCAATTATAGTCACACTACGATGACTTATTTTGTAAGTCTCATAGTAGGAAACATCATAATTGTAGGATATGCTTTCTAAATGTGAAGTAGAAATCTGTTGTTGCTCCATCTACTACACTGAAAAAGAGTTCTTTTAAATGTTGTACAATGTTGGAAGAACCCACATTTCCTTTTGCCATTAGTGACAGTAATGACTCAAAAGGACATCCCATTTTGGGACTCTGCATGCAGAAGAGCACTGATAAAAGCATGGTTGAAATATGTTTCCATTGAGTAACTGTTTCTCTCTACTCTGTGATGATATGCGGAGCTTTTCAGAACAAATATACAACAAATGTACTGTGTTTTGATCCTACACAGTGCCATATATTCTAACGGGTTGCCTGATGAATATTCCTTTCTAACTACTTTTCGGATGACTGGGGCCACACTTCAGAAATACTGGACTATTTGGCAGATTCAAGATTCTTCAGGAAAAGAACAAGTTGGAGTGAATCTTAATGGTCAAATGAAAAGTGTGGAGTTTTCTTATAAAGGAGTGGATGGAAATCTCCAAACTGCATCTTTTTTGCATTTGCCTTTCTTATTTGACTCCCAATGGCACAAGCTTATGATAAGTGTGGAAGCAAACATGGTCACACTTTTTATTGACTGTATTAAAATAGAATCCTTAAACATAAAACCAAAAGGGAAAATCAGCGTTGATGGCTTTGCTGTACTTGGAAAACTTAAAAATAATCCTGAAATTTCAGTTCCGGTAAGTTCCAAAGTATTTATTACTGCAAAAAGTTTTTTATAGGATCTTTACACTTGGAATTTATTTTTTTTTTTTGTGGAATACATCTTCAAATGTTTTCTGGAAGTAGAAATGGCAGAAAATACTGACACCTTGACAGGTAAGTACTAGCTTTGTTCTTTCAATTTTGTACATATATGTACTATGTAAGGTAAGAGATGACCCAGGTTATGTCTAAGTAAAATTTCTCTGATATCCACACTTCTGTTACTGGATTCTGCTCTGCCTGGATGTATCAAATGGGTGTTCCTCTGCTTATCTCATATGGGAGCTTGATCTGAAAGGAAACCTCAGGACATGGATTTGTGGGCTGCTCTGACACCAAAGAGAGTGAAACATTCATTGAACAAGAGCTGGAACCCCTCTCTCACATGCACGCAACGACCATCAGCTAGAGATATTTTAAATCATTAATACAAAGGTAATATCTCTTGTAAGAGACATTGACAGAGGTCCTTTTTGATCTACTCTGGTGTTCACAAGGGAAAGAGAACCCAGTGCTAAATCATAGGTTATCATGAGTATCTTATACCAAAAGAGACTGTTCTAATCTCATTGTGCTACCTGATATGATCATGTTAGCAGTCACCTTTCCTCTTTAATTAGCTTTAGTTCTTTGAAAAAGACTGATCTGCAGTAGACAGTCAACTCTTAAAGCAGCTTCTTATTTATGAATCCTAGGAGGGATAAGTGTATCATCTGAGACTAAATCCAATCCAAGCGGAGGGCCCAGCAGAGCTGAGCCATAAAGCTCACTCATTCTCACAACACCTTCTCCTCGCTCCCTCAGAACGTCCCACTCCTATATCATGGCTGCTGTGAATCCCTTGGACAGATATTTAACTTCCCCTGTGCATTGTGGCGGACACCTAAACTCACTGTGGAATGTTCCTTATTGTGTAGCCAGTCAGTGAAATGCTTATTCTATATCCTGTTAGGGGATTTAATGCTGAAAATATCCTCTTCATGCTACTGTACTGCAAGAAGAGTTGTCTTGATGGAGAGAATAACATTTTGGGGTGACAATACTGAATGCTTTTTTGAGCCTTCAACAAAGAGAACTGAATATGAAAAATCTCCAGGATTTTACTATTTGATTATCTGATTTAGTTTCTGAGATGAGTGATTAATATAAAATACATACAATGTGACATACCTGTAATTTCTGACAGAAAAAGGTTTGTAGCTATCGCATCTACATTTTGGCTGTCAGACATCCATGAACCTGTTTTCTCAGCTAGTTATACTGAACTTTATGCTGAATACTGTAAGAATTTTGTCTCAGAGTGGCACTAAATGACATTTAAGATTTTGGGAAGGCTATTTCTGAATTCACTTTATAGATTAAAAGGAGATAGTTTAAAAATACAATTGAAAACATTGCAAATTTCTATATATTATCCTGTTCCTTTTCCAAGGATCGTCTTTACAAGCAGTGGGAACATATAAATGGTAAGATACGCACACACATATATGTAGGGTACTCATTTGAAAGTGAGTTGAATGGCAAAAGGGAATTGGACACTTAATATATTATAACCATTTTTCACATCCTTACACTGAAGTTTTGCATCAACTTTGAAACAAAAACAATGAAGAGAGATAAAACCTTTTAACTACATTTCATGTTGTTTGCAAATATGTGGCTACAGGATGACCAGCACAGTGAAACTTGTAAGAGGAAATGTTGCAACAAAATAAGCATCTTGTGCTTCGTTACTTCTGTATGCATAGGTTACTGTACTGCACTGAACAGAAATCATTTGTACCTGGAAAATGATGACAGCTGCCCTGATGTCTGAAAGTGGCTGTCTAGTATGTTTCTACGGCTATGGATTAGGAAATATCAATTTCCTAACTACTGAATGTATTACTTTTCAATTTTAATATCGTTTGATAAACTTTTAATTTAATATTAAACAGAAAAACTGAAAAAATAGAGATTGTGTCACATAAACCCATATATATATTAATTTAAATCAGAAATAGATTATAAAATGCTTTAGAGCCAGTTATGGACCTCTTTCCTTCTGCAAGGGAGCTTCAGTGGTGAATAATCATGCACTCAGAACTTAGAATCTAGTTATACAGTAAGAAACAAATTATCCTAGAGGTATCATTTGATCCCATTTTTATGCCTTTTTATGAATCCTCAACTTCAGATTCCAGATAGTCTCTTATTTTTATTATTGTATTGCTGCCTTGTAGTATTACACTCCAGGATACATTCAGTTCTTTTGTATGTATATTATGACATTATCATATCATTGAGGACTGGGAGAGGCTTTAAAATGAGAACTGGATAAAGGAGGAGGTAGAGAATTGACTCCCAGTGGTGTCAGATAACAGGTAAGAGAAGTGAGGGCACTGCCTCCTGTACTCTAGTCTCACCACTCTGGAAACTGATGACTGCAGAGTATAGTAGAGATGTGATAGTGAGGATTTCAGAAGTGGCAGCACTGAAGTGGTGAAGGTGAAAGAAAGAAGATAATAAACAAATCAGCAACTTGTGGATATGAGGGTGTCTTGCAGAGATCTTAAAGGCCATCAGACTCCAAGCATTTATTAGCTCTAGTAGTTGATATGCAACTAAGTCAATTTAAGGATGGTGGCAGGAAGGGAAAGCATCTCAGAATGACCACTCATTAGTGATTCATAAACCAAGCTGTGTGATGGGAAGGGGAAACAACCCAAGACTTTAAACCTTAGACGCAATAAATACGCACAATTTAATATGCTTCTGGTACTTAAAATTCCACATGATGCATTATGTATCAATGGATATAACTCTGAAACTATATGTTTGAGCTATTCAGTGATTTTCAGCAGAGTATTTTTTAATCTATATCGTGAGTTTCAGTTGCAGTTTCTGAGAAGAGGTTTGCCTTAATCTTGTGTTGTTTTCCAGTGCCAAATGCAAACGTTCAAAGCAGCTGAGGCAGATGTGGAATGTCACGGTTGTGTGTTACCCCGCCGGGCGGGGAAGCGCAGGGTGAAGCCGTGCTCCGGACGGCTGATGCAGCCGTAGCTGTTATCATTAAACACCTACCGTTCCAAAGGCGCCGTTAGCAGCCCGGGGTTCCTCCCGTTGCATCCTCGACCAGTGCGACCCCCCTGACCCGAATTAACAAGATTTTTTGTCTCCTTCGCCAGTTCGAAATCCAGTGGATGGTGATTCACTGCGACCCCCTCCGGCCCCAGCGCGAAGGCTGCGGCGAGCTGCCGGCCCGGGTGAGCGTCCTGCCCGGTGCTGCCCTGCCCGGTGCTGCTCTGCCCTTCCGTGCCCTGCCCTGCCCGGTGCTGCGCTGCCCTCCCCCCGCTGCCACCGGAGCCCCCGGGAGACTCGTGTTTACCCTCTTCTGGCCCGAGCCGCCCGCCTGTCTCACACCTGTCTAGAACCTGGTCCCTTCAGAAACCCAGCCCCCGGAGCAGCAGCAGCAGTTCCATTTTAACCCTTCCGTGCCTGACTTTCGCACCCCCTCCCCGGTCCCTCTGGGTGGTGGGAGTCGCCCGAAAGCCCTGCCCGGCCGCCGGGAGGGGTCGGGCAGCGCCCACCTAAGCGTGCGGCCTGGCGGCGGGCAGCCCGCTGCGGGGCGGCGGGGATGAGGGTGGGCGCAGGGAGGAACGGCAGCAGGGCAAAGGGTTAAGGCGCTGCCTTCTGGCGTTCAGTCCTCCCCTTCCCAGCCTTCAGCCTTCCCCCAGTCCCCGCGACCCTCCCCGAGGTGCCGGGCAGCCGCCGTGCGGGGCTGCAGCCGCCGCTGCCCCAGCGCCATGGCCCCGGCTCCGCGGGGCCTCCTGCTGCCGGGGCTCGCCCTGCAGATCCTTTGCCTCTCCCTGGCTCAAGTAAGTTCATCCTGAGTTTGGACTCTGTTTTTCTCTCCTTTGCAGATAAGCCAGACGGAGGTGGAGGTGAGTGTGAGGGGATGCCGGCTCTCCGTGGTGAGGGGAAGGGTGAGCAGGGACCGGAGGCCGCTCTGCCGTGCCCTGGCATCAGCCCGCTGGGGGGTTGCGGCCCCTTTCTCCCCTGCAGCAGCTGTTGGCAAAGCTGACCTGGTTGGAAGGCGGTGACTGCCCTGTGTGTGTGCCCGTGCAGATGGGGCAGGCAGAAACGGCCTCAGGTTGTGCCAGGGAAGGGTTAGGTTGGATATTAGGAAAAATTTCTTCACAGAAAGGGTTATCAAACGTTGGAACAGGCTGCCCAGGGAAGTTGAATCATCCTGTCTGGAGCTGTTTAAAAGATAGGCAGATGTGGTGCTTAGGGACATGGTTTATTGGTGGACTTGCCAGTGCCATGTTCATGACTGCGCTTGACAATCTGAAAGGTCCCTTGTCTAGCTAGGTTGGCTGGACAGTTCTGATTCTGTGGTGCTACCTGGTCGGCATTAAGCAGGCACCTGGTGGCATGGCGGGGCTTGTGCTCCATCTACAACTACTGATTAGTGGTTTATTTCTGGGAAGACTGGTGTGAAGAGGAAAGATGTCCAAAACAGCCATGCCGTGAGGAGCAAGGGGCCATGCTCATGGCCCCAGGAGGGCCCCGGGCCAGCCTCCTGCTCACAAAGCACTGTTGTGGGGCCACAGCCAGAGCTCGCTTTGAGGAGAACAGAGCCCCCAATTATAGGGACCGAGACCTGTAAAAGCCTTTCTGTCTGCTTCCACAGGCTGGTGGCACCTCCTGCCTTCCCCTTGGGAAGCCAGTGCTTTGAGAATGTGCCTCTGTAAATGCTAATTTAATCCTGAGGAAACAGGGGAAACCACCGAGCTTGGCAGTGAAGCAGGGAAAGGGTTGTTTTAAATTTTATTCTTAGGGAGACTGTCTCCTTTGTGTTCGCTGAATGAGTAATTGTAATAGTTTAGTAAATTTCAGCGCTTGATTTGCAAAGGTCACTTAAAATTTCTACCACCCTGTCATTACCGTTTGGCGTTCAGATCCTGCTGGGTCAGGGAGTTGAGCCCTCCCTGCCTGGCCCTCATCGGGCTGGTCCCCAGCTGGCTCTGGCACGTTTGCTGGAATCTAATTTCTAACACCCCCCCTCCCCCCCTTTTTTTTCCCCTCTCCATTCTTTGTCAGAGGGGTCTCCCCGGTCCACCAGGCCCCCCGGGTCCACCAGGGCCACCAGGAGTTCCTGGCATTGATGGCATTGATGTAAGTGTTTCCCGTGCTCTGCCTAAGGAACAGAAAATACTTCAAGGGATACTTGCATTGTCCTCACTGTCTGTATTTGATATGGAGGAGTTCGAATTTTGCTTCAGATCTGCATAGGAATTGATAGGTCTTGTACTCTGTAACAGGCTGGGGTGGGGGGAGAAGGTGGCCTTTCAGATTGTTTCCCTTATGGAAAATATAAGATTATATTATGTAATCAGCATTATGTGCTATGTTTGTTTGACTGTAATGAGGTGTAGGGGATTTATAATTCTAATCTCAAGAGGGATTATGTAGGATCACTCATAGTAAAGCACAATAAGGATTTGTGGTGTTACTCTTGATAGGAGCAACTATGTGTTTTCCCCCAATACCTGTCAGAAGTTTCTGTGATTATTTCTGTCTATAATAGAGATCATGTGGGTTTAATATTAATTTCCTACAATAAGAATCAGTTTGGGATTACTCCAGATAATCTGCAAATCAGTGTTTTTCACAAGGGACCATAAAATTTCAATGTAGCTCTGACTAATACCTTCCTTTACATATCTTGTTAGGGGGAGAGAGGTCCAAATGGCCCCCCTGGCCCACCGGTAAGTGATTTCTGCTACTTTGTGTTTCCCCCTGCACTAAAAGAGGTTTTGAGTTTTGTTTCTGCTTCCCTCCCTGAAACATGCTAACTATCCATTTGAATCCTGAAGGGTCCAGATGGGGATGCAGGCAAACCGGGATCCCCTGGCCTGCCTGGAGAGCCGGGAGCTGATGTGAGTATACACTTGATTTTCTGGAAATTCCTTTTTTAAGGAAAGAGGAAAAATACTTGGGTTTAGTCTCTTTCTGGAGAAGCGGGACCCAAGCGCAGTCCTGGGCGGGAAGGTCTGCCTTGGTTGAGGGCACCTGGAAGGGGGCTGGCAGGGGGTGTTTCCTGTCCAAAGTGAGTGTGTGGAAGGGTTGTGTTTAGTAATTCTGTGTCTCATTCCCTAAACCAGAGAAAATAGGAAGAAAAAAAAAATCAGATCAGCCGCATAAGACCTGATGTTACACTGATGTGTTATTAAAAACTTAGTTATTACTGAGCCCAGCTCTGGAGCCCGCAGCACAGGAAGGGCATGGCCCTGTTGGAGTGAGTCCAGAGGAGGCCACAAAAATGATCAAAGGGCTGGAACACCTCTCCTATGAAGACAGGCTGAGAGAGTTGGGGTTGTTCAGCCTGGAGAAGAAAAGGCTCCAGGGATACCTGATAGCAGCCTTTCAGTATCTAAAGAGGGGCTACAGGAGAGCTGGAGAGGGACTTGTTATAGCAAGTGTAGTAATAGGATGAGGGGCAATGGTTTTAAAGTAAAAACTGGAAGATTTAGACTAGGTATAAGGAAGAATATTTTTTTACAGCGGTGTTGAAACACTGGAACAGATTGCCCAGAGAGGTGGTAGATTCTCTATTCCTGGAAACATTCAAGGTCAGGTTCCATGGGCCCCGAGCAACCAGCTCATTGCAGGGGAGGCTAGACTAGATGACCTCTAAAGATTCCTTCTGATCCAAACTATTTTATGATTCTGAAACCCCCCAGTGACCTCCCAGATTTCAGCCACTGCAGAGCCTGTACCTGCTGATGTATCTTCCTTTCTTTGTAGAAACTAATATAGAAGAGTAAAGTTTCAACATCATCTAGTGTTGTTGCCCTTTCAGGTTGTATCTCATGAATAAATTACTGGCAATTAAAATACCTTAATACATTTTTGGAAAACTCTTCATATTTCTTTTGAGAGCTGTGTTTGAAAGCATTTCTTGCTATGAAGCAAGATTGTTACATTAGTATTTAGATCTTATGTCAGGAGATAGGCAAGCTTATGTTTAATTTACATAAATGGTAGAATAATTTTTGTAGTTTAAAACATAAAAAATAAAGATTATATTCAACAAACCCATATGTTAGAGAATTTTGCAAATTACAGAAATGAAAATTCCTGATATTTATTGAAGATTCCAATACTGTTAAAGGTTAATTTTTAAATTGATTTTGAAAAGAGATTTAGTGGACATGGAGCTGAAAAAGTCTTTAGTTAAACTGTTCAGATTTCAAACCTGTAAGAGGAAATGGGCCTGCTCTGGGTGGCATCTCATGCCACTTCATTTTCTCCTGAAAACAATCAGGACCAAAACCCATTTGTAGAGGTCAAAAACACATAAGCAGGTCTTTAAAAATCATTACTTCTTATAATTTTCACCTTTAAGGCGTGGTTTTGTATCCTTGCCAGAATTCATGATAACACAATCAGGTAAAACAGAATGTTTTAAACTCTCCTCAGCTTTTTATACTTGTTTGCACTTGCACATTCCTTCATATTAGTGAATGAATAAAACTGTAATTCTTGGTCACGGAATACTGTATTCTGAAATGGCAAATCTTTTTTATTCTCACTTCAAGACAAAATCTGGGACCTTATTGTCCTTTCACTGTCCATTTGACTTTTAATTGGGGCTTTAGATTTATAATGCCTTTGCTTTGTTGATTTTTTTTTTTTTTTTTGGGTCAATGAATGATTTCTTTGACATGGAAAATACTGACGTTTGTTGTTTGTAACCAGAGCCATGAACTAAATTAATCAGTCTCCCATTGAGAAAATATAAGATCATGTGAGATCACTTGTTTAGTTTAATTGTGATTTTACTGAATAATTTTTGAATGTGACATATCACACTGATGTTTGTTATTGGAAGCTAGTACTTTGATCTTGGGCAGTTCTGTCTGTGTGTGTAAATAGACATTCAAATTGTAATTCTCCTGCAGTAACATTTCCTTTAATAGCTTCATTATTCTATGTTTTAGAATGCTCTCTTATTAAGAAAACAACATAATTTTTGCATTAACATTGTGTACATTACTTCTGAAGGGACTCACAGGACCTGATGGCTCTCGTGGAGTCACAGGACCAAAGGGACAGAAGGTAAGAACAAAATTGTGCATGAAATTATGTTTGGATTTGGTTTGTGGTGTTTTTCATTGTTTTTTTTCTGTTTTGTTTAGTTGTTGTTTTGTGTTGAGCAGGAGTAATGGGGTGCTATTAAAACACCTATAGAATACAGACCCATTGGGCCCTTTTCACACAATACAAAGCAATTTCCATTCCTCTAGTCAGCAGGAAGGAATGGTAGCATTGCACTGATGACATAAAGGTTGAGCATCTTCAGTAATGGTGAGGTTCTTTGCATCTTGTTGTACTGTAATTATGTCATAGTAATATGCAGTGGGAACCAGAATAGTGAAACCTGACTTCATCAGCAATCTGACAAATGAAATATACATCAAAGTAACCAGTATATTTGAGTTATGTTTTGTGGGGGAAAAAAGGCCTGAAGTTGTATTTTTTTTTAATATTCAGAAAGCTTTTCCTTTCTACCAAGTCTCATTGAAGTCAGCATAGCATTAACAAAGTGAATAATGCTTGCAGAATATGTCCACTAAATGATACCCTCCAAAAGGTGAGAGCATCTTCCAGTAGGTGGTTTACAAAACTTTATGCTAATGCCTCTTGAAAAACTCAATTTTTTATCTTTCAAAGGGTGAGCCAGGACTACCAGGTGCTCATGGACTTCCAGTAAGTAACATGTTTAGTATATGAAGAGGCTTTTTAGAGCTTCAGTATCAATATGAAGGATTTTTATCATTAAAGATAGTGAAGGAAGGTCAGAAATTATTTTCAAAGTTTCAAAGAGCATATAAAATATTAATGTAGTACATTAAGGAGCCTTTTTGTCTATATCGGTCTATATTGGTGTTCAGATATTACTGAAAAGACATGTTTGATTTGCACACGTGGTTGCAAGTTCTGGATGCATAGGGTTGTTTTTCTTCTCTTTGTGAAAATGCTGTAGAGACAGGAGAGCCCATGTTTTATTTGCATAAATTAGTCTGCAGTTATTCCTGTTTCAGCTCCTTGACGTGTGGTTAGATGGGATAACTGAAGCATAAGTGCTGTATGGGACTTCCTGTGCTGTTCCTGTATGGAAACAACAAAAATATACAAAATGACATGCAAAAATTACTGTTCCACTTGGCATGTAGATGGATTTAACATCTGTCTTTGGGTGCTGAAAATAATTGTGAATTTTGGGAAATTTGCAGGGTTGAAGAATTGAATGATGTTTGGCATGTAGATACTTAGATTATAGAGGAAACTGGGAAAAATATCAAGGAAAATGGGTAATAGAACAAGATGCCTGGCTTGACAGGGCCATTATTAAAATTTAATTAAAAATTAGATTATTTTTGGAGTTAGATACAAGAGTCATTGTATTCTGATATAGCACACCTGGATGTGAAACTCTGTATCTTTGATTGTATCTTTGCATTTTTGATCCTGAGTCATTAATCTCCAATAAATTTATATTAAACTATGATTTGATACTTGACCAGAGAGGAAAACATAATGTTATTCTTCGAGATGTCACGTTAAAGACATGTTCAAATCTAAGATGAATCATTCCACCTGGACATTTGCATTTAATTTTCATGGATGCTATTTCCTACCTGAAAATCTGGAAAATAGTTGATATTTTTCTTGTGACTGGGCAATCTATAGACTCAATATATGAACTGTATTTAGTCGCAGAAAATAGCAGAACTGAGGTAGCTGCTAAGTAGACTGAAAGGCCTACATTTTTCTGTCAGGGGCTTGAGGGGTTTGTTTAATTTTTTTGCGGTGAAGTAGATGGGAATATCTGGGTCATTTGCATTGTAAACTGTGTATCTGAAATGAAGAGATAGCTTAACTCTTGTCAGATATTTTACTCAGATGACACAGTGAAAGGTGTATATGAAAAGAACTATTATGAAAGAGGAAAAAAGGGGGAATTAAAAATAAATTACTGCAATACTAGGTTAAAATACTGTAGTATTTTAGCCTGCCAACTGAAATAAAAACTGACTTGGGGAAAATGTACATGATTTTACCTCACCATTAGCAGACTAAAGGGATAATGAATAATTTAAGACCCTTCAGAAAAAGCAGGTGTATAAGATTTACGTAAAGAGGGTTAATCTCAATTTAGGATTGGAGAAGTTACTATGGGAAAGCAGCAAACTGGACCAATTTGTCAAGGTAGAATGCTGATTCCATTCAGAGGAGCACTTAACTGATTTAGGGTTTTTGTGACTGTATTTTGATACTATAAAAGCAGTAAATCTGATAAGATTTTGCACTGTTGTTCAAAGTTTAGTGATTTTTTTTTTGTTTGTCCTGAAGACTTTCAGTCTTAAAGGTGACAATGCTTCAGTGAATCTCAGTAGGAATTGTCTTTGGAGTTGTTTTGCCCCTGCTTAATAAGCAACTGAACCTTGTGTTCAAAGGTGAATGTGCAGGAATATTTATAATAAGGAAATGAGAATTCTTAGTTATTTAAAGGTAAAGAACAGATGGATATACTTAGTCACCTCCTGTCATCACCCTTGCAATTATTAAGGTTAAGATTAATCCCTAAACTTCACATGTTTGTAAGATGCCTAGTGTTTAATTTTGTAGCTCTGTGGTTGTTAACACATACATACATACTGAATACATATGGAAAGATTAATGCTTAAAATAAATCTCTTGGGGAAATTCCATTTATGCAGGCTTTCCTTTACATGAATGGTTTTAAGCTGATGAAGAAACAGAGCAGTTAGTGAAAGCTTCTCAAAATGACCAACACTGGTCATCTCACCTTTAGTGAGGTTAAACATAGAGTTTAAACCCAATAATAAATAAAAAAAAAAAAACAACCCCCCAAAAAAGGGTAGAAGTGGTAGTGCTGGAGTGTGATGGTTTTAATTCGCACATTCAGAGACTTTTTGAGAAACTCTTAATACAAATGTGAAGTAATGGGGTGGTTAAACCTTTGCAGGTCTTTGGTTTGATCTATAAAACCTCATTTAGTAGAAACATAATGAGCACACTTATGAGTCTGCATACTAGTTACATGATTATTTGGGTATTTAGGTGTAATTATGCACTGCTTTGAATTCAGTCAGTGGCTTTTTGCAAGTGGAGTAATTTGTGGATGGTTATCCAAGGACTTTATTTCTCTCAAAGACTCTTGCTTAAGTTGTTAAAATGCTCAGTGTAAACAGAAAGTCAGAAGCCTTGGCTACAACATTAATTAGTTTAAAATTATTATCACTGTTGTTCAAGATCACCCAGTGGAATTTATTGGCCAAGTTAGGACTCCAGAGCAACTGAAAGAAAGAATATTAAGTGTATATATAAATATATACAACGTTTGCTTTTCTGCTTCTGTCACCCCTTTTTCCCCAGAATGTGTCGTGGCAGTCTTCAGTTATCATTTTTTACTCTCCTTTTCCTCTGTTTTTTTCTATTTCATCATTTAGTTTTAATTTCTTCTCTTTGTCTCATGTCTTTTGTGGATAGTCTCTGAAATGACAGATTTACAACATTAATTCAAGTAATTTATCACCAGATATACTGATGTCTCTAATCCGATCCTGGTAAATCCTCCTGTGACTGCTACATTCAGTGCACGTTTTGCACTCTTCAGTGCATTTCCTTTCAGAAAAGTTCCCTGTGACTTTTCTGTTAGCTGATATATTACTAGTGTTTTAGAGATCTGACATACGGGTAAGATTGAGTGTAATTAGTGATAAAGAAATAAATATTTTAAAGTTTACTAAAGCACAGCTTCCAGCATAGGGTGCCCATACAAATCCTAATATGTGACCCTTTGTGGTGGATGGTGGCAGGTCCACGTTGATGATGTGGAGGTACTTACCAGGTCTACTGGTTGAGTGTCTCTGAAGCAGTTGATTACTCTGCCCGAGCCCATGCACTCCCTATGCTATTTGGAACAGGTAAGCACCTTAAAAGCAGGCAGCAGGCATCTAGGAATGTGGGGCTGCAGTCCCAAGGCCACACAGAGAGGCTTCCTCTTTAGGATACAGGCAGAGGCAGGAACATGAGCAGATGGGGATCATTAACTGCTTTGTGTAGGTCCTTACTGGTTGAATGCCCTGGAGCTCTCAACTCTGGAACTTGGTCTGCTTGCAGGGAGTTCATGGCCAGCAGGCTGGAGTAGCTGGGTGAGTGGGGGGGCATGGATCACTGGAGGACACCCCCTGCTTGTAGGAGTCCTAATTAGGAGGGTGAGGAGATGCAATGGAAGGGGCAAAGTGGAGTACTGGCTTCTTTAGGTCTGCATGTGGGCTGGACACGTGGGCTGTAGGTGCTTCTTTTGGTATTGTATCACTGACTTTCCCTGCCACTGTTAGAGGTGGATTAGGAAGGGGATACTTCAAAGGGAACCTGCAAGTTTCCTTCTTTCAGAGGCAGATGATATTAAAGTAACAGGTATGTGATGCAGTAAAAGTTTGATTTGTATAGTCAAATACAGGCATTGATAGTACATTGTGTTGCAGTAAGGGAGTATTAAGTAATAGTAATGCGATCATGTAGGTTATTCAAGATGAAAAAGTTTACTTTCTGCTATGTATTAAATGGTTAAAATGGAATGAGTCTGACAAATGCTTGAAATTTCCCCAGTGTTACACTAAGTTTTCTGAAGACAACCTTGTAGATACAGTCCTGGTGTGATATTCTGTGGCTTTTAAACTCCACTTTACTACAGACGCTTTACTACATCAAATCTCCTGAAGATTTGAATATATCTGTGATTTTATATGCCTGCATTTCCTAAATTGACATTGTTCTCCATAAAATTATCTATTTGCTTTATTAATACATGGCTGAGATCTATTTTCTTAGAGGGAGCGTGTTGCCCAAAGAGACAGAAACACATATGTATCTTGGACACTCCTCATTAAAATGATTCAGAGCAATACTGATGTAAAACGTAAACAGGAGCAGTTTGGTGCTCTTTCTGTTTATGAAAAAGTGCTGATTTAATGGTTCTAGACCTTGGGGAAGCAATAATAAAATAAAATCTTTTTAATTAGGAGTTTAAATGCACTGTTAGAAGGAAATTGTTGTAGCATAGGTGTGTTTCTCATGGTACTTGATAACTAGCTAAACCTAAAGACTTGAACATCTTCATTTCTTTGTGGAAATACATGTGTTTGTAAACACGTGTAAATAAATGCTACTGCAAGGCAACTTAATATTTTTTTTTTCTCTTTATATTGATTACCTAATAAAAAATTGATATTTAACATTAGTTAAACAAGTTTTCAAAGTTATTTTGTGGAATCAAACATCAGGATTTTTGTACCTTTTTATCCCAAATACTCTGTTCTTGTCAAACAGCTTGACCAAGTGTGGAATCTTCCCCAAATTCCTGACCTTTTTTCATATTTCATAGGGCAAGGGGCTTCTTGGACCACCTGTAAGTATCATTTTAAATATTCATAAATACACTGTTTCATGAATCTGTTTAAATATTCAAGAAATCTGTTATACTGTAATGAAAAGTAATTCAGCAAAAAAAGAGACTGTTTCAGTCCTGATGTTCTATGTCTGTTACGTATGCTTTCTTCAGTTACTGCTGAGGCTGCTTAGGTCTATGGTATAGGGGACAAGAATACTGGTGTCTGAAGGCGTAGTTTGTTCTTTGAGAGAATTACATATTCTCATTCCTTTGATGCTTGTTATAGAGGTATTGTATGGTCTAAAAATACTATTTAACTTGGTTACTACAGGGTCCAGCTGGTGCAGCAGGACTTCCTGGGGAAGTAGGGCGTGCTGGTCCACCTGTAAGTACCACTATGTTTGCTGAAAATGTAGATTTATTCAATTTCCAGAAGGTACTTATGGAAAAAGATGAGTAATTACTGTGCCATCTAAATACTATTTGGATTATAACAGCATTTTTTTTTTCCCTCTGTGGCGATCACTGATAGAAGAAAGATTGTGTTTGAAGCTTGTCAAAAATAAGGAACAATTAATATCACAAAGTCAGGGGCCACCCATTAGGTTAGAATTGAATGTTTCATGTATTGTCCCGTACTCTACTTCTCCTCTTATTCAAGCAAAGCTGAAATCAAACAGCAAACCTGCTAGAAATACAGGATATGTAAAACTTAACATTACATGTGGAACTTTAGCTTTATTCCTGTCTTCTCCCATATGTATTATGGTACTTGACCGCATACTGTTTCAGTTTCCCATTTGCATATCAGTGAACATGGCAACTTAGTATTTCTTCTTAGGCTCATTTTCAGTGTGACTCCACTTCTGACATTACTGTTAAACTGTGCAGTTTCAGCACACTCGTATTTTGACTCCACGCTTTACCACTGACGTGCAAATTGAAATAAATTGTTAATATTTTACTTGAAATCTGAAATAGCATTAAAATTTTGTTCAATGAAACCTCCCTTTTAATGCATGCCTCTCCTCATGTGTTGCACTTAGTTGTATACACAAATATAAAAAAAAGAATATTAAAACCTGCCAATTTATTTCAAAAGATGATCTGTCTAGCTCACTGTCTTGTCTGTAGCAAGGGCAATAACGGACACCTTGGAAGTATACAGGCTATTTGTAAAATTGTATTTTTCTGTCATACTGTCCTACATTCTGGCACTTGGCATTCAGAGACTGCCTAAATCAGAAATTGCATCTGTTCTCTCTTTATCAAAAGATGTATGATATATATGATCTTATCTTCCATTAACGTAGTCAGTCCTTTTTTGAATAAATTTATGTCACGGACCTCCACAGCACACTGTGACAATGACTCCCACAATGTAATTACACCTTGTGTGGAAAAGAAATATTCCTTTTTAGTGTTTTTAAACATATGGCTGTATAGTTTGTGTATTGTGAAAATTAGTGAATACTTTTTCTGTATTCATCTTGTTAATTTCATTTTTGATTTAATAACATATCAAATATAATATTGAAATGACAGTATTAAGTTAAAAGGTGGTCCCTTTCATAATATTAAAATGTTTTCTTTGCTTCTGAAAGCACTGGGCATCAAAACACAAACAGAAGTTTCTAACTTGGTAAATCCATCTTGGGCTCTGAAAAAGAGGATTTTTTTTCCTTTGTATGCTTTTTTATGAATTACTAGGATTCTTTTAATTCTGAAAATAGCAATTATGTGATAGAGGAGTGCACAGATGATCCTGTGGTCAAACATTTCAGCTTTCTGAAGCACCTAAAAATTATTTATTTTTTAAGACTCCTATTCCACAATAAAGCTCCCATTCTACCAGAAAATCAGTTTTCCCATTCTACTATGGAAGCTACGTCATGGGCTTAGTTTTTGTAGCTGCTTCATTTCTCACTGTCGTTGTGTGGTATGAATGTGTAACTGCTTCTTGTCATTATTACTGTGAATCAAGAAAATTACCTTTTCTTAGGGAGATCCAGGAAAAAGAGGGCCACCAGGGCTGCCAGGGCTACCAGGTCCTCGGGTAAGTGATTGCCTTTAATATGTGCTAATGCCCTAATTATATATTTTTGCTGGTTGAACAAAACTACTCCAGTCCTAAAGCTGAGTCCTACAGTGGAATACCAATTTTAGGATTTCAGCAGGATTCATAGTGTCCAGAGGCTTCTGTTCAAAGCCTGAGATACAATTAATGTAGTCCTGTCAACATCTGATCTTTCATTTAGAAAAGAAATTTCTAGTCTTTATGGTTATAAAAGATAGTTTGAAATGCAAACTGTGTAACCTCTGTCATGATGTCTTCCCATTTCTGCAATTGATCTTAAACTGTAACTTTAACAGGCATTAAACTTCCCTGTGCATTCTAGTATTACTGTAAATATAATTTTGTTGGGCCTCACTGGTAGTACTTCAGCCTCGGTAGACTTTTCTCTAGGAGGAAAAAAAAATTAGCATTTAGCTCGTGAGGCAGAATGCTCCCAGGTGGGTTCTAACGTCTTGCAACTAGGCCAGCTGCTTGCGAGAAGTTGAGAAAGCTTTAGAACAGTTATTTGCCTCCCTAGGGGAATGGCTGTCTTCTTTGAGCCTCTTGGGAGGAGGGGTGTGCGTTATGCTTTGTCTTGTGGCTATTTACCTTCCTAGAGAGATGAAATGGCGTGTCAGGTACATAGAAGGCTGGGTGCTGTGAAATGTGAAACACTTGGAAATGTGTCATACTAACCTCTTTTCAAAAGCTGTACTGTTCCTTTGCTGTACAGATGCTAAATCCATATGCTTTATCTGTGCTATGTTTCTTGTTGTCATGAAAGTTGCCAGAGAATTAGCAGAGGCATTGTAAAAAACTGTGTATGGAAAAAGTGGAGAAGAGTATTTAGGAAAAAAAATAAAAATGAATTCTCAATGCTGTCATATGCCACTTCTATTCCTCAATAGTTTTGTCCTTTTTAGATTTCTTAAGTGCCACAATCCCACTCCAGTCGATGACATTATGGACCCAAACAACCCCCCAGCTTTTTAAAAATCCTTCTGAATAAAGGGAAAGCAGCTTGTTCCTTAAACCCCACTGTGCTTGCCTCTGAAACTGTGTTCCCTCCCACTGGGCTTTAAAGAATTTACCTGCTGCTGTGAAATCGTATTTTTCCCTGTTGTGCCTCATAAGCTCCCCATTAACTTCCATCAAGTATTTGATTTAGTCTGAGGAATGACCTCTCCACTGAGTCTATCTTGTTGTACACTGATTTCTAGTTTATTGCAGTTCCATTAACTGCCAGACATCGCACTCGTCTACTAGTACTTTTTTTCTCTGTAAAGATCTGACCTTCTGCTGAATGGTAATAAAGCGGAAAAGTAAAACTTATCCTTATTACAGAAACTGTCTTGGATTTTTTTGGAAATTCATGCGCTTTGGATATGTTTACTCATTATTTAATAGAAAATGTGTTTCAGGTAGCTTAAAAACCAAAAGAAATACATTGCTTTTCAGACAAATTGATCTCAGTCAGAGGACAGAATTTTGCACTTACAATCCTATTAAAAAAATCCTACAGTTTAGGTGCTTTTCATGTTTGAGATGCTTTGGTTGGTTATTCCCACTTTAGACAGTAGCATTTTCTGTTCTAATGATTGTATTGTCTCATGAGTCAGGTCTAGTTATTTCTCTTTTATGGACTTTGATTTATTTTTTTTTAATTTAGGGAACAATTGGCCTGCAAGATGGTGACCCATTGGTAAGATAGTTGTCCTCATTTAAAATAATCTCAAACAACCTTATTCAACCTATGTGGTACTAATTATGTGGATGCTTCTCCAGTGTCCCAATGCTTGTCCACCTGGCCGTCCAGGACATGCTGGCTTAATGGGAATGAAGGTAAGAGAATCTGTTTTTTCAAGCATTCCTGACAGCAATGCTGTCCCAAAGCAAGGGGGAGGGTAATTGCTGGCTTGACAGAAGGGCATTTCACTGTTAATTTCAAAAAACATTGTAATAGTGTGGATGCTTCAACTCTTGACTGCCAAAATAACCACCTGTTGTTGAAATCTCTTCCTGCTGCTGTAATCTTCAGGGTAAAATTTATGTGTGGACTTGAAAGGATTAGAGTATATGAAGAATTGCTTCACTACCTTTCTGGAAAATTTGAAGTCTGGGTCCAGAAACTCAAAACATTGCCCCAAATCTTTAGTCTTTTTTCTTCTTTCTCTCTTCTTGGGTGACCTATAACACACTAAATTGAGATGAACGATTTTGGAGTCTCATTTTTGTCTATGATTTTTTTAAATGCATTCTTTACTGGTTTCTAGGAATACTGTTGGCCTCAGGAAATGGCTATGGGGTAATAAAAGAAGAAATACTCATGGGCCTAGAAATGCAGCCTTGTTAGATCCAGGAGCAGATCTTTTTGAAAACAATACTTAATATGTGGTGTTACCTAGATAGGTGAAGGAAGCAGTGGTGGATGGGGGCTGCAAAGTGAACAGCAAGATTATTCTGAGGAGTCTGTGCCAGCTTCGCAAAACTCAGTATTTTAATTTCAAATAATATTTATTTATTTATTTATTTATTTTCATTTTTACATTTATTTTAGGGACAGAAAGGTTCAAAAGGAGAGTCTGGTGAACCAGGAAAACAAGGTTATAAGGTAAAAAAAAACAAAATAAGAGGCAAAACTATTGTTTTTAGCAAGCTGATGGTAGTTTAGCCTCTTCTTCAAAAACAGTGTTACATTTGCTTTGAACTATTAACTGTTTTTACCAGAATACATGAAGAGATACTACATATCATAATGCTCCAGATTAACAAAAGCGTACCTCTATTCTTCATTGACCTATACTCTGTATTTATTATGATGCAGGAGTCATACTCCTCTTGCTTTTTACTGTGATATCATTCAATTTAATTAATATGGAACTTATAGCAAAAAGTAAAAGTTATTAATTGGAAAACTGCCGAACGTTTAAATGCAGAGAATGCTGTGGATTTACCAGGTAAATTGTTCTGTGGCACAGATGAGTAGTAACAGGAAGAATGAGAGAAAAATGTGTTTGAGAGGGAAATGACACCGTGTAAGTTCATAGGCAAAGAAATATTACAACCATAGTAAAGAGGCCAAGTCTGATTCAGCTTCAAGACTGAAATGTGAATTCCTTTAAGGTGTTTAATTTGAATTAACCTTGTTTAATATTAAAATATTTGTAAGAAAAGTTTTGTTGTTAGTGAGTTTGTAGAAACATTTTTTATTATCCTTAATAGCTGTAGCTAGGTTGAGCACTAGCTGCGCTTTGGCTCTCCTAATTTTCTCCCTGCATAGCTTCACTACATCTTTATAGTCTTCATGAGGGACCTGCCCCCTCTTCCAGTGGTCATGGACTCTCCTTTTGTTCTTGAGATCCAGCCAAAGGTCTCTATTTAGCCAGGCCGGTCTCCTTCCCCCCTGCTTATTTTTCTGCACACGGGGACAGCCTGCTCCTGTGCCTTTAAGGCTTCTCTCTTGAAGTATGTCCAGCCTTCCTCCCAAGGCATTTTGTCAAGTCTTCTGAACAGATCAAAGTTCACCCTCCAGAAGTCTAAGGTGGCAGTTTTACTAACCCCTCGTTTCTCCAAGAACTGAAAACTCATCTCATGATTACTGTGCCCTAGGCAGCCTCCAGCCTTTACTTACCCTACAAGTTCTCCCCTGTTCACAAGAAGCGTGTCCAGGAGGGCACCTTCTCTGGTCGGCTCACTTACCGGCTGTGTGAGGAAGTTATCCTCCACATGTTCAAGGAACCTCCTGGATTGTTCCCTCTCTGCTGTGTTGTATTCCCAGCAGATACCTTGGAGGTCAAAGTCCCCCAAAATCACAACAGCAAGTGATTGCAAGATTTCTCCCAACTGTTTGTAGGAAGCTTCATCCACCTCACTGCTTTGGTTGGGAGGTCTATAGCAGACTCCCACAGTGATACCAGCTTTACTGGCCCTTAACGTAACCCAAACACTCTCAACCCTGTCATCACTATACTTGATTGTTAAACTCATATAGCATTCTCTAACGTACAAGGATATTTTACTGGGATTGCTTTGAAGTTACCCTTTTGGCTAATAGTTGAATGGAATGTGAACCTAATCAAGAATCTGTCTATGTTCTGAGGATGTAATGTGACTTCAAGTAGGGCATGGTGACAGAAAACAGTAAGCCGTAAATGTACCTCTTGTGATGAGAGAGCAATACACACAGTATGGATTAGCTACTTATGTATTCCTTCTGCTTTCCCAGGGTGAAGAAGGGGACCAAGGACCCAGTGGTGAAGTGGGAGCTCAAGGCCCTCCAGTAAAATATTTCCTCTTAGTGTTATCCATTTGCTTTATTATGTCATATTTTTTTTTTGTTCTTATTGTAACAAAACAGGTACTATAAAATCTACATGCGGCTTTCTCTTTATTCTGCCACATTGTATATGAGTAAAAGTAGAATTATTTAAGTCCCTCCAAAAAGCTGCATTATCACTTGGCACAAAGCTCTAAGTAGTTCAGTGGACAAGCTTATTTAAAAAGTATTTAATGTCCTAAATCTTGTGTTGTACTTAGGTTGTGCAAATAGTTGGGGTTTTGTTGTTGTTGGGTGGTTTTCTGTTGTTGTTTTGTTTTAATTTTTTTTTTGGTGTCTTCCTTTCCATGATTTTGAGGACTTCAGCCTGTGAAGCTAGTGTTTCTTTAAAACACAGCCAGCTGTGAAATTCAGGCTTAAGTAAGACTTGATGATGAAGTAGCAGCCACTGAACAACAGAATTTTTAATATTTTTTTTTTTTTTTTTTTGCCTTTTTGCATGCCAAAGAAACATCCTTCAATCATAGCTGTGATTCTGGAATTATTTTCTTGTCCAGCTTTGATTGACTGCTTTGTTCTGGCACATACCTCCTCAGCTTGTTTCCTTGTGAGGAGCTCTTCTTATGGTTACCACAGCTGAACAGGCAATGGGTAACAGAATAATTGAGTTTTTCTGGGTAAGAGAAATAGACATAGGCATAACACATTTAATTTCTATAGTTTATTTTCTGATGTGGTCTTATGCTTTTTTCCTAGGTATGAAACTATTTCTTTAATGCCATTAGTATCCCGTTGTGATATTATACATGAGCTTACCTTGATGCACATGACATCCAAATCCTCAATTACAGAATAAACATAAGACTCCTAAATCTCTGCATTAGGACTAGAGAAAGATAAAGAAAGAACACAGACAAGTAAAGGAAAGTGTGTAATCCTTTTTATGTTTGATGCTGAAATAAAGTATCCCTTGTGCCTCGATGCAGGGAAAGTTTTTGTGTAAGATGCAACTTCTGCCACCTGAAGGACCTGTGGGGGCCAATTCATTTAATGCATTTTGATAAAGTTCTACAATCACTGTGAAATGACACAGTAGATTTAAAAACCAATTAGAGATTTACTTGCCCCTTAATGACCTTACAAATGTGCTTTAAAATAATTGTTTCTTACTAAAATGTAGGATTCATAATATGGAAAAAGAGATGTTATATATACAACATGTGGACAAGAGGGTAGACAGGGCTTTAGAGGCACAGATAGAAAGGCTGCAGGCTCTATTGTGCTTTCTTGTATGCTCCTTACTTAAAAGAATGTAAGACCTCAGATCCATAAATCCAGTCTCCACGGCAACTCCTGCAATCCTGCAGTCCAACACTTCTCTGTAATGCATTGAGAAGCAAACCCGCATCCGATAGCCATCACTGGGAGAGGTGTTGCTTGTGTTTGAAAGTAGCGGGTGCCTATTTCCATCTTGGAACAAGGATGAGACTGTTGGTCTCTCCCCTGTTGGCCTGCTGTAGTCATTGTTGTGTCAGCCCAAAACACGATTTTTATCATGTTTTGGGCTGACACAGCTTTAAATGTGCTTTGCAAGATTCCATCTAACTTCATTAGGAGCAAGTAAAAAGGGCTGCCTATCTACAGTCTGGTCAATAAGTAGGTTTGCCTATGCTGCAGTGAAATGCCTGTAACTATTTCATTAACACAGCTGTAAGTACTTTCTTGTTGCAGGGCATACACCTTGTGGCTGAGGGTTTGGTCTCTGCTGAGAGTAAAGATGTCATGTATTTTCAGTCTTTTAGGAAGAGGAAAAAACTGAAGCCATATTACTTGTGAGACTGTATTTTGCAGGGAAGTGCTGATAGTTATGATATACTCTGCTGCACTTGGATGTCTGCTCCATATAGAGTCCCAGGTGTGGCAGGCATGTAAACCTAGCATTTGTATTCTCAAAAACCTTGCTCAATTTTGTGTACTTCTGGAGTTTTTTGAAGATTGGTGGTACCTTTCTCCTGCATTTGTTCTATACCCCAATTAAGGCAACTTTGCACTTTTGCAAATCTGACCTTCATGTATTCATCTCACACATAGGGATAATGTTTCAAGTCCATGGTAATGGAGAAGAAAAATCGATGAGTTTTTCAGTCCTTAAGGCATATTGTGATTGTAGCATTCAACTTGATGGTTTTGTTATTCTTCTAAAATACCTTAAATTAATAAAATACCAAATTACTATTACTAAATTAAAAATTCTAATACAGAAGTAGCTGGATTTCTTCTTCTATGTTAAGAAAATAATTACATAAGCATAAAGAAACCATGTAGAACTCTGAGTCTTCTGTCTGGAAACTTAGGACAGTTCTGATGAGAAGATTTAAGCATAATTTTTATATACTTTTTATTTTCAGGGCATCCTAGGTATAAGAGGTGTAACTGGTATAATGGGACCTAAGGGTACCAAAGTGAGTATTAACCTTTATTTCCATAAAATGCCATAGATTAAAAAAATGTTTTTAAAGCTTATTTAAATTCTTCCTTTTTCTGCCAACATTTTCTTTCTCCTGTTCGCTGGATTTCCATAGCTACTGTACTTCTGGATAGGAAGAAAGACAGTTTGGTCCTTGTTATTAATGAAGCACACATATTATTCACACCTTTCCCTCTGATCCTTGGATTTACAGTAGCTTGGCATGCATGTAGTTACCAAGGTAGCAAGTTTTAACAGTTATAATCTATGGCACATATTAATTAATGCTAAACTTTATTAACTACTCCCTCTTGTGATTTGCATCTTTCTGTAGCCCTTTGCTTCCACTGTCCAAGTTTTTGTCAGGATCTTTTATTGACAGTCTGTTTCTTTTTTTGTTTTTTTCTGTCTTTTACATCTTTTGTGTCTTAAATTGTTGGCAACAGGATTCATATTTATATGAGATATGACTTTGATGTGCAATTTTCCTGCTGTTCATCAACATGTTTCTAACTGCTATTTCAAAAGTGAATGTTACATTTGTAGTCTGATGATCCTGCTAAATTGATATGGCAAAAATTTTGGAAGGAGTAAAATACAACATTTATGCCATCGTCTCCCTCTCCAGATGTGAAACCATAGAAATCTTATTCTGTGATCATTTGTATTCTGAAACAACATCAATTTTGTCCTAATTATGAACCTTCTCATGAGTGATCCTTCCTCTCAGACACCTTTGCTATTACTTTCTTTGCTTTTCTGGCTTTCTTTGTATCTTCCAATTCTTCATAGTTATTTGCCTACATTTTCATGCTGTTTTGTCTATTTATTTGAAATATTTACTACATCTTCTTGACAAAGGAGTTCCTTATTCTCTGTAAATCTTTGAAAACATATTTTCTTCTCTCCATTAAAAGTTACTTACAGTGTAGCAATTGCATTGTTTCCTTGGAACATACGTGATAAAAATAGCTGCATTGCACTTGATCATTTCTGTTCCCATTTGGATGCTATTATGTGGTGAAGGATATAGTATTATTAAGGTAGGCACAGATATTTTCTAAAGTACCATGGAAAGGTCCTCCTTGCTGTCCAATATGATATTTTTTTAGAGAACGAACTGAATGACATTTTTCCATAGTGAAAAAATAATGGCTTTCATAACTCCACAAAAAACCAATGTAGATTAAAAAAAATTGTTTGCCAAAATTCCTTTGTGTTTTTTTTTTTTTAATTATTTTTGTTTGTTTGTTTGTTTGTTTGTTTAAAGTAGAGCTATAAAACCCCCTCAGCTATAGAGAATTTGCAGCTCCTAGAAAACCAGAAAGGAGCATAAGTTTTCAGTGTTTCAGCACTTTATTTTAATGCCTTGTTATTATCTCCTTTTTGCAGGGAGCTCGTGGCCTTGATGGTGAGCCTGGTCCTCAAGGTCTTCCTGGTGTACCTGTAAGTAGAGTATGTGTTACCTAAATACTTCCCAGGATCTACCCAGTTAGATACTGAGTCCTGAAACTGTGTGAATCAGAAAAGACTGATTAATCCAATTCCATTGATTTCCCATAGATGAATAAATGGTATGACAGTGATGTCAAGCCCAGAATCTTTTACTGTCCCCAATGAGTTATAGGGTAGATGAACACATTTCAGGCTCTGAGTTGTTGTTATCTCTTCATTCTTCATGAGTGCTAACATGCATCGTGTTGTTGATTTACTGAAGGTTTTAGCTAATTCTACAAGTAAGTTCACCCTGGTTTTATTGCTAAATATTTTTTTCTTTATTGTAGGGGGATCAAGGACTGAGAGGTCCACTGGGAGAGGCAGGTCCAAAGGGAGAAAGGGTGAGCACAGACAAATTTCAACTTCTGTTCACTTGCAAACATTGGTTATTTATAGCATATAAACATACAACGTAATTGGTACTCTCAAAGTAATGATATCTGAATGAGTATGTGTTGATATTCTTTGCGTCTCTCATTTCAGTGTATTTATTTTAATTTTTAAAAAGTATTATTATTCATAGGGCCCTCAAGGTACAAGAGGAATATATGGTCTCCCTGGACCTAAAGGAGAGTGTGTATGTATACTTCATTTCTTCATTTGCTTCATGTCATGCTAATTTGTATATCAGACTGCTTTGGGTGAAATCTCTCTAACAATACATTAATTTTTTTTGTTTTTTCTTTGTTTCAAGGGCTTACCAGGAGTTGATGGCCGGGAGGGGATCCCTGGACTGCCTGGAGCAAAAGTAAGTCACAGTTGGCATATATCTGAGCTTTGGTAGTGCCCTGGATTTATTCACTCATTTATGGCTTTTTATTGTGGTGCTGCCCAAGGTTTTATGCACCTTAGTAGAGTCATTGAATGAATGTCCCCATCCTACAGATCCAAAGGTACTCCAGTTTTGTGTTCCAGAAATAAAATTTTCCCTTTGATTTGCAGAAATTACAACCCAAAATGTTTTTCAGGGTGAACCAGGAAAACCCGGAGCTCCAGGTGATGCAGGGCTTCAGGGACTACCAGTAAGTATCTGGTATTTTACCTGTGAACGTTAGTTCAGTTCAGACCACAAACCCACCATACAGCGATTTGTTTGATGCTGATGTTGAAGTAATTTAAGTGAAAACCTATTTGTAGTCTAAGACAGAAAAAGCCACAACTCTTCACTCTTCCATGCTTCGTTTTGCCAGTTTATGAGCTAGGAATAATAGTCTTTATATATTAATTTGTAAATACAAAGAATTCAAGCTTGGTCCATCATAGGATTAAAAAGCCAAACCAAACCAAAAACTTTAACATGAGAAAGGTGTTTTTTTAAAAACTGTTTCCAATTCCTGTAACAAATAAACTCTGTAAATGTTATCTCTTTCAGGGTTTACCAGGCTCTCCAGGTGTGAAAGGCATTCTTGGCCCAAAGGTAAAATCATCTTGAGTATTGATTTTCTTATAATACTGTACTTGGTACTTGTGCTTATTGAGTTCTAAAGTATTCAGTGAAATTGTATTAACTTTCTGTTGCAGTAAGAGACAAGTCTTTGGCTAAAAGTATTAAATATATTATTTTATTAGCTTTAGTCCTGTGCTTTTTCATGATTATTTTGGGTTTTGGTGATCTTAGGCATTAAATAATACCTTAAAAAGGCCATTTCCTTTTAAATTTGTGGAAGTCATTGCAAGGCAAGTGACATGGTTTGAAATGAGGGGTCTCATAATGAAATTTATAATAAAATAAAATTTATAGCTGCCCTAAATTGATTGAATCACAGAGATTGTCATATCTATTTATGTACCATCAAATTGCAGCATCAATTCCAATGAAGTTTAAAAAGGTCCTGTATGATTGAGACCATGGAATGCTTCAGACAATAATGTTTAAGTTTAGTTGTAAATAATTGAAAAAGAAAACTAGATTACATAGAATTGTATTATCCTTCAATGATTTGAGATCCTATTTGGGGTTTGTCAGTATGTAAATAACAAAAGAACTGAAATCTGACTTTTGAAAAATTGGATAGAAGGAATTAGGTGGAAGTTAAGGGAAAACTAAAATAGAGATTGACCTTAAAACATTAATGTAGGCTGATGTTTTCTCATTTTATCAATTTCCATGCCTTTTTTTTTTTTTTTTTTTTTTTTAATGCAACAGTAAACCATTGTCTTGGCTAATATTTTTCGCCTTTTGACCACCAGGGTAATAGAGGTCCCCCTGGTGCGCCAGGTTTGATGGGAAATTCCGGTAAACCGGTAAGATCATTAATCTTATTCAAAAGATCTAGAAAATGAAAAGTTTCTCATTGGGCAAAAAATCACTTTCCAAATTTGTTGTGTTCTCCCTATCCTGAAAATAGGGTGAACAGGGACCAGAAGGAGAAGCAGGTCCAACAGGACCACTGGGACCACCAGTAAGTAATGTATAGATTTCTAACTGAGTGTATATAGTATTGCAGTGTCTCAAGTTATGGTTGCTGAAGCTAACCATGAGGTAAAAATATGATTCAGCTCAAGTGCTAATTTTCCAGGTAAATACTAGGTATTCTTTAGCCTCCTCCTGCACTATCACATGGTGCACCATCACATGTCATCATCACATGGGGAAATCCAGAAGCGCATGTCCTATGATTGTTTCTGGCTTTGATAATAAATTAATTTTTTAATATTTTGTTTATATTCTTCTGGTCTTTGTTTTTAAATATGCTGAATAAAAGCCCAAACAGATGGAAAGAGGGTGGTTTGCCAACAACAAGCTGGAATCAAGCTCCTGTTCTTCTACTGTAACAGTGAACTCCCACAACTAGTGTAGAAAAACTTAAATTCACTGGCTGTCAGTAGATCACTTGCTCTTTTCTTTAACTGTTTCAACCTCTTAAAGAAGCTTGTGCTGTATATTGCAAAGCTTAGCTGTTTATTACAAGGTATTGAACTTCGGAGTAAGCTTTCAGAACATGACTTTTTTTTGGGCTGGGATGTATTTCTAATGCATGTCATATGAACAGTGAGGCAAGGTATGACAAAAAGGTAGTTGTATGTCCTATCTAGGAAAGAAAATGGCTAGAGCCATTCCTCAGCCCCCTTAGTCAACTGATACAGCATGATTTGTCTTCATACTGCTAAACACCCTTAACACCCCTTCATGTCTAAGAGCAGGCTGGCTGCAAACAAGTTGCATACAGGAAACAGTTTCTTGCTTGTACTCCCCAAAATGTTCCTGGGCGTTATCTAGGAAAGTCCAGTTTGCCTGAGACAAAACCGTGCTATCGATTTGTCATGGATGGTGGTGGGATGCTGCTTGGGCCTATGCCTTGGCCCTTTCTGGTCAGCACCATGAACGTAGCTGTAGTGCTGTGAAGTATGATGTGCATCTCTACTTGGAAACATTGATGTGGTTTCTTACACTGGAGATTTTCCTTAACACTAGAAAGATTTGGTAGACTGGAGAAATCTTTACTGGGCAGGTAGCTTGCAGTAGAAAATAAATGTGCTAAGGAAAATTAACTGGTTGCATGCTTGGAGTACTAGAGACTCTTTGTAGATTTATGATTCCCTCTAGAGTGTACCTGGCATGGATTGAAGTTCCATTCGGCTGATCTGATTTCCCTTTGCTGTTAGCCCTTCTGTGAGGGGTGAGAGGGTCAGTGATTTGAAGACAATTTTCATATATCAAAATTCAGAATGACTGCATTGACAAGGCTCCAGGCTCTGTAACCAATTGTTTTTGCAAGCTTCTCTCTTGCCACTGATACCATAAGGATACTTTCCTGAATTTTTCTGAGGTTCTGCTTTCGTACAGTGACGTAACAGTTTTACAGAGTCTGTTGTATGCATATCCTCATACAGGTTTTAGAGAGTTACTGATAGGGACATATTAGTAAGGGTATTTCACAGGTCAGGAATATCTTCTCCAAATTTACTCTTAACATCTAGCAGGACTCAGCTAAATAACAGATTTTTGGTTTTTTCCTGTTTTCTTATATGGTTTGTGTTACCGTGTGCTAGATGCACTAATTCATTAGATTGCGTTTATTTTAGGCTGAATCTTTGTGTGAGTGCTGTGTCCACAGCTATGTATGGATGATATAACAAGGGAATTGTATGAACATGTACTTAATATGATGGAATACAGGTATCTTTAGCCTCCCATGTAGCCAGCTTGCAAACAGTTATTTTTGTTGTTTGTATTAGAAAGTGTTGGGTGCACTAGGAAATGTTTTCAGCCCTGTTCTTCTTGAGCTGATATTTTCTATACTTGTCACAGGAATAAGAGTTATAATTGAATCAGACCAAAGTAATTGCCTACTCTGATAATGCGCTGTAATCTGCTAAACTATGCTTTTAATCCTTTCAATGTGAACATGAATTTACAAAATCAGCAGTCCATAGAACAGGAGTTGACATGCAAGGTTAATTATTAGTAACCCTGTAGCTGGACAGAAGTACTTAATGCAGATTAAATACAATGATTTTTCTGTTTGTTACTCTGGAGACCAGCAAGGCATCTGGATGTCTTGCCTTTATTTCATCTGTCTTTCCAAAGTGTACTCACATTGGAAAACATATGATCACCAGAACAAAAGCATAGAAAGAGAAAACTTTTGTCCGATACAAAATGGAGAAAAGCAGTAAATTATTATAAAGAAAGTTTTCATGTAGAACATTAAACAGTAATCTACTCCTCATCTATAGTTCATTTAAAACTGTAAGGAGACTTGAATAACAACTATATTTAGCTTTCTTCTGCTCAAGACTACAGGAAGCATATGACTGGAATGGCTTTCAGTTTTCTCTTTGGGAATATTGGACAAAACATTGCTTTTATACAAAACCCTGGAGTGATCAGGATTTTTTGTTCAGGGTGGACACAAGATAGTATTATTGAACCTCGGTGACCTTTAGTCCAAGTTGAGTTTGTATTTATTTTCAGGGCAGAATAAAGACTGTTTTATCTTTCTTCTGCAGCATGTAGTAGATATAGTTGAGGCTCAGCTTTTAGGGTTCTGCCCTTAAACTTCCAGGAAACAAAAAATATCTGCTGGTTAAGTAATTCTACATGCCATGATTTCAGACTTCTAAAACTAGTAATTTTGAAAATAAGTTGAGAAAAGCTTTTATGATTGCTCTAAAGAGAATTTTTCTTGTGAATATTTTTGTATTATTTTCAGATTTTGAAATTTTCTCATAGCTTGGTAGTTTTTAGCCAAAGTAACTAGATGCTTTCAAAGCCTGAGGATTTTGTGGTTACTATTCAGGTTATTTTTCATGTCCTTTTTCTTCCTACTTTGAATTACCCTCTTTATTTTTACTCACAGCAGTTCTTTTCTTTCTTCTTTACCCTTTGTTCTGTTTCACTGTTGGTAATAGAAGACTCAGGTAGGACAGAGGCTAGTGGTCTTCCTTGCAGTTGGGAAAAACCTTGATCATTTGCTGGATATGAAGAAATTCACTCCCTTAATGTATTGCTGCAAGACAGCAGCCACATGAGAGATTCTCTTCGATTTTTCATTTTCACTTACCTCATTTTCCAGGTCACCAGTGGGGAAAGGTAGCATGGCTGGTAGGTCCAGGAGGGCCAGACCTGTAGTAGAAGGGACCTCCAGTGAAAGATTGTGGGGGCAAATAACATGAATGAGGGAAAAATAACATGCCTGCATTTGTGTTATATTAAACAAATGCCTGACTTTTCAGATTTAGCTACTTGCAAAAGACAGCTTTTTGAGAGAAAATTTTCACTTCAACTAGTGTGTAGTTTTTTTAGGAGTTACACAATGGAGCTCTATTAAGAAATCATCAGTGACTCTTTGGGACAAATTAATGCTACTATACCGTTTACCAAATAGCCTGTAGCATGCTGTGTCATAAACCAGGATATTTGAATGCTATTTTCATTATCAAACAACTGTTGGAATGTTGTTGCAACAGTATTTGTTACTTAGCAGCAGATTCAGACTTGGGCCTTTTGTGAGTTTGTAAAAATTTACGGTTTCACAGGGAAGATATTAAATAATTGGAAACAGGACAAATTAGCTTTAATAAAAAAAATATGCAAACTCACGTGTTGGAAGACTTACCTCACTGCTGAAAGATCTTTAAGAAGTACCATGTTAGCCTGTCATTGTTTTTCCTTAGAAAACTTAAATAGGCACCTGAGAGGAAGAAAAAAAAAAAAGTGGTGTTTATTTAGTTTACTACATATCTCTTCAGTAAAAAACAACTGGAAAAACATGGAATTTTTTTTTTCTTTTTTTTTTTTTTTTTTTTTTTTCCTGATTCAAGCATATTCTGCATTCCACTCTAATTGTTTTGCTGGTTAACTTGATGTTTGTTTCACATTATGCTAGCCAATTAGACAATCCAAATAATTACCAAACTCATTTGGGATTTAAACCTTTTTAAAGCAGTCATCATGGCAGGTGGCCCAAAGGAAACAATTCTTAAACATCAGCATGTCATTCCTAATCAGTGGTATTTAGCCATACTTCCTAAGCTGCTTAACAATTTTCTTTCATATTTGCTGAGATTTAGTAAGATTTAATTTTTCATATTGTGTCTGCACAAAACACTGACCTCTGCCCTACTTTCTTCATCCCTTGCTTTTCTTCAGCTATTAACCTTTAAATTGCTAACATTTGGAGAACATGTACCTGTCCTGTAGCTTTAAGGCTAAAAATAACCATTTAAGTAACGATTTAACTTCAAGTTCAATGTCTGCCTAGCAAACTGAGCAAATTAGATTTATGTACAGGCCAGCGTATATACATGTTTAAGGGTTTAGGATTCAACACATGTTTTCTTAACATTAGCAGCAGAGGTTAAGTATTTAGTTGTGTAAAATCTGATACCATAGCCCCCTCTGAGAATGAACTAAACTGTTTTACCATAAGAATGTATTCTCTGTTTATGGGAATTCTATAAAAGAATCAAGTCTTTAAAATAACAGTGAGGATGCAAAAACTCCCAGACAACCTAAAGGAAGGTCTGTTGTAAATCCTGTCACATCCCCTTCAAAGGCTAAATAGATCTAACTGAACTGTTGAGAGAGATGTTACCGTTCCATTTAAATATGTTGAGTGGTGCAGCAAACCTGCCTTGGAACAAAGGGCAGGTAGATTTTGTTGTAACCACAGTTGAGCACATTGGCTGGGGAAGAGCTGCGTCCTGATATTGTTCAGCATCGCAGCGCTGTACCACCAGTTCACATCCTGCAATTTCACATGTGCCTTAGCACATTTGAGAGAATAACCTTATCCTGAGCAGTGCTCACATGCTAAGTGATAGTATACTTAACAGAAAAATTGTACTGTTAAAGTACTGGACGTGCTTTTGATCCACACTGCTTAACACCATTGGCTGAAACAATCTCTAGGCTGTGGCCAAGCTTTAGGCTACTTCAAGGGCCATTTGCAGCAGGAGTCTGCGTGCTGCCTCTCCTCATTATAGGCCAGGAAAGTTTACTAGCATGGGCACAAGTCAGTCTGTCCCAGCTCATGCCAAACTAGAGTGGCTGTTTGCCCTCTTACAGTGTTCCACCTCTAGGAAAAGCTGCTATGCAAGAAAGGTAGGCTGAGGACGTGGCCAAGACTGTACAGAGCACAGGGTAAGGATTCATCTCATGAAGTAGAGACGTCAACATCTGAACCACTTATTACAGAAACCCTGTTATAGGCTGTGAGAAAAACGTAGATGCTTCTAGGTCATGAATTGTGATGTATTTTAAATGTTTGCATGAGGACATTTTAAGATGCCTTTTTCTCTTCATCCTCTGTGAAGGGAATCAAGAGGAACTAGCTGAATGTAAATCTTATCCCAGGGCCATTTCAGACAGGTATAACCTGGAGGAAGCTTTACAATAATTTTTAAGTTCAGCTGTGGTCAAATGGGATTCCTGATTGTTCTTTGGGTTATAGTTCCCCTCTTACTTTCTAAAACACAACACCTCCAGATCTTGTAGTGATGGACCTTAGTTTGAAGTAATTGTCCTTGCAGACATAATGTCAACATTATATACATACAGGAAATGCTATCCTTTTGTATTCCAGTCTTCTGTATACTTACCTTTTTTTACTACCTTAGAAAAAAATATTGTTGTTTCAAAAGGTCCTGTAATGTATATTTGATATTTTTTGCGTTTAAAATCAAATGGAATATTTTTCTTGCATTCTGTATGACCGGCTGAGCCTTTTATGTGCTTAAGAGGTTTATTACATGATTTTTAATTTCATGGAAGGTGTCATCGTTTGTTGTTGTTGTTGTTTTGGGGTTTTTTTTACAGCTGTATAGCAATCAGACATGAATGTTATAATATATACGAGGAGACAAGTTTGTAGTACCGATCATAATACTAGTCTTTCTCTTTCCTGCATCAGATATATAGTAGTATTCCAGATCAGAGATGTAGTATAGAATTATGTGATTAAATAAGAAATTTTCAATAAGGTTAATGGATGCTCTGGGTTGTAAGATGAAGGTGATTTGGGAGGCTTTTTTCTTTATTTATTTTTCTAACATAAAAAAGCTTCAGAAATCAAAAGGATAGTGATTTTAACACCATAGCGTATTTTTAAGGAAATAAGCGAAAAAGTATTTGTGTCTAGTTCTCTGATCTCTCCAGGATACCTAATTAATTTTTGAATTGTGGAGTTAGTGTTCCTAAGCTTGTGTGAGGAGCTGTCATTTCATTTATGACCTGGTGCAAAAAGCTATGTCTACCATCTCCTTTTAGTATTAAATATGTCCCAATATTTCACAATATTTTTTTATTATGAAGAAGATTTAATAACTTCTTGATATTAAATGCTATAACAGGCTTTTATAGCACATACCTCTCATGCATTCGTATAGTGGGCATTCTTATGTGTGTCAAGTGAGACAGGCATGTATTTGGACAGTGTTTGAATTTATCTATACAGGTATATATCTGCACACGTGACAGTAAACTTATAAATCCTAATGAGTTGTTCTGAAAGGTTTAATCATAAGAGACAAAACACCTTTGAGAAAGGTACTTTAGTTTGAAAATGGTTTAAAATAATAGAAAATTTGACTCAATGACAGATTTACCTGGAGTATTTATTCAAATGGCTGCTGAATGGATAAACATATCTGAAGTGAAGACATAAAGTAAGAATTCAATAAAAACCATATTTATACCTATCAATCTTACGAATGGGGTTACTCAATGGTTTCCCTTCGTAACAGTCTAGAATTTTTTTTTTTTTCTTTTTTTTAACCTAAATGAGTTTGTTAAGTATGACTTCTGCACATACTTTTCACATTTGTCCATTGTTCATGTGGGATCATGCTTTAAAGTATGCAGGCATGTGAGAGTCGAGTTGATGAAATTAAGCAAAAGCCTAAATCTACGCATGTATGTCAGAGTTGTCTTAGTGAAGTAAATGTGTTTGTGACAGCTGCAATCCCATAAAGAAGAGTTCATTGTGCATAATCACTTAGCAGAAGGAATTAGTTGAATAATTTAATGCCAACCAAATATTGTGTGACATTTGTCAACTAAAAATATTTATATTTCTCAGGAAGTTTCACTATTTTTAATACATGTGATATTTTTGCACTAATAAATAGAAGTCTTGAATAAAGCCATCTGCTAAGTAGTGTAGCTCACTAAACACTAAGAAAAAAATCATACTTTATTCCTGGCTCACAGGAAATATTTCAGGAATTAATGATGTCCTTTTATTTCCTATAAGGGTAACAGAGGGGAGCCAGGTCCTGTGGGTCCTCCAGGTTTGCCTGGGAAATTGGTAAGTGGTATATTTCCATCTTTAGTGATTGTATTTACTTTCAAGAAGCTATAGTATCATCTAGAACTACACTTACCCATTTATCAGTGCAGGGAACTGAAAATAATATTGAAATGAGTGATAGCTGAATTTGTTTTTCAGTCCTCTGTAACTATGCAAATATTAGCAAATGCTGTTTTGAAGTACATGGAGGTGTGTGGGACTTTTTCTTCTGTTGAAAAACAATAAATCCTGTGATGTGCAAAGTTGGGTTGCATATTCCTGTGTAGGCTGTGTGTACTTGGGGAACAGGAGCAGTGAAAGACCAGCGTTTTGTTGACAGCTGAATGAAACTTATGTGGAGAAGATTATGAATACCACCATTTACCAGTGCTTCAGCAGTATTTACACAGTAACAGTCAGAAGTACAGCTGGGGTAGGTTCTTGGCTGAAAGAGCCTGCTGTTACCGAGGAATGCACAAATCATAGAGCACAAGATCTTAGGGAGTATTTTTAAAAGAACCAGACTGTTGTAGAAGGACCGGGGAGTGGAAGGCTCTGCAAGCCATTTCTCTTGTGTTTGTCAGCAATAAAATCATAATAAGATGCTGTTTAAAGGGCTGTATTTTGGATGAGTTCTGTTTTCATCAGATAATCCTCTTTCAAGTTAGGAGTGTTCTGGGAATAAGATTCTGCCCCATCTGCTTGTCAGAGTTATTAATTCTAAAACAACTGAGTAAGCTTACACCCCTAACTTATTTTTACAGGGTGCCCAGGGTGATATTGGACTTCCTGGATTGCCAGGCCCTCCAGGCCTACCTGGTGGTAAGGGTGACCGGGTAAGAAAAGCAGTCATACATACAGACAGCAGGTTGATGCTGGGAGTAAATACAGTAATTGGAGCACTGTTGGCAGTTTTATGAATTAATGTCTGGTTTCTTGGTTTCTTCATCTGTATTTAGGAAAGCAGTGCTCTAGGTGCCCATTAACTACTTGTAGCTCATAAAATATACAGTAAGTATTGACAACGTTGCTTAAGGGACTGAAATAAGATTACCGGCACAAGTATTTCCTAAAAAGGAATTTGAATCATTTAAACCCCTAAATTATACTGCAAATCATTGACTCAGCCAGATCTGAAACTGTAAGTCAGGATCTCTGGTCACTAAAGAGCTTTGGAAATTCAACCCTGGTCTGCAGTAGACACTGTGCTTTCTACATATGTGTTAGGTCACTCTAGACTTTGGGTAAACCACTGCTATCAATAAATTCCAGATGGAAGTAACCTTCCTTCCCCTCTTGATTTCAAAACTTCATGGTTTGGTACACAGGGATCCTATAAAGTTCTATTGTGAAGCCCATACATGCATGATAAGAGTTGATGTAAACGCCAACCAGAAACCAAGTAGAATTCACAAAAAAATCCTATTTTAGTAGTCATTCTTGATCCCAAAGCTATTAGATCTTGGGTACTATCTGCTGGCACCACGTCACAGCCACACAATTTTGACTGCTTAAAGAACCACCAGCAAAGCTATTATCAGAACTGTTTTTATTGAAGTAAGATGTTTTAAAAGTGAGACTTAACAAAGTTTGATGGCAAGTTTCACTTTATTAGTTACTGTAGAGGATGCAATAACAATTCAAAGTTACCAACACAAAATATTAGTGCATTATAATACAAGTTTATATGTGATGTCAGTCACTTGTGAAAGATCTGCATTTGGTAAGGGTGGGGTCTCTCAGACTCAAGGACGAACTTTGAGAGGTGTCCCTTCTCAAGGGGAGATTGCTGCCATGCAGGCAACTGCTTAGCTCAAAAAAAAAAAAAAAGAGCTCAGAAGAGGCTCACTTTAGGCTGTCATATTTATGGAATAAAGTGGTTGGCTCATAGTCAAATTACATGTGATAGAAAAGACACACATGAGACTCCTTGTACCCCCAGCTTTCTTTGTTCCTTGATAAATAAGTCTTGGAAGAACCATAGAATCATAGAATGGTTAGAGTTGGAAGCGACCTTAAAGATCATCGAGTTCCAATCCCCCTGCCCTGGGCAGGGACCCCTCCCACTAGAGCAGGTTGCTCCAAGCCCCATCCAGCCTGGCCTTGAACCCCTCCAGGGATGGGGCAGCCACAGCTTCTCTGGACAACCTGTTCCAGTGTCTCACCACCGTCACAGGAAAGAACTTCTTCCTAATATCTCATCTAAATCTCCCCTCTTCCAATTTAAAACCATTACCCCTTGTCCTGTCGTTACAGTTTCTGACAAAATGTAGACAGTCTCCAGCTCTCCTGTAGGCTCCCTTCAGATACTGGAAGGAGCAATTCATTAAATTGTAGATGTTACAGCCATTTGTGTGCCTGTATGTTATGTGAATTAAATGGATCTCTGAAATACGAGAGAAAAGGCTGTTTTAGAAAAAATTTTCATGTCCAGTTCTAGTTCTTTTGCAACATTTGTTTTGGAACATAGCTCTTTCAGACATTTGAGGATGGTGTGGTTGGTTTTCTAACAGACCACAAATACTAAGATTTTCTGAATTAATACACTGAAACAACAAAATTAAATACTTCTATTATAGAAACAAATTACATATGTCTGAAATGAATCAGGTCATTAATTTGATTCCTGCCTGTTCACACAGGTATGTTTTTTTTTATAGGATTCTAAGATAAACCTAATTTTTTTTTTTTTTTTAAAGGAATATCCACTATAAGGTACAAGCTATTCAGCTTTGACTGTAATGGTTAAAACTACAGTTCTGCTAAAAAACCAGCAAGCAAGACAGATTGTGACTGAACTTGTGGATGTCTCATCGTACTTATCCTACGTTTAACAGGGCTGGTACAGCTTACAGCAATACAGAATAAATAGAGCTAGAAAAAGTGATTTACTTACTGGAGTTTTTACTTGTAACTTCTAACTAATTTGCAGCGCAGACTTGTAGCAGCTGCAAGAGCGTCTAACATGTACAGAGGAGACCTGTTGTTTGACAGTCAGAATCTGTACTGTTCGGTGTGGCAGTGGATTATATGTTCTATGCTATTACCTGCCTTCAGTCTGTTAACTTAAGTATATAGTAAGATATCCCTACTTTCATTGTCATACTTAAAAATTTGCAGCATTAAAGGTATCTTCTATTAATAATAGAAGGTAGGGAGGATTGAAGAGAATTTAGTATGCTTTTGAAACTGCAGTTTCAAATTCTTATTTGATTTGATTTTTATTTTTTGTTTTTTAATATTTACCCTTTTAGGGTTCAGTGGGTGAAGCAGGACCAAAAGGTGAACAAGTAAGTTGTGTTACAGGTCATGGTACTTCCAAGTCACGCTACCAAATGGTGCAGTACATTACATTGACTAAATCTGAAGACTGATAGTATGTCTTTTTTTGATATAGGGTGCACCTGGAGCAGAAGGAGATGGAGGACAAAAGGGTGACTTAGTAAGGCATTCTTTTCTCTTAATCTGATCTAATATTTTGTTTTTATAAGTTAAAACTTTGAAGTATTGTTGGAGTACTTCAGGTAGCTTGTTTGATCATTGAAAGTCACATTCCAGTTTTATACAAAGTGGGTGTTGCAGAGCACAGCAGTTCTATTACCCTGGTAACACCATTCCTGCTGTTTGGAAAGCAGCCTGAAACACACATATTCTGTAAGGTGTATAATATAGTACAGGCTGCCTTGAAGGGGATGTGTGTGTGTAGTACATACAGATAATGTAGAGAGACACCAAGCGTTTGTATATGAATATATATATATATATACATGCATACACACACATACATAAATTCTTGGTGTTTAAAGCAGTGAGGGTGAGGCGGTAGTTTAATTCAAGTGAAATAGGAGCACAGATTATAAATATCCTTAATGGAAATATTTTGTACTGCCTTTATCTTTGGAAATAAGATGTAACAATTAGATGTTAGGAAGAGGGACAGTGGTCTGGGAAGAGGCTTTTGCACTGCGATGCTGCTGGAGGAAAGTGTATATACCACAGGAATCTGGGATGTTGTGAGTTTGCATGGGTAATGCCTGGGTCATGTCCCCTTCGATTTGTTTTCTTACAGAAAGAGAAATGCACTCATACAGTGGTTCCTATGGGACCCCATCTGGCAAATCTAGAACTTGCTGTTGCTAAAGGAAGTAAAACACTCCCTATTTAAAAAAACAGTACCCAGGTTATGTGCTGGCAATGAGCACTTTTTTTCCCATACTCTGCAATTCTGAAAGGGTTTTAAAGTTAATTAACAACCTGAGTGATCTAGATGTCCAGTAATGAGGCTTTACCATTGCTATACAGATTCCCAGGAAGCAAAGCTCTGGGTTGTTCAAACGTGCTGCCAGTTGGTCTGTTTTTAAACTGATAACAGTTGTTATTTCTACTTATGATATATTCATTAACAAAGTAGCCTTTCTGACCTTTAGAACCAATTATTGCACCATTGACATATAGGAACTGGGGAAATATAATATTCAGAAAGCTCCCCTAGATTAATATGAAAACACTGAGGAAGATTGGTTAAGTTATTCCATAGGTGATTACAAGATTTTGAACTATTTTTTTTTTACCCAATTCAAAGGGAAAACTAAGGGAAAAATTCTGAATAGTTTGACTACTATTGTCAGTCAAACAATAGAGGGATCTCGGGGTTGTTCAAGCCAGGAGCCAGGTTGCTGAGAACAGGAACTTCTAGGGGTTTAGCTTTTTCATAGTGCTTTGGGTTTACACCTGCCTGGTGTCTGTTACAGTTCTGTTAAGGCTAACAAAACACTGCAAAAGATCCATAACTCTGTCAAACTAGAAATTCCTGATTAAGTAATGCTTCCTCTAAAGGTTTCCAAGCAATTTGCCAAGATTGTCCTGTGACTGTGGTTTGAGAGGTTAGAGCCATGTATCTAATTCTAAGATATAATACAAAACCAATTATAATAAACATACTTTCTATTTGTACCTTAAAGAAATATTTTTGAGAGAGAAATTTTACCAAAATAATCTGAAATGTCAGGTTTATTTCCAAGTGAATTGTTATTCATTTGAGGTGCAATCTTGCATAAATTAACTAAGTATATGAGGGTTTTTTTTATAGTGAAAAGAATCACGTCAAGTTTACCATATTTGTAATATCTATGATAACGGATACTCTCTTCTAATTTGTCTTATTTTTATTTAGGGTGATATGGGATTACCAGGAGCAAAGGGAGCTGTAAGTACAATGAATAGCACTGTTATAGAAATAAAGAGATGTAGTATATCAGGTAGATGCATTTCTGATTTAAGAAAGAAAATACAAGTAATGATCTGAGCTCTTCATCTCAGTGAAATTGAATGAGTTTAAACAGCATTTCTTCTGTTTAAATTTTGAATATAGTTAATATTAAAATGAATTAGTTTTGGGAAGGAATTCACATCCTAAATTCTAAGCTTCATAAAAAAGAAATATTATTCAACTGCAGTTGTCTGGCTATTTGTTGGTTTTTTTTTGGTAAAGGAAATGAATGTACTCTTTGTACAGTAGATGTTGGCTCAGTGCAGTGGCTGTGTGCAGCCTGTAATCTTTACACTGCGAAAAAACTGTCAGAAAGAAGGCCCAGATGCCTTTTTTTTTTTTTTT
>VXBW01001776.1:124305-245720 GCA_013400375.1 Thinocorus orbignyianus
TTAAATAACAAAATGCTAGCTTTGGTGTGGAAGGTGAGCAGAAGCTGTGCAAGAAAGAATTTGAGAGCTGAACACAGTCTTTTATTTGAGGATCAGTGAAGAGTATGGTCATTGCAGCAGCTGCCAGTTTGAACAGTAATAGTGACATACCAACAGTAAGGCTGCATGTAATGAGCTCTGCTTGTGTTCTCAGTAGCCAGTGTGACTTTGAAGTTAAGCAAACACAAGCTACGGAGCTCCAGTCCCTTCATCACCTTTGTTGCCGTACGTTGGACTCTCTCCAGTAGTTCCCTATCTCTCTTGAACTGGGGAACCCGGAACTGGATGCAGTACTCCAGTGGTGGCCTCACCAGCGTGGAGTAGAGGGGCAGAATGGCCTCCCTCGACCTATTGGCTACACTCTTCCTTAAGGAGCCCAGGATTCCAGTGGCCCTCTTGGCAACAATGACACATGGATAATTTAGTATCTAACAGGACCCCCAGATCCTTCTCCTCAGGAGTGCTTTCCAGCAGGTCCACCCCTAGCCTATATCAGTGCCCGGAATTATTCTTCCCCAGGTGCAGGACCCTACACTTGCTCTTGTTGAACCTCATTAGGTTCTTCTCTGCCCAGCTCTCCAGCCTGTCCAGGTCACGCTGGATGGCAGCACAGCCTTCTGGAGTGTCAGCCAGCCCTTCTCTTGTCCAGGTCATTGGTGAATATGTTGAACAAGACTGGATTGAGTATTGACCCTTGGGGGACACCACTGGTTACAGGCCTCCAACTTGACCCTGCTCCATTAGTTATAACCCTCTGAGTCCTGTAACACAGCCAGTTCTCAGTCCACCTCACTGCCCCTTCATGTAGCCCTCACTTCCTCAGTTTCCTAATGAGGATGTTATGGGAGACAGTGTCAAAAGCCTTGCTGAAGTCAAGGTAGATGACATCTGCTGCTCTCCCCTCATCCAGCCATCCAGTTAGAACATCATAGAAGGCTATCAGACTGGTCAATGATTTACCCTTGATAAATCTGTGTTAGACCACTTCCAATGATTTCCTGTTCTTTAAGATGTTTGGAGATGACATCTAAAACAAGTTGCTGCATTACCTTCCCAGGGATGGAGGTTGTCAGGTTCTTTGATGGAGTGCTCATACACAGGGATGAGCAATCCATCAGAGAACTTGATAACTTGGATAACTCACCAGGGTGGGCAAGAAGGGAATGGTAGCTTCTTGGCTGTATAGTCCACAAAGGGAATTTTCTGTCTTAATATATCTATTGAAGTATGTTCTTAGGCTTTTTTTTTTTTTTTTTTTTTTCTGTCAGGGACAACAATTAGCTGTCTGAGAGGCAGCATAAATTGAACTGAAATGGCTTCACCTTGTGGTTTTAACTGATACCACAGTTGAGTAAGCTCCACGTTCTTGAGTGTCTTTCAGTGTTTTTTTGTTTTGGGTTTTGTTTATAGTTATTCTTTTTCTTTGTTAGTACTACTACTGATTAACAGTAGTAAAATAACTTGTATTGAAAATAACTCAGAGCTGTTTGTTGGCATAGGTCTCACTCTGCATATTTAATCACTTTTAGGAAATTTACTGGAGCAGAAACTGTAGGTTTATTTACTAAATATATGTAAGTGGACATATTGATATAACCATATCAATCCTTTGATTCCCCAGAGGTCAGGAAACTGCCAGTAAAATAGCTCTTTCTACCCCTTTCCCGAGTGAAATAAGCTGTCAATGCATCTGTTCAGGCAGTTTGTCAGCATCCGTTTCTGTGAGGATGTCCTCTCTCTGCTAGCCAGCAAGCTCAAGAGTAGGCACCAGGACTGGTATGCACTGAGAACTGACAGATGTAAACAAAGCAAAAATGTGTATTCCCCAGCAGCCTGGGGCTAGACCATACAGACTTACACTGTGGTACTCTCTGCAAAAGGCATTAGAAGCATTTGGAGCAAGCAGGAAGCTAGAATTTTTGTAACTTAAGGAGCACTTGATGTCTAGAAAAATTGCATCTCATATGCACGAGGGCAGAAGTAGGAAGAAAATATAGGAGATCTGTTCCTTGACAAAAACTCTGATGTCTTGTGCACGTCACTATGGGTGCCCGTTTGCCTCTTTAGACAGAATAGCCCATTTTTCAACTTTTCCCTTGTAAGCGTGGAATACAGACCTCTGTAATTTTATAAATCACACAAACACTGACTCTAGCTGCTTATTTAAAAAGAAGCTGTTGTCTACTTCGCTGCATTTGTTGCTTTGCATTTGTGAATACCTTCTCTAACAACTTCGCTATGTCAGGATGGGTCTAACACTAGTGTAGCAATCCAATGAAATTCCTCTCTTTCACTGTCAGGTTGGTAATCCTGGAGACTCTGGTTCCCGTGGCCCTGAGGGAAGTCGGGGGCTGCCTGGCATGGAAGGGCCGCGAGGCTCACCTGGACCACGAGGTCTGCAAGGTGAACAGGGCAGCCCAGGTCTGCCTGGCAGCGAAGGTCTGGCTGTAAGTACCAGTTTCATGTGATCAGCATCTCTTGAGCACTTAGCAGCTACTCACACCACTTCTTGCATCAGAAGATGCATGCGCATACAAAACCCAAGTGCTGCAGGAGAGTTTGAAATACACTCTCCCATGCCACAGACATATCTATGCACCAGAGAAATCTTAAGGTTGTGGCCTTGTGTCCTTAGCTTTCAGTCTTGTTCCATTTTCTTATGCCCACCCCACTCCTGTAGTGCGCACGTGCCATGTTTGATGCATGACTGTATCACACAGAGTGTCTGCCTTGCTAGACTTCAGCTGTAACAGTTGCATTTGCAGGGACTGGAACATATTTTTATTGATCTCCCCGCATTTTTTTGCATCAGGCACACTTATAAAACGTACTATGATATCAACTGTTTCTTAAACTATTATTTTTTTAATCCTAGGGAAAAGAACCAACTGACCAGCACATAAAGCAAGTTTGCATGAGAGTCATGCAAGGTAAATATGCTAAAAAGTACTTTACGTTTCTTGTGTATTAAATCAGGTTAATTTGCTGCTGTGGAGACAGCCAAGATTTTCTCAGTCTTATCTAGAACAAATACCACAGCCTCGGCAGGGCACCTGGCAGAAAATCTTCTGACTTGAAAATGGACATAATATGAGAAAATATGAGAAAGAAGTCCTTTATTTTATATATACTTTGCAGCCTCATTGAAACACCTGTTGCTTCCACACTATTATTATAGTAACCAGATGATAGACTAGAGTATTTTTATGAAATACTGTATCCTGGACTGCATCAAAAGCAGTGTGACCAGCAGGTCGTAGGGGGTAATTCTCCCCCTCTGCTCTGCGCTCTGGAGACCCCACCTGGAGTCCTGTGTCCAGCTCTGGAGTCCTCAACACAGAAGGGACATGGACCTGGTGGAATGGGTGCAGCAGGGGGGCCACGAAGATGATCAGAGGGCTGGAGCACTTCTGCTGTGAGGACAGGCTGAGGGGGCTGGGGCTGTTCAGCCTGAAGAAGAGAAGGCTTTGGGGAGACCTTGGAGCAGCCTTCCAGGATCTGAAGGGAGCTCCAGGAGAGCTGGAGAGGGACTCTTTGTCAGGATTGTAATGACAGGACAGTGGGTAATGGTTTTAAATTGGAAGAGGGGAGATTTAGATTAGATACTAGAAAGAAAATCTTTCCTGTGAGGGTGGTGAGGCACTGGAAGAGGCTGCCCAGAGAAGCTGTGGCTGCCCCATCCCTGGAGGGGTTCAAGGCCAGGCTGGATGGGGCTTGGAGCAAACTGCTCTAGTGGGAGGTGTCCCTGCTCAGGGCAGGGGGGTTGGAACTCGATGATCTTTAAGGTCCCTTCCAACTGTAGCCATTCTATGATTCTTACTAAATGGTTGAAATTTATAAGGGCATTTCTAAATGAACCATATACATTTAAGACCTTTCAGCTTGAAACCTTACATGTTTAAGATGTTGGCAGAGTGTACAGCTTCACAGTGTGCCTATGGTTTCCCTCTAGTTGTACTAAGATTGTACCTTATATGTAACAAACTTTGTAGAGAACATTGTATGTAAGGAATCTGTTGGTTTCTGTAGCAGAGAACACATGTTCTTCAGTGAACCTGAGAATCTTTCCATTCAAATCTACTGACTCCTTAATCCTACCCTCCTGTTCATTGCAGAACAACTAGCTCAGCTGGCAGCCAGTCTCAGGAGGCCAGAATTTGGTGCTCCGGGTCTTCCTGGCCAACCTGGGCCACCAGGTGCTCCAGGGCCTGCTGGAGAAAATGGCTTTCCAGGACAGCTTGGACCCCGAGGCTTGCCTGGCCTTAAAGGTCCCCCTGGTGAGATTGGTCGCAAAGGTCCCAAAGGTAAGAAATTCTGGAACTGGCTTTCACTTGTTGACTGCTCCATTATTTTTTTTTTTGTGTGTGAGTGGTTGTTGGTTTTTCTCTTTTTCTCTTTTCTCCTTTGGTTGTAAATGTACATTGCACACATGTGAAAAAGACCCGGAATTAGGATTTTTTAAAGATGTTTCCTATAACTGTTGCCCCTCTTCACAGAGATAAACTGACTTTCCCCATCCATTTGGGGAGCTGTCTGAGATGGGAGGGAGAGGAAATGGATACCCAGGACATCTAATAAAAGGGAAAAGTAAGACGATGTCGATAATAGTTTAGAAGAGCATGATAAAGAGAGAGAAATACAAGAATGTGTGACCCTGAGAGAGAGAAGATACAAAGGAACTGTGTTGTTAACATCATCAACGACAGAAGAGTCAAAAAGAGCTGGCTCAAGAAAGGAGGTTATAGTAACTTTAATGAGCGATCTGGGCTAGTGAAGGAGAGCTCCATTTGAAATAAGAAGTTGGAGAAGTTTGGGATAACCAGCAGTAAACACTACTCCAAAGTGCTCAGATATCGGAAGAAGTGGAAATATATATCGGTAATCAGACATCGGTGCTTCCAGTAGCTGCATTTACAAAGACATGCTGAAACATTATTAGGCATATACTTGCAACTTTTGACTTGCAGTAAAAAAAAATTAATCAAGAGTTTACATAGGGTATTTGCAGTAGTAGATACATGTACTGCTATGGAATGTATACAGTAAACAGAATTTGAACTTTACAACTAAAACAACAAAGAAAGCTTCTTGTTTGGAGCAATGAATGAGTTTGGAGAATAGGTCAGCCAAAGAAATGTCTCTAGTATATGAGAAAATAGTCCTTTGTTTCACTTTTATGAACTCCTTAAGTGGATGTCAGCAGAATACTGTAATACGTGAAAGCCAGATTCTCTTCTCTTCTCTTCTCTTCTCTTCTCTTCTCTTCTCTTCTCTTCTCTTCTCTTCTCTTCTCTNGTCCCGTCCCGTCCCGTCCCGTCTCAAGGACCAGCAGTTGAGAATTTCTACTTATTAGCAGAGCTCATGTGGTCTTGCAAAAGCTGTTTGCCAGCACCCTCAGTTTGTATTCTAAAATAGCCTGTGTAGTTCTGTTTGGTCTATTTCTGTTACATAGGTAATCGTATCTTTTGTATGGTGCTTACTGTCCAGCCCCAAGTTATTTACCTTTTCCTCCTGCAACACAACTACGTTTGAGCATAACTGAAATGGGAGAACCCCCTCAAACAAATCCCAAACCTCTTACAAGAACATGTGTCGGGACATTATTCAAAGATGCTAAGACTAGATACATCCACCTGAAATCTCTGCTTATTAGCCGTTCACCTCAGAGAGGAGACTTAATGAACGTAATAATCCAAGCAGGCTGTAACTAACTTTTCATGAATTTGCTTTAGGTGAGCCAGGAGAAAGAGGAGAAAGAGGATTTCCAGGCAGAGGACTAAAAGGTTACCCTGGGCCAAGAGGTCTTCCAGGTAAATATTAAAAGAGTGAAGAGAGAAAAAGTTTATTCCAATAAAATATCTGAGAACTGGTACCTCAGGCTGCCTTGAAAAGATAAAAGATGCCCATTAAGCAATAAAATTCCAAATAACTGTACTTCATAAATTTTACTTCATAGGTAATGATACAGTCACAAATTAAAAGCTCTTTTACTAGAGAGCTATTACCCCTTTTAACTCATTGTGGAAATTTGTAGCAAGCATTAAATAAAAAGAGGCAGTTTTTAATTATTTTTATTAGTTGTAATTAATTGCAGTGTTAGGCTGTATGGGTCGGTGACAGATTCATTCTTGCTGATAAATGCAGCACGACTGGCCTCTAGCGGCCACTAAAGGAAAACAAACGTTATTTCCATCAGTCTCGCTGTGTAGCATGTTTGTGTGTGCATCTGTAGACAGAAACTACCAAAATTTGTTCTCTTTGTAAAAAGAAGAAAAAAATAATTTGAGTATATACCGAGACCTACCATGTCTGCAAAACTCAGAGTTGTCATCTTTAGAAATTTATCATTGGAAGAGACTAAAATAACTGTATTTTATAGAAAATATATTTTTATTTCATCCTTTCAATGAAGATTTGGAAGGAAAACAATACCTCAGTGCTCAGGCATTCCACTCTGTGTATGTATTTCCCCAACCCATCCGAGTGGGGAATAAATATAAGTTCTTCACATGTCTCTTCCTGGAGTGCGAACACAACTCTGAAGTAGTGAGTAGCATCTGCACCTGCACACACATCACCAAAGGGGTTGCCTGCAGTGCTGCAATCAGTTATCTTGCATAACTTTTTACAGCAGCAGATCTGCTCCAGTATAGCCGGAGAGGGCTGGGACTGAAATTTCATTGCTGTAGATGTGCAAACACAGCCTGGTTCTCTGTTAGAGGAAAACTGTCCCTCTAAGTAGGCATATCTGAGAGCACTAAAAGGTCATCTTCATACAGCTTTTTAAGAAAAGGATGTTTAGTAAAGTTACATGTATATGCCAATTTTTAGACCTGCATCCACTTTTCCAGGTGAACCAGGCAAACCCAGCTACGGCAGGGAAGGCCGTGATGGTGACCGAGGTCTCCCTGGGGTGGCAGGTCAGCCTGGGGTTCCTGGTCCTCCTGGCCCTCCTGGCCCTCCTGGATACTGCGAGCCTTCATCTTGCAGAGTGCAGGCTGGACAGAGAGCTGGTAAGAACATGAAAGGCCCGTGACAGGGCAATGCAAGTGCTATGAAGTGTTGGCATCAATTTACTTCCTGCACAGACAGCTGAGAAAAAAAATAAGGAATGAAGAAGAAATATGAACCATGAGAAACCTTTCAGTCAAGGTTTCAGAAAGGCATTTTTCCCCAGTGGTTGTACATTCTTTCTTAAGGTGTACTTAGCAACACAAGTTGGAGCAATGGTGCTTACAGAAATACACAGGTCATGCCTTCTGCCTCTTTCTCGCCTCTTTCTCCCTTTTGGGGGGGGAAAAAGGCAAGTGTCTTTTTTTTTATTTTTAACAAAGGGTTTCCATGATTTATCCTCCTTCCCAACTTAATTTCTGTGTATGATGTACAGTGAAATAATGTGTCTTCAGTCATCAAATAAAAAAAGGAAGAGTTTATTTACTTCAGTTGTAGCTATTCTTTTATACTTGTAAAATAAATTCCAGAGTGCCCCCAGGCAGATCAGATCATTTCATGTGCAATCATTTCACTGTATGTATGTGCCGTACAGGATATGCCAAGTCTCCCTCAGCTCTTCATATCAATTGTAGAAATACAGGTGGGAGGTTGTTCTTGTGAAAACCTGCCACCCCTGGCAACTTTTAAATAGTAATGTCTGTAAAAGTATGATCATTGGGTTCTCATGAGTAAGCCATGTGGAATAACCTCTTCATTTTCCATTCCAATTTGTGTTGCATTCGTAATTTTATATGAAGCCTATTTCAGCTTGCCTTCTTCCATGTGAAATCAAAGTAAAAGTCTAGCAGCCACTGCCAAGGGAACTTTAAGTCCCAGAAATATAAAAGTTTTATAGTAGAGATTACAGATTTTGAAGTAACATCTGCTATACAAACGAACAAATAACTAATGTTTTAACTCCTTACATATTTTTATATGTATGGTTACATTCAGTACCAATAAACAGAAGGGCTAGAAGACAGCCATTAGACATGCCAAGTTGCCTTATCTAGATAAACGCAGTTTTTAGATGAAAGTGTGCAATGTGGATATTTTGTTTCTCTCTGTTTAAATTAAACTATTTGTGGTTTTGACTTTTCCTTCTCTGAAGTGTATTCTTTCTCAGACAAGAATGAAACCATCCTATGATGTTTCCTTTCATTTCAGTTATTAGTCATCCAAATGGTCAGATACAAATGTTAGCACTCGTTTTAAGCATTGATTTTTTTCCTAGCCCTTGTATGCTACATGAAAATATAAAGAAATAACATGGTCACTTGAACTATGCATTTTACATGTCCTGTATAAGACAGGGAGTGGTGTAATATATACTGACTCAAAAGGAATTACTGAAAAAAACAAGAAAAAAAAACCCCTTCCCCAAACCCAACATGATGCTCTAGCTGCTTCCTAGAGCCAGTTCTCAGGCACTTGATGTGTTGACAGAAAATGCCTAAATAGAGATCACTTGGGAGAAAAATGTCTGATAAAGTTGCCTACTAAAATAAAGTATATTTGCATATTTATTAGAGACTTTTGAGAATGAGTTAAATGGGATTAATTTCAGTAATCTCTATGTTCCTTGCACATCCCAGTATTTTAAATTATAAAATATAAAAGAGGCCGAATCTTTGCAAGTAAGTCTTATCTACAGGTGTCTACTACTCTCTGTTTAGTTCCATAGAAGCAGGTCTGGGTGAGATCTCAGAGAAAGGATGGGAGAGGAAAATGGATGCGAAGAGATGTGTTCTCCTTCCCAGAAGCTCTGGGCAAAGCTTCAGGCAGAATGGTTTTCTTGGACCTCCAGTTTGGCCAAACTCTCTAATAACTGACATCTGTGTTAATGCTACAAGAAGTCATCAGAATAGATGACTGTAAACAATTTCATTCTTAAGAAACATATCCAGACAATTGCATACAAAGTGATCAGCTTGTTTACACATAAAGGGAATCTCTACAGTTTCAGAATTAGGTCAGGTTTTACTGATTTTGGGCATAGTCCTCAAAAGTACTCCTTACATAGGATGACAATTGAAATGTTAGTGGTAATGACAAACTGCAGTTTTACCAGTAAACGTTTATTTTGACTATAAAGTGAGTAAAACTGTTAAAAAAAATCAGCTGGTAACAGAATGAAAATATTATTTTCCATATGTAATGTGTAAACATCATGAATCAAAAGAAGCAGAAAAAACCCCACCATTTAAATACAAATGTGAAGTGCTTTTAAAAATATAGTCTGAAAAATGCATAAAATTCCACAATGGAAAGAAACTCACATAGGAGAGAAAACATTCACATGTAAAAACCAAGTAAGAATTGCTACAAACTAATTCAACACTGAGGGTCAATTCAATGTGGCATCTGTATAAGTGGATAGATATTTTAGGATTGTGACAGATTTTCTGCCTTTAACCTGATTTGCAAGTTTTAGCTTAAAATACAGAACTGAAGAATAAATCCTTAGGCCCATTATAAGTCATTATGAGACATGTTGGTTAATTTAAGTATTTACTAATTCCAAATGTTGCGCCAGAGTGGAAAAAATTAATATGAAGAATGGTAGAGAATATATCAAAAACCACCAGGAACTGGATTTTTAGTAACAGCACATTCAAGTAAATAAATATTTGGAAAGTAAAGACAAGATTATGAATTGAAAAAGGTGTATAGTGCTGGTTTAAATAAATATATTTAGAAGTCACAAAGCAAAGAGTTTGAGAGGTATCAGAAGCCACTGACAGCAAGCTGCCCAGATGCTCCTGGGATCTCAAGGCAGTCCCGTGTAAGTCTTGTTGTCATCTCTTTCTGGTTCAACATCATAAAAGGCCATGGGATTTTCTGAACAAAAGACTAGTGAAAAATCACCTCTATCCATCAGGATCTTTGTCATCACTCTTAGTTCTGGAAGTTTAATTGCACTGTGATAAATACATATTTTAATGCCTTGGATAATTAAGTGTAGGCAGGAATCAAGAGAAAGATATTTAATAACCACCATTAAAATTATAACAGTTCTTCACATATCAATCTGGTATTTTATCATGGTGAATGCAATGTTTTCCCTACTAGGCTACTAACAAGTATTAGTAACACTACTGCCAAATATAGCACCAATATATATATATATATATGTTATGAATTTATAGTTTATATATATATAGAGAGAGTTTATATCTAAGTTTTCTGTCACAGCCATCACTGGGTTCAAACAACCTAGTATGATCTCTCACTAGAAAACTCTTATGAGTATTGCACAAAGGTCATAGTCTCTCTTCAGCCAAACGAGCTCTGTAGCATGATCTGGAGCTCCTCAGTGAGGCAAGAAAGTGAATCGGGAGGATCAGGCTAGGTTTTGCTTTCCTGGACACCCAGGTCATGATATGAGTTTACCCAGAGCCAAACACAGATCTGCAACCAAATTTGCTTTTCCTTCACAAGTGTCAACAGATGGTACTTTCAAGGTTACTTGAAGGACAGAGAGAATGAAACCAAGTCCCTAAGTTTCAGAGACAACAGTGTTGGCTCCTCCAAGCAGAGCCTAGCAGTTGTGCTCTGTGTACAGACACCAGCTGCGTTTATGCCTGTTCATCACCGCGCTATCGTTTGGCCATGGAGTTTCTGGTTCCTTTACACTTAAAATGCAGTCACTGCATCTCCTCTGCTCATGGATCACAGGTAAAGAAGAAATGTTTTTATTTTGTAGGGCACGTTGCTCCCATCTGACTTGTTGCAGCTTCAGTTTTATTCCCCTCCCCTCAATCTTTCTTTTTACTGTTCTGTTTTGCTTGCAGTGTATGTATTCAAAAGGACTAGTAAACTGTGGCAACTTTAGACAAATATATAAAGCAAGCTTGCCACTATTAAATTTGAAGAAAGAAAATAAAGTCAGTGGTCAAATTACCTAGCACCCTTGAAAATGCCATTGACATAGGAGTTCTCTTTTTTTGTCATGGGACAGTTAGGCAGCAAGAGAACAAGGAAGAAACCTAGTTACCTAAAGTTAAATGATTCAGTAAATAAGTCTCTTGAACAAAAGTGATTATCTCATATTGAGACAGAAATGTTATCTGGTTAAGAGATTAGATTAACTTCCATAAATTTTATATATATAGATATATAAGGCCAAGGTTTTTCCACTTTTGTTGTTCCTCCAGACTGTGGAGCAGTAAGTTTCACCAACCGATAGGCAGCACAAACATGACCTTGGTCTAAAACAACCCCCGCCCTGAATTCAGCCAGCCCAGGCTCGCGGCCCTGCTGCCAAATGCTGCCCTGTGCTTGCTGTGGTGGCACCCAGCCTCTCCTTACTCTCCTTCACAGTTGCATCCTCCCTCTCATGATTTAAGACAGAAGGAAAGGTTGTAATTTCTGGCAGATCCACAAAAAGAAAGCATGTAAAACATTTTCATTCCATCTGAAATCCTATTTCACATGTAAATGGCCACATAATAATGTAAAAAGCAATTTTCTATCCACTTAATACATTTCCATTGAACCAAACCTTCAGTGTTGCAAAGCAAAAATATAATGAAGTAAAGAAGCAACTAGCCTGCACACACTGTGATTCATTCAGGGACAGTTGCATATCATTCAGAAATGAAAGAAAATAATAAAATAAGGAACGCAATTGAAAATCTTTCAAATATATTGAGGTGAGACAGAACACATTTACATAGAAACTTCAGTAAATAATTAAATGCATTTGTATTTGTAGAACAGCAGACTTGGAGAAGACACGTAGACTACATTCTTTTTTTTACTTTGGTCTAGAATCTGTAGTGTTCGTTAGCAATTAATATTTGAAATATTTCCTTAAGATATCGTGAAGCTTGAGTTTCCCCTTAAATGCCAACTAAGGCTGCAGTTAAACTTTTTCTCCATGGCCTACGCGCAGCTACACATGTGCAGGTTGATTTAAACACCCATCCAGTACGATTTGATTGTAGTAGGCGTAAGGGATTTCAAGGAAAACTTGAAAACTTGTATGATTCAGTATATTCAGAACCTAATGGTGAACCGCCGCCCCCCAACCCAACATTGTTTTGATTCCTGAGATACTTTTCATGTTCTAACATGTCACATTAGAGCAACAGTTCTAATGCATTGATAAAACACAGGGTTAGGGGGTAGCTTTATGTAGTATATTTGGAGAAATGATTTTATAAAATGCTAGATTAACCCGTGGAGTTTTTAAGAGACACAAAACGTAAACATCACAGAAAAAGAAGAAAAAAATTGAGCATATAGTGACATAAAAAATAGTATTTCACCCTTGTGAAAACGAAGCAGCGCCAAAATATTGATTATCCATTAATTAAACAAAAATGCTTATTTAACAAAGCTGTGGATATCTAACATCTGTCATAATCCACAATCAAAAAATGTGAAGGGAGAATGGAAGGTATAATCAGTTCTGTTGCCATAGCACAGTGCTCTTTTAGCATTGAAACCAAATTGGTTTAAGACAAAGTAGGTTGCACTGTTACTCAATTGTACAAAGTATGCTGCTGTAATTTTTATTAATTGCAGCAGACTCCCTGCTCCCCTAGGGACAAACATCATTACAGGGGACATAAATGATGCCTGAAAGTGGATATCCCACTACTGCACGTTCTTCACTGAAGCGTATATATACAAACCACAAATAAAATCTAACCATTATTACCTGAAAAAAATATCCAGGAAAGGCAGTATTTCTGCAAATACTGCCACACAAAACTAAATGGATTTTAGGGGGAAGAAAAAAAAAAGTCAGGCTTAAGAACAAAATCAGAAATACTGACCCTTGTGCTGTGAGTCTACACAGTACTGGGTCATTTCTTGCACTGCTGAGCAAGTTCAGCCTGGGCGCTGAACTGAAAAGATGTTTTTGAACTGTTCAGCCTGTACTGAAGTGATGTTTTGAACTCCACCACGTGGACAAAGGGAGGGATGCTGCAGCCTCAGAAAAATTCCCTTCTTACCAAGATTATCACTTCCTTTAGGCTGAGAAGTTCTGTACATAGCTTGGGAAGAATATCCCAAGATGTGCTTAGCAGGTGATAAAGCAATTTGCCATAAAATGTAACAGACTGAACCTGAAGTAGAACAAAGCTTAGAGAGCTTTTAACATTTTGTCGGAGATATTTCAGTTCCAAGTCCTGTTGCATGTAAACATGCCCAAATCAGAAAAAGAATATATGCTACTGGAAAAAATAACCCTCTGAATTTAGTTGCTTGCAACGTTTACTGCAGCACAGAGTGCTCAAAACAGACAAAATTGGTAACACAAGATGCAAAATAGATTAGTACCCCTCAGCCTTTCCTGGCCCCCTCCCAAAATGCAAGACACCAGTCTGAAACTGCACAGAAATTTCAGGTGCCAAAACAGAAAACCTTGCAGAAGCATGCTTCCAGCTACATTCTGCTTTCATTTCTAAAACAATGCAGAGTAGGCGCAACCCAGTGTGAAGTAAAGTTAAACTGGGATTAAGTCTGTTCTACCCTAATGAAGAACACAGCATCTTAAAAATGGCATTAACATAGCCCATATAACAGAATACCCGTTTTGTCACATAAGAAAATTGGGCTTTTAGCAAAATACAAAATAATGCAACAAGTTAATTACCAAAGTTATCTGCAAATTAACTCAAAGTGTTCAAATACATTTTAAAAGACCTTTAGATCTGAGCCTATAAAAAGAAAAAGGCATTTGTAGGAAACATAGATGAAAAAATAAACTTCTTCAAATATAAAAAGTGTCCTGCTTTCCAATAAATTCAAGTAAATTAACATACAGCAATTTCATCCAGCAAATAACAGATGCTCTGTTTCAGCTAGTTAAATGCCCCAAAATATACACATACCACTAACACGGCACAACAGTCTATGTACAGGATGGGGCCTGCTCGGAAACCTCGCAGTTGCACAGATATCCTTTACAAGACAGCACCCTTTTCGATATTATCACAGAAAACTAAGTTTAAAATTAACTTAGGAAGTAAAAAAATACTTAGATTTTTACATATGTTGGAATTACTAAAGAAGCAAAAAGAAAGAAATGAGAATAAAACCCCCAAAAATGTTCATACAAGATACCTGACCAGCAGTTTATTTGACTGACTAGAGAACAGTGTGTGGGCCCAGTCCTCTGCTGGGCACGTACCACAGTACATACACTGGTGGCAGCCCCTGGCTTTGCCCGCCGGGCTGGCAGAGCTGTGGCCCAGACGGCAGCAGCAGCTGCCTTAGGACAGCCCAGCACCAGGTTTCAAGCTGCCTCACCAGGGCTCTCACAGCTGCTGAGGACCGGGTTTGGAGAGGCGGCCGATGCTGCAGAGCAAATGGAGATGCGCGCCATGGGCACCAGAGAGCCAGACGGGCAGTGGTGAGCTTTGAGCCAAACACAGGCAGCCCCAGGCCTTCCAAACTCACCTTCACCCCAGCAGGGTGGGACCTGCTTGCCCAGAAAAGGGGCAGTCACCCTCCCAGGGCAGCAAGGGAGAGCAGCAAAGGAGGGGTAAGGGCTGTGGGTTGCCCAAGGGCTGTAACCTGTCCATACCCATTCTCACAAGGAACAGGTGAAGGGCCTGACTCCCCCGCAGGGGATCCCCAGATGCAGGGCACATTAGAGCTTGCAGATTCCCTTCATGGGAAACATGCCACACGATTCTGCCATTTTCCTCCTTCTTGCCCTAAGTATTTACTCTAAGGCTTTGATCTCTGTGTTCACTTAATCATCACTCTTGTGCCAAGCATTTTCTTCCCAAACCCCCCCTAACTGATTAGCATGTTAAGTGGCCCTCCAAGATTGCTCCTAGTGTATGCCTTCTCTCTCAGAAAGTGTGGCTAAGGCTTGCCTGTGCTTTTCAGTTATCCATGTCAACTCTATCACCTCTTGTCTGGGTACAAGTGCTAGGAATTCTATTCAGAATAAATTACTTATTTAAAAGACTCCCATCACTCATTTGCTACTCTTTTTAAGCAAAACCCAGAAATCAGTCAGATCAATGTCTTGCAACAGCTTCTCTGGAATCTAGAACGTCTGATTTCAGGACACTTTTGTGGTGGCTTAGTACTGCCCCGGCATGGAGATCATCAAAACCACTTACCAGCCTGAAGTGCGAGACAATGCCTGGCTTCCTAATGGTGGGGCAAGAGCTCTCACTGGTGCTTTTGTACTAAGGGTTAATTTTGAGGTTGTGGGTTATTATAGCTGTCCATGTTGTCTCAAAAGCACCTTCACTTTCTGTTGCATTGTAGCAAATTCCTCAGAACTAATCTAGGATCATCTGTTTCCTAATAATGAGGACTGCAACCAACCTTCCTCTCTCTTTTTCAGAATCAGACTCCATAAAAATTATTTTCTTCATCTTTTCTTTTGCTCAACCCTTTGAGTTGTTTAGGGTTGAAACCTTGTTCTGTTTTTTCTTTATTAACAATGTCTGGTCCTGTAGGATTTACTCAATGTCTGCAAACTGCATGTATTTGTAGCAGACCTTTCCAAAGAGAGTTTCATATTTTTTGACTTTCTGTTGAGCTCAGGTTTTTTTTTGTAACCAGTTATTAGGATCTGTGAGTTTTGTGTACCACTGTTTACATGTTCTTCTCAAGTTTATTTTGGCACACAATTATTTCAAGAGGAAGCGGAAAATGCTGCCATTCATGAGATTAGAGGCTTGCAAAGTTCCCTCGTTGACTGTCTCACTGTGTACCTGATATAAAGCAAGAGGTCTTTGCTGTAAGCAGGCATAATGGCAGAGTAGCTTGATGATAGGCAGTAATTACTAAGTGCCCGTAATAGAAGACATGCCAGGTCTCAGCTAGGAACACCACCACCAGCCTCTAAAATTATAGTATCTAGAGTATACATAACTGTGACTAAAGGAACACACAAGCCCTCAGCTGGGACAACATCCAGCCAGGAGAGATGCTTCTTGGGTCTACACCTGGTGAATTTTCAGTCAGCCTGAAGCTAAACATTGGATGGGGTTAGAAAGATCATGAACAGATTTTCGTTTCCTTTTTTTAACATCTGGGAAGTGACCGAAATGGTGGGTAGCACTTGTGGAGAACAATACAGACCTGGTACAGAATGTTGTGTTGGAGCCTCCTCAAGGGGCATGAACATTTAGACTAAGCGGAGTTCCCAGTGCTTCAGCTCAGGTCCTGCATTCACCATGAACGGGTGTGCTTTGAAACTTCAGAAATGCGTTTTCTCCACTTAAACTTCACTCCCAGCAAGAAAAATAAAGCCAGCTTAAACACAGAGAGGCATGCATACAGTGTCAAGTTATAATAGAATATTTTTTTGTTTGAAGAAAGAAGCTTATGAAAATATTTTGGGCGTATTTCTCCTCTAAGCAAAATAAATACAAGAAACTTAACACATGGAATGCAGTCTGGAAAATATATGGCATCATTCTGTAATTACAACACTGCAAATAACAGAAAAAGGCTCAATTCCTTGTCTTATAATATATCTATATGCCATGCAGTGTTGAGGGGCAAAAAATATGCATCAGTATTTAAAAGATTAACTTATTGAGAGGAGTGAAAAGTGACTGAACCCAAGTGTCTATGGGAGAGACTTTTTATTTTCCGCTGGTGTGTGACCCAGTCAGTGATACAGAGTAGTAGCAATCTGCTGGATTGCATCTTCCGTTGGGTCCAGGTGGCCCCTGCGGTCCAGGTGATCCTGGTGCCCCCTGTGGGCCCGGCAGGCCAGTAGCTGGTAAAACAAAGCCAGAATTAGGAGAGTCCTTGAGAGAGTGCGTGTGCTGCCTGCTTTTCATCAACGAGAGTCAGCTGCACACCAGCTCATCCGTGAGAAGGCCGGTGGGTCTGACCTCATGCTACAACCAAGCTCACGAGAACCAGGAGAAAGGCCCGTTAGTTCATAAATAACAACAGCAGAAAGCAATCTGGAGAGTTGTACCTGTAGGGCCAGGTGGTCCAGGGTTACCAGGCAGTCCAATTCCAGGCTCACCTCTTTCCCCTTTCTGTCCTCTATAACCTACACAGAATAAAGATAGAATAAAGATATGAAAATAAGAGCATCCTCTTATTATAAACAGCAATCTTTCATATAGCTTGTTGGCACATAATTATCAAGACAGATGTAATTGGGAAAACACACGCTCACTTCTTTTTCTGAGACAGCTCTTCTATTTATATATTCCTTCTGGAAAATACGAGGATTTCTAGCAGTAACTATTGCATCCTCTCCCAGAGGACTCTCACTCTGTTTGCTAAGTGGACCTTTCCCCAGGATTTTAAGTTACTTTCCTGAAGTTCCTCTAATAAAGAATCGAATGCATATTCTGCTCCAGTATTATTTGTGTGATGTAGTAATGTAAAGCATGAACCCGAAGGCCACCTGGAGTCTGACCACCTCTTCTCTGATGGCTCACCAACTGAGAGAGACTTGACCCTCTCTGCTTTACATAAATCTTTGTCTGCAATTTTTTTTTTTGACTGCAAACTGGAAGTTGTATGCTTCCATACATGTGAGAGGGGACCCACTCTCACTCCAGCTTTACAGAGCTGCTCTCACATGGAATGAGGCATCTTTAGAGCTTGTGCAGATTACGGCTTCTAGCATGCAAAGCCAAGTACCTGCATATTGTTAACAAGGTGCGATTACTAACTATACTTTGAATATTTGTGTCTGTTTTCTTCACAGGCCATAGCTTTGTATTTATCTAAATAGCTTCTGTCTTCTGAAATGCTGCAACTCATGACCAACCTGTTTCTTTTTCCCTAAACTCTTTGTAAAGAAAAAAAAAAAGAAAAATTAGTTGGAAACACTCCAGCTCTTTTAGAGCAGAGGACTTGTGGGCATCAGTATAACATTTTGTTTAACATTTCAAGTTAAAAATGCAGCTCTTCTATTCAGACCATGTAATCTGTGTAGGGCAGGGGATTAAGGTATTTTTAAAGGAACAAATGTGACACTCGCCACAACCCCTTACTCTTCCCTCCCCATGGGCACATAAGGTGAAATATATAGAAGATTAATTTGCCAACTTCTGATCACATTTGGAATTAAATTTATTCTGCTTCAGGGAGTAGCGTATTTCCGTCACCTGTGCCATACAACAAACTTCCTCTTGTCAAGAGCTGCAACTTAGTCTGAATTAAAAGAGAAGAGTCAGTGGCTGAGCAGTCCGTATAGTGGTATCAATCCACCTTATCTCTCACGAAGATGCACTGACGGATGGCAAACGTTGTCTTGTCAGTGTACTGTGATCTATGGCAACACTGACACCTTACAGGACAACTGTGAGTGATCTTGGTACCAATTCCAGGTTGTTACAATAGAAACAATGCAGTAGGATTCACAGTATTCAAGCTTCCCATTAAACACTAGCTCATTTGGAAGAAAGTCTGTGGCAATCATTCTAGGTTTCCAAACAGAGCATCAGTTATCTTACTCTTCTCTCAGCACCCCAACAAGGAAATAACAGTGAGGTAAAACCATTAGAAAATGCAGGCAGAGTGACATGCATAATGTAAGAAAAGGAAATCAACTGTTTAAAAGCTCACAGAGAAACAAACTTAATCATGCATTCTGGTCACTGAGTTGTGTTAGGCAGAATTGTACAAGGCATATATGCACACAGGCTATAAAGACTCGGAAAAGGGAATATGTAAGTGTTTGTATTCAATTGTGAATCTTGATTTGTTTTTCCTTAATGGCCATGGTATTATTTATAACTACATCAAGTTGGTTGGCTCTGAAAATCTTGTGTAACGTGTAGTTATCACTACTGTTTGAGAAGCTCAATCACATAACCACAGGATCTATTACATTTCTTATTTATTATATATGTATATGTTTCTTCATTTACAATAGATAGTTACAGTACATTTCTCACTACAAACCCAGTTAACTGCAATTTCACAAAGTAGTGCTTATAATGAGGAAGAGAGAGAAATCACATCTACTACATATCATGTTTACGAGCTCCTTGATAACCATTACTGGACACATCCAAGACATTATGGTTACAAAGGGATTAAGATCGACTGAAAGATTCTGTAAATGTCAATGGAATCCAAGACAATAAGGAAACAACCTCACAATAGCACAAAGAACAGCCTGCCAAAGCAAGTGTATGATCCAGGGTAGCGTAAACTGTTACTGGCTTTATCTGAATACACATGCAAAGGTGTAATTCGGACATACTGGCAGGTACATTCTGTTGACACTGAAGTTTAATACAAAAATACACAGGTATTTTTTCTAAAAATAGGCTTTATTCAACAAGGTATAAGCATATTAGTAAACAGCCCTATACGGAAATAATAAAAAAAAAGTAATTTGTAATTCTAGCAGGAAAATATTTTATTTTTAATGAGGTATATTTTGCTCAGAAGTAGGACCATGATTGCACTTGTAGAGGGTAATATCATCTTCTCTCTGAGCTTAAAGTGACAAACTTATACACAATCAAAGGAAAGTGTTACTTGAATCAGATTTTGATTTACTGTTTTTAACACAAAGTACATATAAGATGCTGTCTACTTTTACCGGAAGAATTACAATTCCAGTAAAAGGTACCCAATTATTCAAAATGTGAGAACTTTAGCAAAGCCTTTCACTTGGGTTCCAGAAGTTTCGTTGTAACTCTGCAATCCAAAAGTTGTGGTATGTAAACATGTACCCAAAGTGGACAGCACTGTAAACACTTGGTAGAAAGTATGTGTTCAAACAGATAGGCTTTCTTCTGTCCATAGATGAGTGGTGACAGTTAAAATATGGCTCTTGGTTTGGTGTTCTCCACGAACATCATGGTCAGAAGCATTCCTACCGCAACACCCTCACCTCTACCTGGAAATGACACAAGCTCATGTCTATGAACATGGAGGTAAAAAGTTCTCTTGTTTAAAGAGCCCCCAAAAGTATGCCACCTATATCATAGAGACCCTTTTCTACTTGCATGGATAATTGAGCACCTGAAAGTAGCATGTTGAGTATCTAGAGAAATCTGAGGTTCTTTAACTCAAATGTAAGGCAAACACATTAGCACAAAAGGAAACAATAAGATTGAATTATCCACTGTGTTTTACTGTGCAAATATCCTGCATTCATAAAAGCAAATAACTGCAAAGCAACAGGAAGGGTGCTATGAGCAAAGAATGTTTTACAGGAGGTAACACTTGAAACTGGTGCAGCTATTTCTGAAAAGTCACCATGTCGGACAGCATCCATCACAATGGATTCCTGATGTCAGCCGAGGTTTCTAGATGCTTCCACCATGCAAATTAATAATTATAGTAAGAGAGATGTACTTTACAACAGAGATCAGGAATAAAGATAAGGAATTTTGACTACTTATCACATGGTATTTTTCTTCCCTGAGCTGTGATGTTTGAGTCCTCCAAGGCACCATGAGTTATGAGGACCTATAAAAACTCCTGTTTCCTGAATTTGATAAAAAGAGTGGTTTAACTAAGATAGAAATTTCTTTTGTCTGTTGAGGAAAAAAATCAACATTCATATTAATGTAAAGGATAATATCCCAAGGTGAAATTTTTCAAATGTCCAAAATTCACTTTCTATTATATTTTTAATAATCCAATTAGGTCAGTGGAGTTAATTGAGCTAGATCCTCTAACACATGACAAACTGGCTGACTGTTTGCAAATGAATGGCGTTGTTATAGCTTGTCTATAAAGTCTTGAAATAAACTTTCTGTACAAGACATCAGCATCCTTTAAAGCACATACAGAGTAAACAGTTCCTCTGCTCCCTCTTAAGCAGATGCTGTACACCTCGCTGGTGACACAGCTCAGGGTATCAGCTTGCTGATGCAAATGCCATAGATTATGTTTTAAATGAAGAAATACATATATACACATACATACATGTATATTCCAATCACTATTATATGAAGTCTGTTTAAATGCCAATTGCATACTTCATCACTGATGTTGCAATTTTGTTGATTTTTGTTGTTTGCATGCTGTCTTTCTATTAAGATTACCAAGTAAAATCAGAATTATTTGTATCTGGGAAGAACCTGAGTATGAACAACCTTGCTGAAGGCCATCAGGTAACATTCTATTCATTAGAAATGAATAACTCCATTCCCAAGAGCCTAGCAATTCCTTAAATACACTTTTTGAAGACCATGTCTACACTTCCAAGACACAGCATCTATATTTTCTGCTTCCAGGACCAACCACCACCTCCTGGTTTGTTGTGCAGAAAGATACTCTAGTGGTATCTGACCAGGCCAGGCCAGTTCCCAGGGGAACTGACACTACACTTGAGGTGTATGGAAGGATCCCTGCAAAGCTGCAAGTACCTCCTTGGACACATGGTGACATTTGCTCTTCCTGCTGACTGGCTGTAGCAGACTCTCTGCTCAGCTTGCAGCTTCTCAAACGGCTCTGGAGATGCTTGTAGAGGTTCTGTCAATTGCTCTCCAAAAGCATCTGCTTCTTTTCACTGGCTGAATGGGACAAGTGACTAACTCTGTCAGCCCAGATGCATGTTGTTGCACATAACAAAACTGATGAAAAACCTGATGCTAGCGATCTGGGTTACAACCAAGCAAGAAATGTAATAAGGAATATCAGGCATTCAATACCAAATGTGCATTATGGCTTGGGGAGACGTGCACATAGCATGCTACCTTGATGGGCTCAGCCACACATGCATGTGACATGCTTCTCCAAGAGGTCTTGTCCACTATGGCTTTTATGGCTGAAAATAAGTCGGTTTTCCATCTGTTCTGAGATTTGAATTTCTTTTTACTGTTGGTACAAAAACATGTACAGGTACAACTGGGAAAGACATGAACAGTATTTGTAAGTGTGCTTCTCTCATGGTACTCAGAGTGTAAAAAGGAGGCAAGACAAATTTTTGGTTTTCTTTCCTTGGAAATATAATTTTATATGTTTTCATCTATCAGAGAAGTAAATACTTAAAAAAAAAAAATTGAGCATATTGGTAAAATAAATAGAAATCCTGTGTACATAGGGCACTACTTTTACTTTAGCATAAGGCATGAAAAAGTGGCTTTTTTGTTCCAAGCATATCTATCATCTTTACTCTTGATGCTCACTAGCTGGAAATGAAACCTAGTATAACACTCCATATCCCAGAAGCATCTGAGACAACCCACCACACACATCATCATTGAAGTTGGTTGTTTACAGTGACCTGAATATCTAGGTAATGATGAAGTCAGTGTTGTAAGATTCTAAGACTTTAACTGTTTTCCTTGATACTTTATTCTTGCTCTTCGCATTCTGAGCTCATCACATTTTTCAAGCTTCTGTCAGAGGTTTGTGTTTATCAATGCTAGTAAGTCTTTATTCTTCTGATAGCTTTAGGATGCACACATCTTCAGCTTTGCTCTCATGTTCTTCATTCCAGTCTGACTTGCTCTGACTCCAGAGCAGACCAAACTAACAAAAGATAATAAAGAACTACCTACAGATAAACCGCAAATTACATATTACCCACAAATATTATTCATTGATAAATTATTTCTTTTTCTATTTTCTATTTTCCTTTTAATCTCTGAAATGCTGCCTCTACAGCAGAGCCCAGCCACAATGAGCCCGGATCCCTTAAAGCTAATTTTGCAGTATAAGACAGTTCAGTGGAATAAGAGTCCTATACTGTCTGAATGCATTGCAATGTATGAATTAACATTCAAGTTGTAGTGAAAAGCTGATTAACTTGATTTATGAAAATAGATTACTTCACTGTAAGAAGGATTAATGCAGTAATATTTCAGTTTTCACTGCTTCTAAAAGAACGGTATTTGCCTTCAGTTTTTCCTCTGTTGTGTTGTCTTAGGATCAGAGCCGAGAGCACTCAGGCTTGGAGATCAAAATTTGATACTTAAAAATAACGGTCTCTTGATATGGAACAGGATCTAAATAGTCACACTAAAGTGCTGGCACAGGTTTTCTTCCTTGTTAAAGTATTTTTTGGGAAAAAAACCCTGCTACAATAGCCTAGACATCTGTCAGCTTTAGTTATCTGTCAGTAATTAACTTTATCATTTATTAGAATAAAATGCATCGATTAGGAGTTTTTAATCAGTAAAATCCACACATCTACCATGGGTTAATATTTAGATCTAGTCTGGAAAAATGTAAGTACAGTTCTAAAAGTTAAGCATTAGGAAGCTAGATAATCCTGGTTTATTTAATTTAGCAAGTGTATAAATATTTCAAGACACAACTCAGAGGAACATTTTTTGGAATTTCTACCTTGAACTCCACGTTCTCCTGGTGGCCCCGGCAAACCATCCTTTCCTGGTGGCCCTGGTAACCCATCTTTTCCTGGGGGCCCTGGTTTTCCATGAGCTTGGGAGGCAAGCATCGCAGCAGGCAGCTTCAACTGGGACACAAACTGAGCCATCCTTTCTTCATTACCAAAGGGCACAAGAAAAAGTGGGTAAGGATTCTGCTAGCAAAATACAGGAAAATAAGTAAATACCAAAGCCCCAGCTAAAGTAAGTTTCTGGAAGTAAGGTGTTTAATTCTTCTAAATGTCAAGGTATTTAATGCTCCCGTAAGTACTGAAGTCTTCATTTTCAACTCAGGCTCATGTCTAAATCTTTACCCTTTGAAATAATCTGAATAAATTTGTAATAAGACGTCTATTACCACTCTCTTTTTACTAAAGTATTTCAGAATTTCAAATGACTCCAGATTCCTGTTCATGGAAGTACTTAAAATACATGAACACAGAATAATTAGTACTTAACACCTCTATGAAGGGCTACCTTATATGTTTGTAACTTCTATTAAGTTGCAAAGCAGAGCGTATATGCTGCAAACAGTTCTTTGAATGTGCTGCAATTCTGAAAACAGCTGTGAAAAAACCTGTAAGAGCTCAGCAAATATTATTAGTTCAGAATTTCAGCATGAACTGTTGATGCTGGTGGAATAAATTGCACTTGGTAAAATTTCAGTGTCCCTTAGAGGTAGACAAAACAGGTAGTGATCTTGAATCTATCTCCTCTATATTGGATTAAAAAAACCTCAACTAAGCATTCCACAACTTAGCTGGTATTTATGATGGTGGAGTTTTAAGATTTAAGAAAACAATTAATGTAATGAGAACAGTGGGCGTCAAACAAAAGATAAGCAAGGTGATAGAAAACAGGCAAAGTGAAACAAAGCCAAAAAGACTAGTGGGAACACTAGTGAGGTATAGAAAATGGAATAGCTGTACACTAGTGAGGTATAGAAAACGGAATAGCTATAAAGACAAAAGCCAATATTCCCTGTAAGCAGGACACCTATTATTACTTTATGAACAGACTAAACACTTGTTACCATTCCATCTGAATAGGAAAGGGAGGTAACTTCAGCCAACAAACTGCTGCTGAAATACATAGTAGGTTGGAGTCCTAAGGGGTAGCATGAAAATATACAAAATGATAGCCTTATTATAAAGTGAAAAAATGCCGGAATAGGTTAAAGTATCAAACTTTCTATGGATTCTTTTATCCCTAAAAGTTAAAAGGTTTTGGATCCACAAATATTAATGAAAAATAGCTAAGCATATTGGAGACATAAAAGAAGCTATTGTTATAAGAAGTTCTAGCAGAAGCTTAAGACACCTACCCAAGTCACAGCTTTTCAATCCTGACTAAGAAAATGCTGGGAGGAAAAATATTTCTTTTTCAGAGTAAGTACACACCTAAGAAAGCTTCCATAGTGCAAAGGGCTTGGCTGAATGTGGTACTTGCCTAAAACTGTGCCAGAAGTTAGTGGTCTGCAGAAGAGCTTTGGAGATCAGTGGGGCTGTTTGATGAAAACGCATAGCAGTTCAGACCTGCATGACTGAAAGCTGTCAAGCCTGTCTCTCATTCAGAGAATCATCCACTAAGCAGCCAAAACTGATATTTTTACTGTCTCTGCTTTAATAAATCTTCAATGTCTTCACTATAGACACTTATATGAATCATATATTATTGCAGATACATATGTATCTACAAGGATACATAGATATGTTTGCTATTACAATTTGGAGCAAACGACCTTTTAATGCTGATCTTTTACTTAAGGAAATACTCTGTTCAACAGATACTTACTTTATAATTGTTTGAACATAATAATGTTGAGTAGACTTAACAGTAAGGTGCAGCTACTAAGCAACTACTAAGTCAAATGTTAGTTAGACGACATAAAGAAATTTATATGAAGGCTATAGGGATCTATAAAATTTAGAATAGAATTTAAGATTTATATTTAGTTGAATAATACTTCATTTTCTTACCTTCAAAAACCGTAAGAACCTCTTGCTTGATATATTTTTTTATTTCTTCAAGTGAAACTGGATCAGCCTGATAAGGAAACAAAAAGGTATTATGTATCAGAAGAAACCCTAGGGAAGACAGTTTATGATGCTAAAAAGCAAGTTGAAATTTAGCATTAAGTGTGCAAAACTTTCAAATAATTATTTTAACATATTTGTGTTCTTCACTTAACTACAAAGGTCACTTTATTGCAAATACATTACAATAATGTAAAGACCACTAATAGCATGGAGTGGAAGAGGCACTCGGAGCTGTCAGGATGATCAGCATGTTATGTGTTGTGAAATCAATTTGGAGAAGACAGTAAGGATGTTCAATGACACCACCATGCTTTACTTGCCTTTTGCACAGCATTTCCCAGCTTCTTACCCCCTTTAGGGACTGTTTTGATGCAGTAAATTAGCTTCATCACAGGACTAATAACGTCACTGGAAAAGTTTTTTAGCATTTTACCCGACCTGACTGAGGGTCTCGTAGAAATTAAAAAGAACCCGCAACATGTATGTGTGTGTGTGCGCAAACCAAGGTATGTACAACTCAAAGGAATCTTTCAACTTGTCTTTTAAAATGCTGGTTTCCCTTTCATTAATGTCTCTTTCTCATTTGCAAACATTTACACTTTAGCTCCTAAGCTTATGACAAACTTGAAAATTAACAGTACTGAGTTGCCATATAGATTTTGCAGAAGAAAAATATATAATTAATGCACATGTTTAAAAAAGTAACTACTTGATCACCTGAGTGTAGTTTTTCCACTTCTGCTAACTGAACACTGAAATTATCTGCTATCTTAGTTCTTCTGATACTATGGTATTACTCAGCTGAAATTTCTATTGCTCAGTACATGCTTCATATCTTCTGCCTTAACAAGCAACCAAGGAAAACATGTATTTTCTTACTGGAAATCCTGGGGTTCCTGGTGAACCTGGGGGACCCTGATGACCTGGTGATCCTGGATAGCCTCTGTCTCCTGGTGGCCCAGCAGGGCCCACATCCCCCTTTTCTCCTGATGGGCCAGGTTTCCCTCGTTCGCCCTGTGGACCTTTGTCCCCTGGAATACCCTGATCTCCCTGTGGAAAATAAAATCAGAGAGAAAACCATTGCACATAGTGGAACAAACTAGGAAAGGTCACCCAAAAATGCTAAAAAGAAACTTCTTCCCTGTTCAGAAATAGATTTTATGAGTAGTGCTAGTAAGCTGATTTTACAGGGTAACCCTTGTCTCTGAAAACAGCAAGTAAGGTTCTGTTCTCTTACCCTTTTAATGTTGAAGTCAATGACAGAAAATAGTTTGACTACGTAACCTACTTTTCAAGGACAGAACTTGGGTGCAAAAAAGATTATGATCTTATACAAGGATCTAGAAGTGTTAAATACAGCATAGGTAAAATTTAGGTGCTCCTTCTTTACCAACCTTGCTGTCTGACATTTCTCTCACATTTTCTCACTCCTCTTCCCCAGCTACTGTGCAGCAGTTTTTAGATTTCTAGCCCACAAGGAGTACCATTGTCACTCATGGGCTCTTCTTTGGCTGGCAGCATCTCCATCTCTCTTATCCTAGATGCATAATTTTGCTATGTATTTCATAGCTATTTTTAAGGCAGATGTATCCTTGTAGAACAATGAACCTTTTCTTTTCTTGCAGAACTGCAAGGAACGACTGACAGCTTTCTGAAAACCATATTCAGATAATGCATTGAGCTTTCCTGTTTTAAAGGGTTGTGGGAGATTTTTGATTATCACTTGAGACAAAAATACTTTTGTGATTAGTGTGTTTCAAGGTCATGCCCCTTTCTCTATATGTGTACAGTAATATTTACAGGGTATTCAAACAGGTTGTCAAGGCTGAGCGACATCATGCAGTACACACTAGGTGGTACGATAACAAGGTTATTACGTTTTATTTGTGCCCTGAAAAGGTAGGAACAAAACACTACAAACTATTAATTCCTGTACAGGATGATTATTATAATAGTGGTGAAAACCTCATGTGTCCTCAGTGTCATAAAGTAGCATTTATTTTTCCAGATTTTATAGGGAGGTGCTTTTATTGTTCGTCAAATAAATATGTTAACAATCATATTAGGATATCAGGGTTTTAATAAAGTTATAAGAGAAGCAGGGTATGTGCAAGGATTTTCTTTGTTCTAGAAAAATAACGATCACTTCTCACTTCCTGTAGTGCTTCCTGCCCACAGTGATCTCATTACCACAAACAGAGCTGTCTAAATGTTTTGACAAGCAGTAAGGTATTGCACTGGCATTCCTGCTGCCTAAGTGTAACAAGCTTGTTTTACATGAAACCTGATTTGGTTTTGTGACATACAAAGCTCCCAGGAAAACTTTGTAGCTCTTGCAAAGTGTGATAGCATCACCATGAGATTAGCTACTTTCTAATTTTCATCCTATTGATTAATTTACATTGTTGGGGCCAGCTGTGTTAGAAAGTCTGTAAAATGCATTTTTCCTCTAAACATAAAAATCAATTCAACTCTAATTCCTTCAAGTGGTGTCTAGGACTAAACTTTTTAGTTGTCAAGAGTGCTTGAAGTTCACAGAAATTTAATTTCTTGGGTTCGCCTGTAAAGTGTGAACTAATGAGGTGCTTAGATGCTCAATAAAAGGGAAAAAGTTATTAAAACTAAGGACTTACACGTTCTCCTTTGGGCCCTCGGTCTCCTGGTCTCCCCACAGCACCCTGAATTTTTTTTTGAAAAAGGATAAACAAATCACTTAAAGGCCTTGTTGTATATTCATCTGTTAGCAGAACTGAAAGCAACTGACTAGAATTAACAGCTATTGAATCAGTGAAGAATAAAATTAACTAGTATGCAAAAACACATTTTCCTACCGGAGGACCTGGCAATCCATCTTTTCCGTTGACACCCTACAAAAAAAAAACCAAACACCAAACATCTTTTAAAGAATTATGGTTACGTAGAAGGTTTTTTTAGAATATAAAGAATCAAGCTCAAAGGAATCAGTACATATTCTAAAATTCTGGAGGCAGTAGATTGTGTGGTTAAATTATTGGAATACTCACAAACGGAATAATAGAATTATTTTGGTTGGAAAAGACCTTTGATATCATCAAGTCCAACCATTACCCTAACACTGCCAAGTTAACACTGAACTGCTGCCCTTAGCACTGCATCTACCCATCTCTTAGATACCTCCGGGGATGGTGATTCAACCACTTTCCTGGAAAGCCTGTTCCAATGTTTGTCAAGCATTTCAGTGAAGAAATTTTTCCTAATATCCAATCTAATTTTCCTCTAGCACAACTTGAGGTCATTTCCTTTTGTCCTATCGCCTGTTACTTGGGAAAAGAGACTCACCCCCACCTTGCTAGAACCTCCTTTCAGGTAGTTGTAGAGACCCTCAGCCTCCTTTTCTCCAGCCTGAAAAAAAACAGTTCCCTTGGACACTCTTCATAAGACGTGTTCTCTAGACACTTCATCAGCTTTGTTGCCTTTCTCTGGACATGCTCCAGAACCTCAATATCCATCTTATAATGAGGGGTCCAAAACCGAACACAGTTTTCAAGGTGCAATCTCATCAGTGCCAAATACAGGGGGACAATCACTTCCATAGTCCTGCTAGCCACACTATTTCTGATATAGACCAGGATGCTGTTTGCCTTCTTGGCCACCTTATATTCAGCCAGCTGTCAACCAACACTCCTAGGTCCTTTTCTGCCACTCAGCTTTTCAGCTATTCTTCCCCAAGCCTGTAGCACTGCGTAGGGTTGTTGTGACCCAAGAGCACTTGACCTTGTTGAACCTCTTATCGCTGGCCTTGGCCCATCAATCCAGCCTGTCCAGATCCCTGTGTAGAGCCTTTCTACCCTCCAGCAGACCAACACCCATGCTCAATTCAGAAAGTCTTCAAACTCATTGAGTGTGCACTCAATGCCCTTGTCCATGTCAGTAATAAAGATATTAAAAAGAACAGACCCAATACTGACCTCTGAGGAACACTACTGTGACGGACTGCCGACTGGATTTAAGTCTATTCACCACAACTTTTTGGGCCCTGTCATCCAGTCAGTTTTTTACCCACTAAAGCGTAAGCCCATCCATGCCATGAGCAGCCAGTTTCTCCAGCAGAATGCTACAGGAAACAGTGCCAAAAACTTTACTAAAGTCTAGGTAGACAAATAGTTTTGAAGCATGCGAAAGCTCGGGGCCATACTGAAATGCAAGTACACTATGTTTGAGCTGAGAGCAGCACACAAAATAATTATAAAAATTATTGGCATCAAGATGCACATCAACTTTCATAAGTACATGTCTTTAAAATCTTTAAATGATAAGTTATATGGGAATTCTGCAAGCATGTACAATATAGACATGTACATGCACTTTTCCAGTCCTGGATAGTCATTACACAACCATAAAAGAGATTGCTCTTATTCTGGATATTAGCACTGATGTCACATTAGCCTCTGCTGTTACAGATATTACACACCTTAATCTCCGTGGTCAAATCTGTTCCTTGGTCCTTAGGACCTGTGGCCCAGCACAGCTTCAGTCTCCTGGACTTTCCCTTCCCAAAAGAGGGTGGTCTTATTCATATCACCTTCTCTAATTTTCCCTGTCCCACATCATTCCCCAAACTGGAATATGGCATTATCTCAGAGAGTGCTAGCTGGCATGGACCAAAATGATGTCAGATAGTACATTAACAATTGCAGAACACCAGGTAACTGCAAGATTGGTGCTCTGGCACTGCTTAATTTACTAGGATATACATGAATCTGCATGTGCAGCAAACGCTATTTTGCTTAGCTATTTTGCTGAGTGAGAAAGAAGGATTTGGATGGGCAGAGACACCAGGAATATTTTCTTCCCTTTCATACTGCAAAGCGGGGTTTTGCACAGATTATGCACCTTGAGACAATTTGCTTCTGAAGTTACAGAAATTGTCTCTTCTTTCAAGACAGAAGCATAATGTGGTGATGTGCTAACAAACTGAAATAGTTTGCTTCTCACATTAGTCCCTGAAACACCAAGCATAGGGGGAGATAATGAATTCTGTGCCACCCTAGCAGAACCACTTCTGGAATATAAACTAGGTTATTTTAAATGAGTTCAGACAGTGCTGACTACACTGATGTCATACTTAAAAAAAGAAGTCAGATTAGACACATTCTAAGTGAACAATAAATGCTTCAGCCTCAATGTCGCATCACCTATATACAGAACAGTTACGAAGTTTATTCAGAGTCACGAAGCAGAAACTTCTCTATCTAAAGCAAAACCAAGAATGCATTTTGTCACCCCATCCTTTATAGACTGGGTTTTTTTTTTCCTTCTAAAAAAATGAGAGAAGACCCTTTATGTCAACAGGATCCAAAGGACACTCATAAGACCTTTAAAGGGAACATCTCAGTAACACTAACTGTTAAAACACCACAATACCAGGAATCCTTCAGTGGATGTTTAATAAGGGATGCTTTAGCTGTAGGTGTTCTTCAGATGACATAAAATTGCTTACTGGTTTTCCTTGTGGCCCCTCTGGCCCGGGGAAGCCTATATCTCCTACAGGTCCTCTTTCACCCTTAGAAAGAACAGAACACACAAATACAAATCTGATGTAAAATCTTGCATTCAGTGTTTGAAATACTTTGGTAATATCCTAAGAGTCCAGAACTCAAATATATACTTACAGGATCCCCTGGCATTCCTGGGGACCCAGGAGATCCTGGCTTTCCCTGCAAAAAAACAACATTGCAAATTCAAATTAATAAGAAGCAAAACATAATTTCTCTTAGGCCAAAAATAGGAGACAATACACATTTGAGTAAAATATTCATGTTACATCTCAATAAATGCTTGAAAAGAGGAAAAAGAAATACTTTACCAGGATTTTTAACATTTATACCATGCTAGCCTGACTCTTTTGTACTCAATCATTTGGTCTTCTTTGCCCTTTCTGAATATTGAGATAATGTTTTCATGAAATTTTCTTTTAGAACACCATGACTTCTTCCTCAAGAAGTCATAGTCAGATGAAAGTTTATCCCTTTATATGTGAAATCAAATTTTTTTTTTTCCCTTCTGTACTTCCTAATTCTGATTTTTATACAAGTGGGTTTATTACTGACTTAACGCCTTTTGCAAATTTTATTCATGCTATTTTTTGGCCACTTTTATTGTCATCTTATGTTCAGGTTGCCAGAACTCACAATCCTTTCTCATCTCATCACTTAGGTTGTTAAAAGCAAGACATCATTTAAAAAAATAGATATTTAAAATCACCATCTATCTTGTTCAGCCCCAGACAAGAATCTATTACGCTGAACCTATAGTTCCTGGAAATATCCTTGGACCAGATCCTCAGCTGAATTGTACAAGTGAGGGGTTTAACAAATTAACCCCAGCAACAACTTCAGGACCAATATGACTGAGGATTCATGCTGAGAAAATAGGCATTGGTGGCAATCCGTGCAGAGGTTCAGTCCAAGTTTTCCTGATAATCCTGTCCACCAAATACCCAAAGCTAAACTGAGAGCTTTATATTCCCACAGAAAGGGCCCATAATTCAATCTAGCGAATCATAGAATCAATAAGGAATAATACCAGGTAAAGAAGACAAATTCTCTTCCAGCAAGATATGTGGATATATTTAAAAATATCTTCCTAGACTACTAAAACATAGTGTCTGTCATACCCTTATTAATTCATTGATTAGAATTGCTTAGTATAAAATGTAAAAGCAACTAATTTATTTCAGTGGATTTTATTAGATTGAAATATAATTTACAGAATGCAAGTCCATCAGTGATGAAGGGAACTCATTAAGTGTATCATATCCATCTAGCATAGACAGCAACAAGAATAAGACTAGGAACATATCCTGTAGGAAATAAACAAGGAATGAATAACTGTGATCATCCTAACCAGCTACTGCATTATTGGTTCACAGTGTGAAATACATTTCAGAACAACAAACTTTGAAACTCTTATATGGGATATAACACTCAGAGAAATACTTCCCTTTTCCCCTTAAATATGCATTTTTACTTGGTTTAGGAGAACTTAAATAAATTAAGCTAGTCAAACTGATGTTCTCTCTTGGAACTCATGGTAAATAGACTAAATCAGTGTCTAATGGATATAGGAGGGCATAGATACAAACTCCTTCTTATTTCATGAAGCACATACTTATAATTTAAAAACAGCTGCTGAATGGATTGGTAGCTGCCCATATTTAATAATAAATACATTTGCATATAAATAACTCCATATTGCTTCCTGAAATACGGATAATCTTTTTTTATTAATCTGTGGATCCAATCTAAAGAAAAGGTGTCTTCAATTCCTTTAAAAATACAAATGAATAATTATAATTTCCATTTATCATTAGTTACATTTACTTTCACCTACAACAAAGTCTCTGATGACTTTCAGAAACTTCTCTGAATACCATATGTAAACAGCTGACAAAGCATTCCCCTAAAGCAAATGTTTGATTGACTTGATACGCAGAACCTCATGGACTGCAGTAACTAATGTTCAGTATTTTTCTTTGTGACAGAAAGATGGTCAGAAATTTGTGCATGCCCAGGAACACAGAAAACATCTTTATCTATATTAAACTGAGGCAATGAGAAGAGCCTCATGCTTTCTTAACAAAGCATATGCAGCTTCAAATTCCAGCTTTATCATGTATTCACACCATTCCCTCCTGCCATTTTAACAACAATATGAACCCTCAGTGGTATTAAAACTATTATCTCTTTAGGAAAAAAACCTTTCATGCTTGCCTATAAAGCATTACCCAAATGCTGGTATTCCACAGTGATTAAGATTATAGCTGAGCACATTGTTTGACATGTTTTGGCAGCTTCTAACAGAGTTTTCTTTAATGAATATACATACCGGTGTCCCAGCTACTCCTGGTGTGCCAGTTGGCCCACGGTCACCCTGAAAAAAGGATAAATCTATGCTTAAATGGTAACACTCAAACCAAAATCCATTTGTGGGTTCCCATTAAAACCTGAGGAATGATTATTCAGTGAACTGAAAATGAGGACAAGAGCCAGGCTCTGCTAAATGCTAATATTTAGCTCTGTCACTGACTCATTTTACAAACTTGAGCAAGTAACTTAAATCCTTTGTTTAGGTTCTCTTGTATAATGTCATAAGTTATATTCCATCCCTTATACTCTGCTTAAGACATTCCTTGAAAAGGGACAAAAAGTTCCTGATTTATCTATAGTTTTCCAAATCGTTCTAATTTGTAGTCATGACAATGACCAAAATTCACATAGGGTAATTCACTATCACATCAACACCCCGATATTTAAGCTATATATTTAAGAAGTTTTCTCCTTCCCACTACCTAGTCATCCATCTGCTGCAAGTCAGCATCTTCGATTTGTTTCTGCCATGGTCCTTTCAGGGCAAAGTTTCTCCTTTTAGTATACAGTTACCTTTGCTTTAAGATAAGGCTTTCCTCCTGGAGCTGACAAGTTACAGATTATGGGCACAAATTCATCTTTTCACTTGAGAGGGCAGGTGGAGCTCACCAGTGTTAATACTCTACACAGAGAGATTTGTGTGACCCACTGCTGACATGTACTGTCTGTAACATCACACTCTGCTAGTGTAATGTCAGCAAAAAATGTAAAAAGAAAAATCAGGCTTCTAGTTTCTATAATCATATCAGAAAAACCCCAACACAATTAAACCCATACTAACAGGAGGATATTTTTGTGAGATGAGTTTATGTTACCTGGAGCTATTGTGCAAGAGCTCTGCCAACACCTGCTACAGCCATGTTCTGTTGCGCAAAAGAACCCCAGGAGATGTTAGGATTACTGGTTTCTGTTCTTATACCTAAATCTGATTTGTCTTATTCTCTTAATTTTTTTTCAGGTACTACAATGATAATGCCGTAGGCTAAGAGAAGTCACAAAATGCAAGTTCACTCCTAAGTGAAGAACACAACGTGCACCCCAGAAACACTTGAGCACAGCATCTTGGCTAAAGCCCTGGACTCTGACCCTGTGGTTATTCTGAACCCAGAACTGGTACTGTGGTCTTTTCCCTATATGCTGGCTGTGACAGTGAAGCTAGAAATTTGTAACACCTCCCTTGCAACGTTTTTCTTTTAAGGGCTTTTCTGGTCCTTTCAGCAACACTGTTCACAGCACAGCTGCACAAATCACTGTGTCAGCATAGCTGAGGGAAGGGACATTTTAACCTGAGGACATGAAGTTCATGTAATTACCATGAAATTACAGCCAGCACTGTCTGTAGAAAATGACATACTGCTACACAGATGTACCTAATAGCTCTAAATTAAAAACCGGCAAGCACCATACTGTTGGGACTGACAGGCAGACTCTGTGATTATGTTAATTTATTTGCACTAGAAATGTGGAAATTTGACTAAATTTATTTAAGGAAAGGATATTTTCATTTTGGTCAAGGGCCAAACACTCGCTTAGCTTGTTTATATGATCTGCCCTGTTGCTAATTCCCTTTATTTAATTCTGGTCCCCACGTTGTCTCAGTTAGATCTGTATTATCTCCCCATGTTTGTTTATTCTGAAATCAGACTAGTCTTTAATTGCTTATAAATAGTGGTCTTCCAGAATGAGAATCATCTTTTGTAATTTAGACATCTAGTATAGACATCTGCCTTAGATCTTGCCACTCCTGCCTTTCTGCACAAGTAGGAGTAATGCACAGTCATACTGACAGAAACTTCCCATTTACATTGCTTTAGATGAAAAAATAGTTTCAGTAAGTTATTTTTTCATTAAGTCATTCAATAACACATAATTGAAAAAGCTGAATAAATATACCATTTAAAATAAAACACCCTTTTTTTTTCTTCTTAAATTTAGAAGAGATGGGAAAATCAAACTGTTTTTACTGACAGAAAATATTTCCACAGATTTTTTCATTTCTCTGCTGATTTTATTTTGTACTTACAAATATATTCTTTTATATTTACAAATGAATACCAAAATCTTGGAATTATTAGCGTTTCATGGCAAGTTTTTCTCTAAATTCTTATTAGCCTCCACAATTAGTAAGTGAAAGGCTGAAACATGTGACCAGCTGAAGGAAAGGATCATTTCCTGGCACTGGAGTGCAGACTAGAACTACAGGAAGGAACTTGAAATATATTATGTTTTGGGATGTGCTATGATGCCATCATACATGCAATAGAGAATCACAGAATCTTCACGGTTGGAAAGGACCTCTGAGATCATTGAGTCCAACCCTGTGCATGCAAAAAACTCCTACAATCTCAGCCACTAGAGCATGCCCTGAAGTATCACATCTACACGTTTCTTAAATACCTCCAGGGATGGTGACTATCCTGGGTCAGGTGGGGACAGGGTTAACTCTCCCCAGGATCTAGCAGGGGTACAGGTATTCCATCCCATGTGAGTCATGCCCAAGGGGTAGCCAGGAACTGACCAGGGAAGGGAAGGGAGAGGAAGTCACCACGGGGGAGCAGGCTGGCAGTCCAGTTGGCAAGTGGTGGTATTGTAATTGTGGTTGTATGTTCCTCCCTCCGTGTTATTGTTGTTGTTTTCTTGTTCCCTTTGTTGTTCTGTTAAACTGCCTTTGTCTCAACCCATGAGTTTTCTTCTGATTCTCCTCTCACAGCTGTGAGGAGGCTTGTGAGAGTGCAGCTGCCATATAGTTCTTTGCTGCTGTCCGAGGCCAAACCATGGCAGTGACTCAACCACCTCCCTGGGCAGGCTGTTCCAGGGCCTGACCACCCTCTCAGTGAAGTAATTCTTCCTAATAGCTAATCTGAACCTCCCCTGATGCAACTTCAGACCATTTCCTCTGGTCCTGTCATTATTCACTCAGGAGAAGAGGCCAACACCCACCTCTTTACAACCTCCTCTCAGGTGGTACAAGCAAAGCAAAACAGAAACAAGGGGTCTTTTCAGAATAATGAGGAACAGTCCAAGAAAAGGGGCAAACTGTCTCTCCTATTTCTACTCTTTTCTATATTTTTACACTCATCTGAAAGAATCTTCTTTTTTTTTGGTATGGAAATCTTGCATGCACAAGATTTCCATAGATTAATTCAGGTACAAACTTCAGATCTGTAGCTATGCTGTAAGTCTTAGAACAAGACAGACAGACTGTAAGCATAAGACGATGTTCAACAGAGAACAAGAACCAGTGACCACACTTAGGAACACATTAACTATATTACTATCAAATAATATTGTTATACATAGTATATACAATATACAATACAGTATGTAGTAGTATCCTATCAAATTAAGAAACAAAATATTACAAGACCTCCTATACACAATTTTTGATTTGTGGAAAATTAAATTTTATGTTGGTTGAGTATATGATTTAGATTCACTGTAAAACAGAAATAAAGCAAATGCAGATAAGTATACAAATATTATTCAAACAGAAAAATTATCTTAAACACACACACACACACACAAAATCAAACAAGGTTTCAGAAAATATTTAGCTGCAGATAGTTGACACTAAGAAGCTATGAGTTCTTTTTTTAAGAGTCCTACCTTTTCCCCTCGGAGTCCTTCCAGTCCTGGTAATCCCATTGGTCCTGGGTCTCCCTGATTATTTTTTTTTTTGTAATTAAAAAGTATTACATACATTAGAATTTCTCTACTCTACATGAGAAATGTTGAACAGCAAGCAACAGCAGACTGAATTTAGCAAAGCAGCTGATCCGTTATTAGGTAAACAGATTTTGTTATGCTGTGTTTTAGTGATCCGTGAATTAAGTTTTCCCAGATGCACTGTATGAATATTTGGACAAGTGTTTTTAATTTTGACTAAGAATGCAGTCCAGAAGTCTCCCCTCCAGTGTTCTTGCAAGCCAAGATCAGCTCAGAAGCACCTCCAGGTGGAGAAGGCCCAGGGTCTAAGCATACAACGCTGTCAACCAGAGAACCAACCTCCAAGCAATTCTGTGCCCTGTTCAATGCTTACTCTGCACCAAGAGACACATAGACTAGGTGCCTGATTGGGTCTTGAAGTTTTGAAAGAAAACCATAATCCACTGGAGAAACCAGTTTGATGTCTTGTGTGCTGAGGTCCTTTTAATTATTTTTCTATTTTTAAGAAAATCAATAATTTACCACAGAGATGGTACAGCCAACAATTCCAGTATTTCAGTAATTCTCAGTTAAATCAAAAGCCACAGCAAATTCCTGTCTGGTTTTCATGAAGTGTCTGGTAGATCTCACTTTTCACAACTAAACACTGTTTGGGAGATGGTGCTTCCTGAGTAGGAAGTGGATGCTGGTACAGAAAGATATAGTGGTGAAACAAAAAAACTTAAAACTTTTTTTTGAAAACAGAGTAATCAGCTGTTTTAGGAAAGTATTGCACAACTCCTTGTTTTGCTGTGAGTGCTGAGGGGTTCTGTTTTGGGCTGCTTATTGTCCTTAGGAGGACAGTTACTGCAGTGGTTCCACAGATCAAAGTTCACTTTTTCATGTAGCTGACATCAACACTTGGCAAGGAATCAAACATGACCCCAGGCCCTGCACACATTGGCTGAATGGAGAACACCCACCTTCGTGGTAGAGGAAGTCCTCTCAGCTCTTAAAAATATTACTTTCCCATGCTACTTCACTCTTGGCAGCTGGGTTAGTCTAAGCTAGCTACACTTAATTCTGCTGCTATTTTTGTGCAGATACTGTGCCTGCATTGGTATGAAACAAGATGCAACTAAATGGTACTGGCATGCTGCTTTCATGAGCAGAGTCATTTCTCAGTAGTTTCACACCGATACTGAAGAGAAAGACTCCATGATATGGACCTAAGTCAGAAGACAAGAACCCTTCAACAGGAGAAGACATGCATCATCTACCAAATATTGTGGCCTGATGTGTTCAGACAAGGCCAGTCTCCGGTGACATTTAAACAGTCTATGTATTATGCTCTGACCTGATTTTTTTTACAACCAGATGTTGGCTGAACCATCTCCTTATTTATTTTGCCCAAAACTAACACTGTGAAGACAGGAAAGCAGTTGGAGAGGTCAGATGTCAGCTTTTTGGTGTTGAATGAACTCCTGAATGTGTTAAGGAATTCTGTAAGTATTTATCTGAAGTAGTAGTTTGTTTCATTAGTAGAAGACATAGCTGATCTTTGCTGGAAGGGACGTGATTTCATTTCAAAAATCATCTCTACAGTATTTTTCAGGGTTTCCTCACCTTTATCAAGTAGAAAATTCATCAGTAGATCATGGGGAGCACATTCTGAGTGGGCACAGTTTTCTTTCCTAAACTAGTTCAGCTTCTACTGTTTTTATCAGCAAATTCTCATCAGTTTCCACTAGCTTGCACTTAGTACTCAGCCTGATTTGATCATATTGCCTGAAGTTCCCAAGGGGTCTGCTGGACACAGTTCTCCCATACTGATGATGAAGGAGCAGTACCTTGCAGTGTTATAGTGCTGTAACTACCATTATGCAGTTATGTGACATTCCTTAGACTTGAAAAAGAAGTACATGAACGTATTAAAATTTTGACTGCTGTGGAAACACCCATCCACTTTTTAAAACAATAGCCATGGAAAAAGATTATTTGATACTATAATACTTTTTGGGCAAACCCCTCAATACTCAATTTTTTACTGTTAAAATTACTATTTCACTGACGTCCAGTCTTCAAAATGCAGTACCTTTTAATTTTTACTTTGCTATCTTCAAGGTTAGGAACAGTAGTGACAAACTGCAAGCTAATGACAAATAAAGTTTCTCTATTATAGAGGCAAGTTACATCACATACCAAGCACTTTGGGGAAAATGCACACTCAGTCTGGACTTGGATCTACATTCTGTCATGTATATCAAACTGCACAGCTGAAACATATAGTGGCTTCCATGATCATCATCAACTTGCTCACTAGAAGTAATAATCATACTGTAACTAACTGTCATGCCATTTCCAAAGAAAACATCAACTTCTGTTTTTCTACTAGCTAGTACGATGTATCACACAGTCCTTTCCACTTTCAAATTCAATGTTGAGAACAATCTAACAGCTCTTAAAGTATTTTCTACCTTTATTTCTTATTCTTTATTCTTAGATATATCCAGGAACAGCTCAACAGTGATGAATCCACATGCAGTTAATACTACGTTCAGGCATTCATTGTATTATCACTTAAAACTATTTATCAGGGATTGCAAAATTCACAAGCCAGCTAATTGAAAAGGCTTTTTCCTGTACCTCCTGCAGGAGGTAATGTACTTGCTAAAGAACGTTAATGGACTCTTCCATCCTTGAGACTAGGATCATGTGTCAAACTACTTAGGGAATTCTCTGTCCCGACCAAAAAATACACACTTACCACTGTGCCAGGATCTCCTTTTGGACCCTGCAAAGAAATGAAGAAGTAGAAACACATTTAAAAAAGAAGAGAGTTATACAATAAGATATTTTTCTTGTTGTTTTACTGCATTGTGAGTATACTTTGCTCACGCAGTATATTTAGAATCAGTATTAAGTCCAGCCCTCTCAACTGATCAATTCAGTACAAAATCTTAGTAATATCTGATTCTTGTTTGGCTGTTCCAGAACACAGAGAAAGAGAGTTCTGCAGTCCAGTGTGAGCCTGTAACTACAAACAGCACTGAATGTAAGGACAAAGTTCTCACTGATGCTGACAACATTTTTATGTGGTTACCAGAATGACAATCATCTTAAAGTTTGCCTACAATGCTCACAAGAAGGAGGACTTAAATAAATGCACAGTATCTTTGGCTCTACAGAACCAAACCACCAGTGGCTGGCTGCGAGCTGTTGCATCTGCACCCTGTGTGGGAGACATCAATCCTGTATAACTGCCACTGTAGAATTCTCGGTTTTATATATCTTTTTTTTCTGCAATGTAGCTACGTGCAGCGAGTCAGAGACAGAACTGAGATCAGAATTAATGAGTTTCTCATTTCCAGCACCAAACTAAATCCTTTACAAAACTACGCCATGACTAACTATAAATGCCGTATTACAAATTTTAAAATATTAGGATATTTTCACTATAGTCCACTATTAGATTATGTATCATTTTTGCGGTCTTTACTTACTAGGGTGAAATTACATACTTTATAATTTACTGCATACCAATAATATCCTTATTTTTCTGTCTTTCAAATATAGAATCAAATTCCATGCCACTTGTCAAAACTGTATGCAATGAACCAACCCCTCTGTTATGATGTTAATTAACTATTAGAAAATATGTTTCTTTTAACACTTACCGGAGGACCTGGTGGACCTGGATAACTAGCAACGCTCACACCTCCCTGTAACAGCAAATTTAGAAGTTGAGTTGTGCCAAAATTAGGCGTTGATTGAAAAAACAATCATAGAATCATAGAATGGCTACAGCTGGAATGGACCTTCAAGATCATCAAGTTCCAACCCCCCTGCCCTGGGCAGGGACACCTCTCACTAGAGCAGGTTGCTCAAAGCCCCATCCAGTCTGGCCTTAAACACTTCCAGGGATGGGGCATCCACAACCTGGGCAACCTGTTCCAGTGTCTCACCACCCTCACAGGAAAGATTTTCTTTCTAATATCTAATCTAAATCTCCCCTCTTCCAATTCAAAACCGTTACCCCTTCTCCTGTCACTACACTTCCTGACCAAGAGTCCCTCTCCAGCTCTCCTGTAGGCTCCCTTCAGATACTGGAAGGCTGCTATAAGGTCTCCCCTTTAATTAACATTAAAGAGAAATACCTGGAGTTTATATAAGCTGCTCATTCCATTTCTTTCATTGTAAGGCATACCCTTTAAAACATAAAAATCAAGTAAGTGTTATCACTATGAATTATAAAGGCAGAACTGTTGCCCTATTCAAGCCCTGTAGCTCAGCAAAACTGTGGTATCATTTTGGTTCTTGATTAATTTTTCAAAGATTGCAGACATTTCAGTAGGAACATAAGATACAAACCAATGCAGCTTTGGTCTATTTTTGAATTATGAAATCAGAAACATGTAAAACTCAGCATACATTACATTTTGATATTAATTATTAGTATAATCCTCCAGAACTAATTTTGTCTTAGGTACTATTCCAGTTAATTTGGAGTCCGATGAGTTTCATGGACTTTGCCTAGGTTCTGTGAGTTCCCTGATCTCAGGTACCCAAGCTGCCTAAATTACTCTAATAACACTGGACACCAAGATTAACTCATTTGATCAAGTTTCTAGGATAGCTTTAGTGACCTGAATTTACTCAGCAATGAATCACAATAAAAAAAAAAAAGGAATACAGAAACCTTTTGCAAAAAATATACTGTTGTCTTTCTGCTCCTTTCTGCTCTACTAATATCTATTAGATTGACATTTAATTCTTTATACTACATTATGTTTTACTCACAGGTATATTGCTCCTAATATAACATTCAAAAGACAAAACATCTCACCGGAGGCCCAGGTGGTCCAGGTTTCCCAGGAGAACCTTCACTACCCTAGTACAGCAAGAGATTTATGTAACTCATTTACTCTGATGTCCAGAACTATTCCATACCTGAGCTATGATGGCCATAATGACAATAAACAAGAGATACACTCAACATGAGTAGGTAATATCCAGAATAAATTCTCCTGCTCAGCTCCTGCTTAAGCTTTAGGCAAGTTATTAACCATTACTTTATACTAGTTTTTTATTTTAGTTACTTGATGCTTTATGGGTAGTAACATTCTTGTGGTAAAATAGCAGTAGTAACTTGGGCTGTGAAACATTTCATATATACCAGGAAGGGAGAAAAAGAAAAAAAAAAGAGTTCTTAATATCAATTTCTAAGTAACTGGCAGATAAAAGTTAACATTCATTTTATGCTTTGTGTATTATTTTGCAGTTGATCACTCACAGGTAAATAAAGAAAAGCTATAGTTTCAGAAGTTCAGTTTATTTAGAAACACATTGAATAAAAAATAAATATCTTCTTTAAGAACAGGTGCAATTAAGATTTTTTGGCTTTTACTGCAAAATATCCATCTATGTTTACCTGTAACTGTAGTCTGTTCTGCTGATGGACACTGAATTGTTCATATTAAAAAAATCCCCAAACTTCTGAGGTTTTGCCCCCATAGAACAATGGGGTCTCTGAACAGCATAGAGTTACAAAGCTTTCAACATCAAATTTCCCAAACAAAATATTTTAAAAAATCTCATTACTATGATTCAGCTAAGAACACTGTATAATTTGGAATAAGCCTGTCAGAATTTTTCACTGACTTCACTGGATCTTATAAAACATATGTCAGTGAGACGCTTAGGCTGCATACTTAAAATTACTAGGTGGCAAAAGTCAAGCAAAGTGTGCAATGGCAAGAATCAACTCATTAGAGAAACAGAATTGTAATTAAATGTTTATACTAGGATAATTTCCAAATTATCCTGCTAATTGATGGAAACTGTCAGCCTCCAAAGAGTGATTTGGAGTACTTAATGGAGAATAAAAATACTGTACTTTAGAAAGCATATTATATGATCATTTCTCAAATGATCATATTCAAATTTCTTGAACATGTTCCCCAGATAAAGGAAGAAGGAGAAAATTACTCTGGCTATATTTCATTTGACTTCATCACTCTTCAACCGTCTGACTTTTGCCCTTTTTGGTCAAAGAGACACTATTCTTAGAGCAGTGGTTTCTCATTCACACCTGTGTGTCAACTGTAAAAAAGGAATTAACAAAGACTTTCCTTTTTGTATTTTGCATAAAATGGAAATAAGAACGGTAAATTTTTGCTATTATGGTCTACAAGGAGGCAGCTCTCAAATTTTATACCGAAATAATTTCAGAGCTTTACAAAATAGATTTCTCTTTCCCTCATATCAGAGTCAAGGTTCTGTAAAGTGGTAGTAGGATCACATATATTGATGTGGCTGTGCTATGCCTGGAAATACACTGGAAAGTGTATTCATATAGAAAATGGAGAACTTGTACCAGAAAGTACCTTGCAGCAAACTCAGTTTGTGTCTGCTTTATTTCACTGATCTGAGGTGCCCAAGAAATGAATTAGATTTCTTAGCTACAATGGATAATATCCAGTGCCTGATAAAAAAAAAAAAAGCATGTAAAACATCGATTAAAAGCAGTGCTTTTAATCAGTGTAAATTAAGTATAAAGGAAGCCTATGTATTTTTGCAGAATAACTTACAGTCAATAACTGTCAATACTTACGAAGCACTTTTAAAGTATGCAATATTTTTGACTAAAATTGTGGTAAAAAAAGAGAACTAGAGTAAGTAGAAACTAGTCATATACCATTTCACAAATGTATTTTCACTTTCCTAAATTTTATATGTCATACTTAGAGAGCACTCTCTGCAACTTACATTCACCACAAGGACTGTTCTTCAAAATACAAGCCCATATGCATGACATTTTTTGCGGTAAGTACTTGTATTCAGGCACAAATAAAAATGAATCTGAAAATGTACATCAAATTCTTGTTTGCACGCTAGGTTAAAATAAACAACAATAAGCCCCAAAAGACATAGGAACGTAGTAGGATTGCAAAACCTTCACAGATCTTTACTAAGGGTAAAAAGAAAGAATACCTTTTCGCCTTTTGACCCTGCTGGACCGGGATGTCCAGGTCTTCCTGTGACTCCCTGCACAACACAGTATCGGTTTATATCAGGTAAGAAACAATGAATCACAGTATTATTGCATGGTAGCTTAGTTTTTAACATCTGTGCTTTTTGAAGGCCATTAATCATGCTTCCTCCAGATTTAAATATTTCTCTTCTGTTTGATACAACAGCTGTGTCCTTCTGATAAGCCCTTTGAAGGGTAAAACCTGTGTTTGCAGATGCATTTTCACCTTGGCAGACTAAATGCGTTGACCTTAACTGGCTCCTCTTGATACTGCTAAGAATCGTGCTTTACTGCTGAAAAGCCAACTTACACTAAACCTCCATATTAAACTTCCTAAATGTGTTACGATTTTTGAAAGAAGGGAAGCATTATTACTGTCAGCAACCTAGAAATGAAGAATGCTTATAATTTGATCCCATCCAGTATGTAGAAATAACATTTACAAAAATTTCCAAGAGGAGTTTTCCCAGAAGTACCAATATTTTTAATGATATTTTTTAGTGGCTTTAAATGCTCTCAGTTTATTCTCTTACGGTTTTTATTGTGAATCCAAGTGATTACTTGGTTTCATCATTAAATGTTTTCAGAATGCCTAGCTGGAATTATTTTTTGATTTTGATTATTAATATTGTTACTGCAACTTGGGTATAAATACACAAAGTTTGCCCATCATAACTCATGAAACCTCATAGAGTCTGTAGTAATGCCAAAGCTCCAAATCCATTTAAGTTACATAAACTTTGAGCCCAGACAATTACAGCATTTTCAGTAACATCAACTCACAGTATAGTTTACATCAGTACAGGTAAGATTTTAGTATTACCCTCCTAAAAGCCAAAAGAAAGGAAAATAAGAATACGAAGTTTTACTAGTTACAGTAACCTCTGCAGAGAGAGATTAGGTCACAGGTGATACCACACACTTACTGATGGTCCACTGGGTCCTGGTATACCTGGAAGTCCAGGAGCACCTTGGAGGCCCTGGAAATCACAAGAGCATATGTCTATTTCCTCTCCCACTTATACTTCAAAACCTACTTGTGTTCTGCATGTTCAGCAGTACCATAACTATATTTCATCAAAAAGGTTGGCAATTCTTTAAAGAATTAAAAAACCCCACAATACAAGGAAAAGATTATCATGGATCAAGATTAGAGGCAACTTCCTGCTTGACTGTTAAACAACAGCTATCTTTCAATGTTTCAGATTGCTAGCTTGTGTCCTGTATGTCTTTTTGATTCATTTTCTATTTTCTATGACTACAAGGCTTTTTTGCTGGTGAGAAGACATTGATTCAGACTTTTCAGTGTTACCTGATGCTATCTTAATGCAATGATGCTTTCTGCCTGATTTATAGATTATGCTTTTTTGATAATGGTACATGATATTTTCATAATTTTTAATGACCTACTTTCCTGCTCTTACTCTATCTGATTGCCTCAAAAATTGATGGATTCTGGTATCACTTACTAAACACAAAGCTGTGCAACTTACTCCAGTGGACAGGAAGGACTTGAGACAAGCCACTGTCACTAAAGTCTTTCCGCTGCCACACCAGGCTTAGGTGCAATATTAAATATGCAAAAGTCATGTACTAAACAGAGCTAATTGTGCTGTGTTCCCCCTATAATCCATGAAGGGTAATAGGTCCCTCCAAGCAGTGATTAATTTTATTTGCACAGGGTGCCCATACTATGACAATAGGAATCACCTCAGAAAAGGCGTATTTCTCATCTTATCTGCAGTGTTTAAGAAAGCATGGTTAAGAGAGTAGGCTAGACAACAACAGAGGTGGGAGCCCTAAAAAAAGTACTCTGAAAGAGGGACTGAGGAAAAAACTTCAGACAGAAAGCAGTCAGGATAGATGTGGAGATGGAGTATGATTGATTTCCCTTTCTTGCTCCTACATGCAGAGGACATTGATTCACCTGTGCAGCTTTTCAGAGTGGCAACCCAAATGCTCATGTGTTCTCTGCTTATTTTGAATTACTTTACAGTACTGACTGTACTGATGGTAAATTCACCCAAAAAATGAATATAAAGCCATTTTCCATAATTCTTAGTAGTGACATTAGAAAAACCTTCCCCTGAAAAAAGTAATGTTCTAAAAAGAAAGAAAACTAAGCTTCAACAAAGATTAAAGAACTATTCAAAAGCAATGAAGGTTAAAGAGCAGATTTAAGAGCTTCAAATGTGCTTCTCAATCTCTCTTCCCATTCCCATGCTAATCAAATAATAAAAATGAAAATAAATACATTCTTTTAAAATTTGTAATTTTTTTTTAAAAAGCTATTTTTAAATTTTGTGAACCCTCATAATGTCGCAACCAAATGCTGCTGCTAAATGCTGAAGATATCAAGGCTGCGACAGCTAACCAGCTATCATGCATGTGAATAGCTAACTTACTAGCACAGCACAACATCCTACTGAATCAATAAAAAAATTAGAATTAGTTTGTCTGAATTCCTTTGAAAAAAACAACTGCCAGTTGTAAGTTTGCCTTTCCCTTATTGTCTTCTTAAGTGCCTGTAATATCTCACTTGATTCTCAGCAGTTAAATAGTGTCTGAATTGTTGAAACTGTTTTATTAATGCTTTAGGGTTGAATTGTAGAGGTATCCTAATTAGGCACACAAAGGATGTTTTACTTTTCCATCTATTTTTAAGGACAATTCTACTTGGTCTTTCCTTATGGCTGCAATATCATTTTCAGATGTATATTATAAATTCAACCTCAGGAAGCACTTGCTTTTAAGAAGCAAAGACATAATGAGCTCTACAGATCAGATGAAAACGAGAGGCAAAAAGCATGATACTTTAGTCTGACAGTTGTTAAATTCTGGTGCAAAGCAGTAGCAAGAATACACATCTAATGCTTCTGCTGCATCTTTCCCCCCCCCTTCCTGTATAACTGGTTTGCTTTTGGAAGCCAAGGGTTCTCATGGATACAGATTTTCTTGAAAATTATCCTCACTATAGTTGTTTGGAAACTCTTACTATATTACCGTCTTAGCTCCAGAAGTAAAACACTTATAAATAATTAAAAAACAATAATATCTAAATTCCTTTCATATTTTTCAGGTGCTTTCTCTTGTAGCCAGCACTCCCAAATTACAAGACAGCAGTAAGGATTTAATAGTGCCAGTTAAGTATTTTGGAATTTGAAGTGTTCCCCAAAAATTATGTAACTAACTACTTATTTTAACTCATTCAGTTGGCTAAGGTAATTAGGAAATTAATTTATGTACTCAGATTCATTTTTTAATAGCTACTGCTTTGGGGGTTTTTTTTTTGGTTTTTAACATTCAGAATGACAGAGATTGCTCTTGAAGCATTAACTTTCAATTTAAAATGAAAGCTATAGCAGCTATTTTGGGTTCAGCACCACCAGTCACATGGCTTTTTTTTCCTTCTCCAGAATTACATAAAAATAACTCTATGAATGCAGTATTTGATGCAAAATGCAGTACATATTTTAAATTCAGTCTCCTCAAATATTTTCCAGTTTCCACTTAATGGTAATTGCTGCTATGACCATTTCCATCAAAGTATTTGCCTAAAGGAATGTTTTTGAAAATGAATTCTAAAGTGGAAGTAACACAATGAAAGTATTTTCTAAAAACATTTGACACTTAACTATTTATCGCTATATCCTATGCTCTTAAAAATAGCATTTAAATGTATGTGAGGCTTTAAAATATATAACTAAGCAAAAATTCTCAGACAAAAATTAAATAGATGCTATTTAATTGAATAATAGCTTTTAATCTTGAACATTCAGAATCAAGGGTTACTTCTAGCAAAACATTACTATCTCAGCAGTTTTAAAGAACTGGGTAATATTTTGTGCATTTCATTCTTGATCTAGATCTTTATTCATGTTCAGGTAAGAATGCAAACCATTATAGAAATTATTTACCTCATCGCCCTTCTCTCCAGCAAGCCCAGGAAATCCACGTTCACCTTTGCTTCCCTGTGAAAATATAACATTCAAACAAATACTTTCTATTAAGGAATAATGGATTTCACAGTCTGCAGGGCATTTTATGACCCACATTTAATATCATGAATAGCATGAAGCTCTTACAGTACAGGTGGTTAAAACAGAAAAAAAGGTTCAATACTACCTGAAAGCTTTAATCAAGGTGAAAAGAAATGGCTGGTTTTTACCTAGTAGGAAAACTCACCTAAGGGCTCGATGGAGATATTTTAATAATACAAAAGACCTTAAATGCTTTCCCAAATGGAGAAAGTAAACTTTCATGTTTCATGAAATTATGCGTATGCCAAGCCACATGCCATTCAATCCAATTACAATACAGAAGAATTTTGATGGACGTCAATGAAACTTCAAAGCCCCAGTGAAATGGCTGTTTTATTCCCAAGGAACCAAGATTGAAAGGCACAGGGTGGGTGAGCCGCTGCACACTTGAAAGGCATCTGGGAATTTTCCTTCTTCATCATAGCATTCTTCTGTGACTGACTCACCTAAAAGAAGCCTAGACATGGCAATGCTCTGCTGGTCAGTCAAATCTGACAGCTTTATTGGACGAAAACCACAGAAGAGCTATCCTGGCTTGGGAAGCAGCTCAGGCTGTTCCGCTCACTTTGCTGAAAGGCAAACTGACTGAGGAGGAGGGCTGAATCATAAAATTTTTTTGAAGCTTTAGGCTGCTCAGATGCTACAGGTTAGGGATCAGACAAAAAAGACAACACCGTCAGACGTAAGCATCTGAACTTTTAACAAGCAACGAAGAAATTAAAAGCACTCTCTTTAAAACTTACCTTTGGCCCTTCTCTACCAGGGATGCCTGGAGGACCTCTTGTGCCAGGATCACCCTGAGGAACAAACACAAAGCAAAGTGATAAATAACCATGTTGCTGCATGGACAGAAAGTCTGATCTATGCAGACCACTTTGTTATGCCTTTGTGACCATCCCTTTATTTTATCCCAAAGGCTTCTCTTCAGTCCCTTCTCTTTTCCACATAAAATGCTTGTTTGGAGATCCCTCCTTGTTTTTCTTCCCATCTTTCACATACCCCACTCAAAACAGGCTAACTAATTTTTAGCTTTATTTTGAGAATAGTCCCAGACGAGCTTGTCCTTAGGTTTAAGCAGACCAACGTCCTCCCAAGGAAAGAGGCTTGGAGGTTACTTGTTACTTTCACCAGTTACAAATCTGGAGTTATTTTAAATTAATTTACTCCTGTTTTGTTGAGAGAAACATTTTCAAGATAAATTACAAAATCATAGAAATGCTAAACCAGAGAGAAATTAAGAATGAAGCATAAAGAATCAAACCAGTAAAAGAGAGAATTGACAAAGAGGTAGAACTGCATGTGCAGGAAAAAGAAAACACAAACAGAAAGAATCAGGGAAAAGCCCAAAGAGTGACCTAAAAGAAATCAAATTTGGGAGTGAGAAAGTCAATAGATCCTAACACAAAGACAGTAGAATAGGATAATCTCTCTCCTCCAAAAAGATGTATGCTTTTCATAAAGAAATCTTCCTGACTACATTTTTCATTTTGGAATATGGCAGATCACTTCAAATTTTATTATTTTTCAAAATAATATCTTAGAATTTCTAGACTTTTCCCCATTTGGTTTATCACCAATATCAATGCTACAAAGTGAAGTGGAGAATGTGTAGTAATTCATACTGTGCACTGGATGTACTGAACAGTCACTTGCTGGCTACTACCTCAAACATGATTTCTCAAAATTCATATAAAATACATTTCTTGAGTGTTTTTTTTTTTTTTTTTAAACCCAAATCAACAAAAATCTTAAAATTATTTTAGGGTAGCCAAGTACATCAGAATTAAACCTACAGAAACTTCCAAGTGCATATTTTGGATAAAAAAGCATGCTTATAGTAAACAAAGATATTTAATATCTGAAAATATTTACCTTCAGTACAGCACCCATGTCTCCCACAAGTGGCAGTGCAATCTAAAATTTTAAAAGGCAGCTGCAGTTAATATTTTACACAACACTACTGATTCTGATGGGTTCTTATTGCTTCTGAAGTTCATACAGTTACATAGCTGATTACATATATATATTGGTCAAAGCTACTTTTTAATAAAAAAAAAAACAACAAAAGAAAAATCAGGGTTTCAAAAGTAATTTTTAATCGTGAAATTTCGGTGTCTATCCAACTTCATAATGTAATTCTTCATTACAGTTTCAATGAAGTTGCTTAAACTATGACAACAGCGTAACTCCAGAACATTAATAAATTTCAACCTAAAAATAATAATAATTAATTTTTGGTTTTACAGCATACCAGCAAAACTTATTGAGACTTTAGAGACTAAATATTCTCAGAATTTCATTAAAAATGGATTTCTTCTTTCTGTAGCCTAGCTGAATTACTTTTGGAATCCCCAAACTTTTTTCTTCAGTCTTTTAATAGGATTAATCAAAGTATGCCCCTGAAAATTTCAATTATACAGAACTGTTTCTGAAACCGAGGATCACTATGCCAAGTTATAGTCTGGCAGAAACTCTAGTATTGTAACTGTAACACCTGAAAACAGGGTTTTTATCCTGTACACATTAATCTAAATTTAATTTATAAGGCAATATAATCAAGTAAAGAATAAAAAAATGGCAAAGGATATAATAATTGAAAAATCAAATTAATTTAATCAGTTGTACTTCTCGGCTTGCTAGGTTATCTTATCTCCTTTAAATCTAAAATATTTGCACCAAAGCAAATGTACAAGCTTTCTATGTATACATACTGGATCACCTGGAGGGCCTGGTAGTCCTGGCTTTCCATCTCTTCCTGGAGTGCCCTAAAAACAAATGTAAAATTTGGTGGTATTAGATTATTGATAAGGGACACATTACTTCTTATCGTGTATAGAGAACTATCACTTACATTAATACCGGGGGTACCTGGGATTCCTGGTAATCCTGGGGGTCCCCTAGGGCCCTAAGAGCAGGAAAGGTCACTCAGGATTTAAGAATACTTTCTTTTACTGTAAACTTCATAGAACTTCATTCATAAATGCATCTTATATTAAAGAGAAAACTTATATCCTACCTGCACACCTACTGATCCAGTTGGACCTACAGGACCCTGCAAGAAAACTCTGAATAATCAGTACTTATGCTTTTGGGATAAGGGAGATGAACTTCATAAAAAAAAAAGAATAGTGAATTGGTGCATTGCCGGAAACACTTGCTCCAAATCTAATTTTGCCACAATTAGAAAATTCAAGAATTTGCTGAGGCCCATTTTTTAGTGCAAGTAATGCCAATTCAGATCTGAAAATATTTTAACTGGATAAATTATTTTAAAGTATAAGTTAAACTAATATTAATCTAAGATGTGAATATCTAGTCAGTTTTCTCAAATGTTTTCTCTCTGTATCTGAGTGGTGTATATAAACTGAAATATATGAGCAAATTCTATTGGCCTGGAAAAGCAACTGCCCTATTCACTACAGTAGAGCTCACGTACTAACATGTACCATCTACACCATCAATACCACCAATTTTTTACTGAACACTGTAGAGACACTGCAGATGGACTTCTTAAAGGCAATAGAAAGAAAGAAACATGGGAAACAAGCTGAGTATCTGAAGCAGTTATTGCAGTTATTGCTAACAGCTCTAGATAACACTGCACTAAGTTGTCTCATGCCTGAATGTAAACTGCTCAGAGATGCACGAGGAAAGCTGTCCAAAATTAGAATTTTATGATTTTCTGCCATAGTGCCTGGTACTGTAATGTTCTCAATTATCAGCAGTAGAACTAAGCTTGTGATTAGCAGCCATCACAAGGGCAAAAGCAAGGAGCTGAAGCAAAGCCTTCCATCTGTCTTCCATGTGTCTTTGCCATTTCCAGTACCAGCATGAGTTACGAAATGCCCTTGCTTACAACGTAGAGTACGCCTCTCCTTTTGTACCCAGTACTCAGGCTGCAGTTTGCCAACAACTTCAAATAACAATTTCAAACTGTTGCTTAGAAACACACAGTCTGAAGATGTCTCAACACCACTACCAGGAAGCATGTCTCTAAAAGTAGCCATTGACTCTTTCCTGAACTCCAGGCTTCCACTGGGAAGGGAAGCCTGGAGGGAAGATCCTTTACCACTAAAGGAAAAGATGCTGACTTGAGAGTCAAGTCATAAGGGAGTTCATGGCATGGTTTTATTTGCAGTTTTGTTGCAGTTTCTCAGTGATGCATAGTAAGAAACCCAAATTCTGGGCATTTGTATACTTACTGGTGATCCCTGAATGCCTATTCCAGGGGGCCCCATCTCTCCAGGTGCTCCTTGTACACCAGGGAGTCCTCTTTCTCCCTGAGAAGGGTACAAGGGTTTCAGTTACAACAGGTCTGAAAATGTAAACTAGCCTATTATCCTGCTTTTTCAGAAACAGAAATAATTATATTTTTTAATACCTTTGGTCCCCGTGGACCTGGATTTCCAGGAATACCAGTGGGACCCTAAAAAAAAAAACAACAAAAACCAGGAAAAAGTCAAATTATCTTCTGAAATTAGAGAGACCAGCTGAATTTCATTCCCCAAATTAGTCAGCCTTTATAAACAAACTGTGACAGATTTATGTATGTCTTCCTCATTAATACTACTGCCACTAGGAACATGTGTGAATCTTGCATTAGCTACACAGATTTCTAGACAATATTTTAGTGCACTTAAAATGCCACTATAGCATATATTTAAATTTTTAAATTACATTAAAAAACCACTTGTTCAAATTTATTTCATTGCACAATAAGAATTCTTTAACAGTTTTCCCGACAAGAAATAAAGTCTTAAAAGCCTTTTTAGATTATGGACTTACTGGTACTCCTGGCAGACTTGGTCCAGGAGGCCCCATATCACCTTTTGGACCTGGATATCCAGGAGGTCCCATAATCCCACCAGGGTCACCCTACAAGATATTGTTGTTTGAATCACTGATTGCGATGTGAAAATTTTCTTTTATGAAAAAATATTATGCAGAATAACCTAGGAAGTGCCAGCACTTCGAGAAGTAACAGTGGGGGAGAAAAAAACACAATCAAAACTTTATATAGCTCTGTATTCCACAACATACAATTGCAAGCAAGTGAGTTTATTCAGGTATCAAAACGATTATGATAGTTTTATAAAATTTATTATATTTCATTCCACAAAGATTCATCTCCCTACACCTGGAAGTATTCAGCTCCCACGAAGTAGGAAAATCCTATATATTGTTCTTAAAATGTATTATTCAAAGGTACCAATGTACTCTCAAAAGTGTTACACATGTATGCATGGAAAATCTATTTGAAGGCTTATATTTTCTACCAAAAATGTATTTTCTTTCACGAATTTACAGAAGAAGAAGAGGTGTGTACCACACAGCCACTAACAGCAATGAGCATGGTCTCAGTTTTTCATGCTTACAACGCACCTGATCTATATTTCTTCGTCCTCAGACCCCTAATATGCAGGTTGTCACTAAACCCTCCAAATTGCTTCTCAGTAGCAGCTTCAAACCCTTGGCTCTCTCCAGCAATCTACTTCTAGTGTTACAGCCCTGGTCCAGTTGAGAGCTGGTCACAAGCGATGTCCCTCAGGGCTCAGTTCGAGGGCCAGTCTTCTTTAATATCTTTACTGATGATCTGGATAAGGGGATTGAGTGCACCCTCAGCAAGTTTGCAGATGATACCAACTAGGTGGAAGTGTTGATCTGCTTGAGGGTAGGAAAGCTCTACAGAGGGACGTGGACAGGTTGGATCAATGGGCCAAGGCCAATGGGATGAGGTTTAATAGGGCCAAGTCCTGGGTCCTGCATTTTGGTCACAACAACCCCAGGTACCATTACAGGCTTGGGGAAGAGTGGCTGAAGAGCTGCCTAGAGGAAAAGGATCTGGGGGTATTGGTGGACAGTTGGCTTAACATGAGCCAGCACTGTGCCCAGGTGGCCAAGAAAGCCAACAGCATCCTGGCCTGTATCAGGAACAGCGTGGCCAACAGGAGTAGGGAGGTGATGGTGCCTCNCTTTGGACTCGATGATGTCAGAGATCCCTTCCAACCATGAAAATTCTGTGATTCTGTAGTTCACTTTACTCCTGTTTACATCTCCTCTATTTCTCATGTTAATACATACAGCATCTCTTAGAATCATAGAATCATAGAACCATCTAGTTTGGAAGAGACCCTTGGGATCATCGAGTCCAACTATTAACCCCACTCTACAAAGTTCTCCCCTACACCATATCCCCCAGCACCATATCTAAATGACTCTACAGCATCTCCTAGAAACTTCTCCATTTTAAAATCAATTCATAAAGCAACCACACAGATGTACTACATATGGATGGAAGGTTACTTCAGAGATAACAGTCTGATATATTCTAAAATCTCAAGCTTAATTAAAAACACTTAGAACATACCTTATCTCCTTTAGCTCCTGGGTTTCCTGTTACCCCATTCTTTCCTGGTAAACCCTGGAATTAATAAAATTTTAAATTTACATATTTATAGCTATTCCCTTCAAGAATATCTAAAATTACAGATGCAAGTGAGTTTACACTGGATTATTTACTGTGCATCAGTATTTAATCAAAACATCAAAGAGTACAAGTTAATGAATCCTTCTTTAATTATATATATGAATAATTTTTCTTTCTTTCCTCTTTCTTTCTTCAAGTTGAAATGTAATAATCAAGATTAGTTACTGAACCCTATCAGGGCAGAATGGCAGAGATTGACCAGTTATTTCTTTAATTTCAAAATAATTCCAAGTCTTGAAAATCAATCATTTTTTCAAGGAAGGTGGTAGTATGTAGAAACTTGACTTTCAAGTCTCATCTTATTTGCCTATGAAGGGCTGCATGATTTCCTACACCAGTTAATTACTCAAATTTGTGTCACAAAATCCTTAATGAATTCCTACATTACTTTATCCACCAAATTCCTTTAAAATATTCTAGATATTTAATAGACAGTTAATTTTTTTTCCAGCAAAATAAATATATTCCATCCTTTCTTTTGTCTCAATCTTCTCGTCTTTCACATTTTGATTTTAACTTAATTATTTTCCCTTGCCTTTTTCTTGAAGGATTTTACGGATGCAAAGAAATCAATTAAAATCTTAATATAAACTATATAAGTAATAGGAAAGTTAAATTGTGTTCTCTCACTATGCTGTAACAAATACAGAAAACTTTTTCCATAACCCTTCAATGCTATTCAACCAAATATTGTATCAAGTATTTTATTAAGAATACCAGTAAGTTTCAAAATAAATAAATGATAAAATTGTCGAAATTGAACACTAAAATTGAAGTGTGATACTTAATAAGAAATGTAAAAATGAACCTGCTTTGGCTAGGTGGTTGGACTAGATGATCTCCAGAGGTCCCTTCCAACCCCATATCATTCTGTGATTCTGTGCGAAACACACATTGTTTTTATTTTTCTTTGCAGAGTGAAAAAAAAAATAGTTTTGGGAACACTGACATCAAGGATGACAACATTTTCATGCCAGTAGTGAGGGTTCAACAGCTGCTTGTTCACTTTGCTGTATTCTGCCCTTAATACAGACAGAATGCTACTGGTTCAGCCCAGCCATCCAAATTAAAAACAGAAGAAAAAAGCCCCAATCCTTAATGAAGAATGTTCTGCTTATACCAGCACAAAATCGTATTAAAATACATATGGAAGTTACAATTCACTGATTAAGGATTAAACATCCTATCCCCTTTTGGTATTGACATTAAATATATACAGTCTATCTTCTTTCCTAGGGATTTCTCCAATTACTTTTCTGGTTGGACCAAGATAAGGGATATCTTAGGAAAGGACAGAAGCAAACCTTATCTGCTGGATAACTCTTTGATGATGTAAGTGAAAGCAAAACAACTTTCAACCTTTCATATTTTTCATTAGGCTGCATAAAATGAATTTTTATATTTTTTAATCCATAACAATGGGCCTGGAACTATATACATGTTTCTATAGTATGTTTAAATGTATGCTTTTATGTACTAGACTCTGTGTATGAGTCTGCAAGATCATCTGTGTCTAGGATCTACACACATTATTTATCTGTTCATACTGTCACTCGATCAAAGATGCAGCAGAACAGCAGTTTCAAAAGCAGCAATTTTGAACTCAAATGGGATGATGGCAACACAAGCAAACAGTATTTTGTTATCTTTCAAAGCGAGATTGGGGATCTCAATATAAATAGAAGCACAGCAGAAAAGGCTTACAAACCATTGTTATAGAAGACAGGTAAACTAGACATGATTTAGAAATTGCAAGCCTCAATTGAGTAGGAAAATAAGGTACAAAGTCAGTCAGTAACACAGTACATAGTGACCACATGCAGATTTGAACACTCTTGAGTTTTCCCCTGCCAGGAGCTGAAGATGTTGTCCTCTAGCTGTCACTTTGCTTATATCCTTATGATTTTTAACAGGTCAACAATAAAAAGTCTGCCAGCTGTGTACTGCTTAGAACTGTATTTGATATTAATAAAGTATATGACTTAAAAGTCTGTTCAAATTAAGAGTTCCCTTCCAGAAAGAAGTCTCAAACTTCATGTGGCAAGACCAAAGACAGAACGCAGGATCACCAGCTCCTAGATGCTTCTGTTTGTAGAAGTAAGATGAAAACCAAAACCAAACCACTGAGCAAAATTCAAAATCCTAGTTCTTTTCAGGTTAACGACTTGACTGATAGCTTAATGCCAAGCTCTCCATTGTCTGCTTTTCTTGTATTGAACCGCTCAAACCTCCCAAATGGCACTTAAAAAACATTTTATAGCTTACAGAGGAAGGAAGGGAGGAGAAACAGAGAGAGATAGTAGGTGCCCCTTGTTTAGGTTATGTGACAGCACCACTTGCTGTGGACTAAAACCTATTTCAGTATATACGGGGGATTAGGCAGAACATAGTCGCCTATATAGTAACAAGGGATTGTGCTGTAATTTGGAAGGGAGACAAGCAGCTACCTCCACAGAATAGGCCTCCTGCTATATTATCTTGTCAAGTCAAATGCCCAGGGAGCTTTCAAGCTCAGTGTAATGATGCCTAACAGTTTAAGATGTTTCCTAGAGTATTAGGACTGAATTAAGTTTCACTCGTGCTCCACCCTACTAGTAAGGACGTGCTGGTAGATCCAGATGTGCTGGATCTCAGGTGAAGCCCCTGCCTGTTCGAGTGATTCCAACCAGCCAGCAGACCCACCAGTCTGTTGCTCAGTGACATAACAGTTACGGGCACACTAAAACCCCCATGAAGGAGGCCCCCATCACCTTGACAAACACCAAACAATTGGCAGACCTGAACATGGGGCACCCAAAAGCACAGGCATGTTAAAACACTGTTAAAAAAAACCCATTGCCTCGACAATCATCAGTTTTGTTTCCACAGGCACAAAGGTTATGGGCAGACGACATCTCTGGTGAGGTGTCCTCTCCCCACAAACCTTCCTAGATGGCATCCCTCAGCAGGTCTTGATGTTCAGTAAACCATCTGTATCCTGCTTCTCACACCATCTGATTGCCTGTAGTGGATCTGGATATTTGGGTTTACTTAAGAACCACTGACATAAGAGCTTTTACCTTTCTTGATTATTTCACACACTCACTTGTTCCCCTGTTCATGTTTTGATCATTGGGTCCTGACTTCCCTTTCCAGTAGGGAGATTGTTGCTCATTTGGGATGGCTGGGCAGCAAGTTGTCTTGGTTTGTGTTGTGCAGCTGTTCACAGTTACCAGTCTTCAGTGTTAGAGGTCAAGGTTCCTAGCAATTGTTTTAATGCATCTCTCCGATCTCCACGTTTCCTGACTTCCAGGACCCTTCCTCTGGCCAAGACCTTCCCCTTCTTCCTTGAGACACCACCTCTTTATTTCCAGGAACCCTTCTATTTTGGTACTCTTTCTTCCCCTGGGTACCCTCACACCTCAGTTCTTGACATCTAAACAGCCTACTTGCAGAAGTACAGCAAGTGGTCAGCCTCCGAACGTGTCAGTTTGTTTCATATTATCTGGAGACCCTGGGGTGTTCCACTTTTGCTCAGTTCAGGTGCTACCGAAATTAAAAACCAGACCCTACTCCTGCATCTGACAAGTAGTAGCTTCTGCTTGAGAGTTCAGCTGTTCAGGTTTTGACATTCTCCCATGGATGGGAACACACAATTCATTTACCACCTGTCAGTGATCACAAATTAAGCTATTTTTCACCTACAGCATCTATATAATGGTCTTAGGCACTTTATGACTGTCAGTAAGCCACTGCACAATTAGAATATCAACCCACAGTCACAAGAATAATGTCTCATTCTACTTTCTGCAGAAGTATCTTAGTAATCTATTCTATTGAACAGTATTTAAAAAAGAATTATTCAATTAAATTCTTTCCAACAAATACTTCCACTCTGGCTAAAGATTTTGATATTGTTCATAGTTTTAATGGAATTACATCTTGCTTGCAATATGAGTTTTACTCATAAATCTGACCTAAATTCTAAGCTAATAGATGTAATTGTTTATTCTGTTCACCTTATTAATCTTCACCCCCTTTAAAGAAAGAAAAACATTTCAGAATAATACAAAACCATAGACAGAAATATGGAAGACCATTGTTTAAATCTTTAGGGTACTCTTACTTTCCCTGTTTCTTCTCATTTTGCTCTACACGCTGTTCTTTTCGGTTCATGATGCAACATTTTTAAAACTTTGCTAGAGACTTTTTAAATTTTCACCCACTCCTGTGAGATAAGGGTTATTTTCGTAGAGCTAATTTTCTGTGAATCAGACAAATTGGCATTATCATTCTTTATCATTATCTGAATAAGTATTCAGATGGCAAAACAAGGATGGAAAGAAGTAAGCAAATGGCAAAACTCTGCCCTGAGGAATCCCACACTACCATGCTTTCACACCTGATTGCTATAGTACCACACACAATAGCAGCACTTAATGTAAATTCTGTGGTACTGCTTCACTAGTTCACTGTTCAGACATCACACTTTGTAGCTTGGTGAAACTGCACAATACATACAACTTCTCCTGGTGGCCCTCTGGGTCCAACAGGTCCTGGAAGTCCTTGCAGTCCCTGTGAAATGATATAAAGGTATCTGGCATTAGGAATTATCTTCCACATGAAGTACAGAGTTTTCCCATTCTCCTCATTTGGTGCAATAAAACTTTGGGACTGATAGGTAAAAAATCCAAAGTATGTATCCAAAACAAATACAAGTAAATGCAAATGCACTACCTAAAGGAAAAGACAAAACAAAAGGAGTGAATCAAGATTTCCTCCCTCAAGGGACAGATCTAGAAGTCATCTTTTAAGTACATGGTAGGTGTTCCTTCTCTTTTTGGAATAATCTCATCAGAAGGACTTCAGAGTACTGAAAGAAAAGGGGATTGAGATGTAGAGAGAAAAGAATGAATTGGTACAAACTTTAATGATCCTTTGGATCTCTTTATCCTCTCCTGAAAGGTATAGAGTGTGAAAGTGACCTAGATTTTCACTGCAGTAACAACAGTTACTTCAGTAGCTTCCTATCAAGGAAGGGTATTAACCTCCAAACAGCAGTTTAAGGAATTAGAGTGGAGAATAATTTTTAAGACCACAGGTTTGTGGTCTCAATAGATGCACCTACTCCCCTTTGGGCTTCTTTTCATGATCTAAGGAACTTGGTGTACATCCAACATGAATATGCTGAGTAAAGGTTACATTTTCAGAGTTTCCAATTCTACTTTTATTTGATACAATTCAGGTCATCATGGGAGATTCTCAAGGACATTTGTGCTTCAGTTACTTTCTTCAAAGCAAGGCAATGACTACTTTGACGTCACCTGCAGTCTCACAAGATTAAACATAGGAACTGATAATGTACTGGCAGTGGTTACTCCTTGCCCCACTGATGGATAAAGAGAATACAACCAGCTATGGGTGGATTTGTGATTGCAAAAACAATTTGTATTTGTGTTGCACAAAGCAACTCAATATTCTTGAGTGAACAAATAACATTTCAGCTTTGTATAAATATTCCTTGCTCAGTGATGATGAGATCAACAAGAATTTCATGAAGTAAAATAGCCATGATCCATGCACAACTTTTTGATATAAACTATTTTCATTGTCTGCCCTTCAATAACAGCTAAGGAGTTGATAGCATTCAGAGTTCTCTAATATAACAGCATAGAAAGCAATGACTGTCAATACCACAAAAATACCTTTCACCTACCTTTGATCCTGTATTTCCAACAAGACCAGGTGGTCCAGGGTCTCCTATTTCACCCTAATGATATTATTTAAGAGAATAAAAAATAAAATAAAATAAATCAAATTTAGTGTTATGTCTCCCAGTATCACCTATGTACACCATACGTATAGTCAGAAAATACCTTATTTCCTTTTGATCCTTCCATTCCAATTTCTCCCTGAAAGTAGCAGGTACAAGCATAAGAAGTTAAAACTTCAAATAAGATCACCTAAGAGTTTAATTTGCTACCTTAAAATATTATAACATAGTTTGCAAACTCAACAAATATTGAGAAAGTATTAAAGAATTTATGAGGTGTTGTGGATTCCTCCTCAAAACTAATTCATTTGCAGCTCTTCCTAGTGTTTCAGAGAAAAAATGTTTGAAAACACCACACCTGATTAAGAGCTTCTCCAGTTTGAAGACTATTCTTCACCACTAAATCGCTGCTGGTGACATAGTATTCATCTCGAAACCCACACATTGTTACAGTATAGCTTATTTTGGTTATTACAATACATTAACCACACATTTCTGAGCAACCTTCAGCTGTGTATTAAACAACATAACCAGTTTTTGTCAAATGTCATAACAGAGGTCAGTTAATTAAAAATAAATTAAAAATAAGCAACACGTGTAAGCAGATTCTTACAGAGTAAGTGTTCTGAAAATACCTCCCAAAATAACAAAAAATTTATGCACACATAAAAAGGCTATAAGAAAACTTCCTGAATGTTAAATGCCACACTAGAAACTGATAAAACAATTAAAATAGTAGAATTAAACCCACATATAATTTTGTGAAATAACTGAAAAAAAGAAAGAACCTTCAGAGAACAAAAAAAGTATGCACTTTGAAGTTCATGGACTGTATGAACTATAGAAATGCTGAAGAACAGGGCACCTCTGTTTTTTATTTATAACCTGTCTGAACTTGATGTATGTCTAAAAAGGAGATAATACATATACAACCCTATAAAATCACCAAATCTGATGAAAGTATGCAAAGAAAAGAATTACAGTATCAATATAGTATGAAAATAATATAAACCATAAATCATTCACATCATCAGTTCAAAACATAGCTATACTTACTGGATTTCCCTTGTCCCCTTTTTCAGAAGGCTCTCCCTATGGAAACACAGGGAAGAAGTTAACAGATTTATTTCAAATGCTAAACAGCGTATATGTCTGGTTTTGGTGAAGAGCTTGATAAATGTTGGGTATTTTTAAACCTATGTAAAATATAAGTATATGGACTGTAAAAGTTTGCTTGAGGGATGATGTTGACTTAATGACTAGACCATGATGTGTAATTCTTTCAGTAAGCACAAGTGACAGTTAAGACAACGGACTAAAAAGAGTGACAATGCATACAAACCTGAAATTTGAGTTATCACATGGGCTAAGACTCTAAAAGTGGGGTGCAAGGGAACTGGCTAATACTTAAGTACTACTTACTTCAAGCTCAGGATTGGTGCATCCCTAAGCGCAAGCAGTAGGGCAAAGAAAGTAGGAAACCTGCATGGATGAGCAGGGAGCTTCTAGAAAAACTTAGGTGGAAGAAGGAGGTTTACAGAATGTGGAAAAAAGGACTGGCCACTTTGGAGAAGCATAGGAGAACTGTCAGAGTATGCAGGGATGCAACAAAGAAGACTAAAGCTTGTTTGGAATTAAACCTGGCAAGGGATGTAAAGGACGATAAGAAGGGCTTATTCAAGTACATCAGCAGTAAAGGGAAGACTAGGGAAAATGTGGGTCCACTGCTGAGTGAGGTGGGTGCCCTGGTGACAGAGGATGCAGGGAAGACAATTGCTGAACGCCTTCTTTGCTTCAGTCTTTACTGCTCAGGGCAGCCCTCTGGACCCACAGACCCTTAAAGTAGGAGAGAGTACCTCATGTAAGGAAGACCCTCGCTTGACTGAGGAGGATTAGGTTAGACATCATTTAAGCAAACTTGACACCGACAAATCCATGGGCCCTGATGGGATCTACCAGCAAGTACTGAGGGAACTGGCAGATGTTATTGTGAAGCCATTTTTGAATATTCATAGAGAACAAGGGATGTGCCTGAGGAATGGAGGAAAGCCAATGTCACTCCAAGTCTTCACAAAGGGCAAGAGAGAGGATTGAGGAGACTACAGGCTGGTCAGCCTCACCTCCATCCCTGGAACAGCTCTTTCATCTCAAAGAGCTGTGGAAATAAAAACAGTCATTGAGAGTGGATAGCATGGATTCACCAAGAGGAANCACTGCTGAGTGAGGTGGGTGCCCTGGTGACAGAGGATGCAGGGAAGACAATTGCTGAACGCCTTCTTTGCTTCAGTCTTTACTGCTCAGGGCAGCCCTCTGGACCCACAGACCCTTAAAGTAGGAGAGAGTACCTCATGTAAGGAAGACCCTCGCTTGACTGAGGAGGATTAGGTTAGACATCATTTAAGCAAACTTGACACCGACAAATCCATGGGCCCTGATGGGATCTACCAGCAAGTACTGAGGGAACTGGCAGATGTTATTGTGAAGCCATTTTTGAATATTCATAGAGAACAAGGGATGTGCCTGAGGAATGGAGGAAAGCNTGGAGAAGCATAGGAGAACTGTCAGAGTATGCAGGGATGCAACAAAGAAGACTAAAGCTTGTTTGGAATTAAACCTGGCAAGGGATGTAAAGGACGATAAGAAGGGCTTATTCAAGTACATCAGCAGTAAAGGGAAGACTAGGGAAAATGTGGGTCCACTGCTGAGTGAGGTGGGTGCCCTGGTGACAGAGGATGCAGGGAAGACAATTGCTGAACGCCTTCTTTGCTTCAGTCTTTACTGCTCAGGGCAGCCCTCTGGACCCACAGACCCTTAAAGTAGGAGAGAGTACCTCATGTAAGGAAGACCCTCGCTTGACTGAGGAGGATTAGGTTAGACATCATTTAAGCAAACTTGACACCGACAAATCCATGGGCCCTGATGGGATGCGCCCATGAATGTCGAGGGAGATGACAGAAGTAGTTGCGAAGCTGCTGTCCGTCATCTCCACCATTGGGAAGCTCATGAAGAATGGGACCTCGGGCCCATTCATTCAGGCCATGATAGTCCACTGTTAGCCTCCGCTCTCCATTTGATGTTTTCACTGGCCATTAAAGNCAGCTCTTTCATCTCAAAGAGCTGTGGAAATAAAAACAGTCATTGAGAGTGGATAGCATGGATTCACCAAGAGGAAATCACGTCTGACTAATCTAATAGCCTTCTATAATAGGATGACTGGGCAGGCTGGTGAAGGGAGAGCAGTGGATGTTGTCTACCTTGACTTCAGCAAGAATTTTGACACACCTCCTACAGCATCCCCACAGGTAAGCTTAGAGAGTGTGGGGTTAGATGAATGGACAGCTAAGTGGATCGAAAACCAGTTGAAAGACAGAGCTCAGAGGGTGGTGATCAGTGGCGCAGAGTCCACTTGGAGGCCTATAACGAGCGGTGTTCCCCAGGAGTCAGTACTGGGTCCAGTTTCATTCAATATATTCATTAATGACCCAGATGAGGTGACAGAATGTACCCACTGCAGCTTCAGTGACGGTACAAAACTAGGAGGGGTGAGTGACACACCAGAAGGTTGTGCTGCCGTATTGGTGAGACCTGGATAGGCTAGAAAGTTGGGTGATGAGTAACCTGGTGAAATTCAACAAAGGCAAGTGTAGGGTGTTGCACCTGAGGAGGAATGATCCCCTGCACCAGTACATGTTGGGGCTGCCCTGCTGCAGAGCAGCTCTGTGGAAGAAAACCTGGAAGTCCTGGTTGATAACAAGCTGTCCATGAACCTGCAAAAAGGCCAATGGCATCCTGGGGTGCATCAACAAGGGTGTGGCCAGTTTATCCCCTCCATCTACTCTTCTGTATTGAGGTTGAATCTGGAGTACTCTGTCTAGTTCTGGGCTCCCCAGTTCAAGGATAGGGAATTGCTGGAGAGACCCCAGCAGAGGGCTGTGAAGATGATTAGGGAATGGAGCACCTCTCTTTTGAGGAAAGGCTGAGAGACCTGCATCTGTTTAGCCTGGAGAAGAGAAGACTGAGAGGGGACCTCATCAATGCTTATAAATATCCAAATGGTGGGTGTCAGGGTTTTCTCAGTGGTGCCTGGTGACACGATAAAGGGCAATGGGCTGAAACATGGGAAATTCCATCTGAATATGCAGATAAACTTCTTTACTTCTGAGGGTGGCAGAGCACTGGAACAGGCTGCCCAGAGAGGTAGAGGCATCTCCTTCTCTGGAGAAATACAAATCCTGCCTGGATATGTTCCTGTCCAGCCTGCTCTGAGTGACCCTGCTTTGGCAGGGGGAGTGGACTATACGATTTCCATTCTGTGATTCTGTGAAATATTATCAAACACAACTGCTTTATAACACACAAAACCACAAATCTGTCATATTGACAGAGTAAAAAAGTTTCTACTTGCGTGAAAACTGTTTATACACAAGAATATGACCAAAGAAATCAAGGGGAATCCTAAGAGCTGAACAGCAAAATGCTTGGTATTCAGTGGATGACAAACTGGGTACATCTGATGTTCCTAGGAAAACACAATATACACCTACTACCTGGTAACATCCCTCCCCCTCACATCTTCCTGGAAAACTTAAGCCGAAACTAAAAGATCCTAAGAAGGATTATTTATAAATTTTAATAATTTAAAGACTCCTGCTTTTTCATATAGATACTGAAGATCACATACGTAACTTGAAAAAGTACGAATGGCATCTAATTCCTGAGGCAATCACTGGTCATAAACTTTTATAAACATAATTTGAAATACTCAGAGAAAGTCTAAATGTGTTTAAAGATAAGGTGTTTGTGAACTGTTTGAATAGGGAAATTTCTTGCATATGTAAATAATCTCTCCAGGAGGGGCTTGAGTAAATTACTCAGGATATTTGGAGACTGACAGCTTTTCCTATGCTCAAATATATTATAAGGATTCTCAGTATGTTTTCCACTATTTGATTGACATCAGTATTCTCAGCCACCTTCCAGCATCACACATAAGCATAGAAGTAAGGAATTCATTTACCTTTTCTCCTTTTGCGCCGGCCATTCCCATTTCTCCTTTCTGACCCTTTTAAAAAAATTAATTACATAAAATTGTATAAACCTCTTATATTCTAACCAATACAACTAAACTCTTCCTCTCCTATAACTGTGCTTTGTTCTGTTTAAGACACAAAAATCTTAGCTTCTATGCAACAAAAATTTGAGATTTGATAATCTCCAGATAAATTTAAATCACTGTTTTCTTCACAAATTCTGCAGGCTTCTCAATTAAAAAAAACAAAAACAAAAAACCCAAATGTTGCCAGTCTTGTGACATATGCAGAGTTTTCCTTTTCTTCCAAGCTAAATAGGCACCCAATTGTCGAAACTTTTTCCACGGCTTAAACAGGACAGATGCCTATCAACAACACACTGTCATACATTGTGGATCCAGAATTTGACCTCCACGTAACTTTTACAGGCTGACAATCAGTATTTTTGGTGCAGCAAGTCCCTTTGCTACAGAAAACCTGCTTCAGATATTAATGATTTACTGTTAAAAATGGTTTCTGAAGTTTGACTTTTATGGTCTTTTTCCTCTAACCAGCAGGCCAGTTCATCTGATTTTTCCTCAGACAGTTTTATATAAATCACATATAATTATTGCTCCATTTTGCCTTTCTGGCTACATTAGATTAGAGGGAAAAGGCTCATGTGCTGCACCTGCAGGATGACACAATGAATTGGAGATTGGACTACACAGACCAAAGAACCAATCATATCCAAAATCTGTTTCTTCAAACAACATTGTGATAAATGAAATAAAAGATACTGTGTTAATGGTGGCAGATACAGGTTAGACGAGCTTTGAAATTTCTCAAAATTTCACCCAAATTGCTTACAATGTCTCCTTTCTGGCCTTTAGGTCCAGGGGTCCCAAGTAATCCCAGTAGTCTTGTGTTACTCTGGGGAGAAATATCATCACAAAATCAGAGAACAGATCTTGTCACCATTTACTACTAGAAAGGGATACTAAATGCCTATGCAGTATGTTCAAGTAAAGTATTGTGGCAACACATCCTTTGCCATGCAGACAAGCTGAAGATGAACCAATGCATAAAAGGTAGATGTTTATATTGAATATTGCTATGCAAATTCATGATTTTTTTTTTCTTAACTCAATGCAAACAACATATTTTTGTGCTCATTATTAGAGCACAGTTCTCAAGTATGTTAGAAAAGAACACTGAAATTCACTTTTATCCTATGACAAAACCATAAGCTTTTTGCTTTTGAGTACCATGAAACGTAAAATAGAAGTAATTTAAGTCTACTACAGCAGTGAGACAGGAGAGCGAATGAATATGGTCAACAGGCTCCTAACACTGCTTCTCAAAGAAAACGGACAGAAAAAAAAGACTGTTCACATTGTATACTTGCTCAGGTATTATTGCACTCACCTATTTAGTCTTCTGTACAAGGTAAAGACACGATAAAGTACAAAGCAAATGGTTTACTCTTCACAAAGTCAGGCTCAGACTACCTAAGGGGAATATGTTTTCTTTCAATCACAATGGAAAAAAGCAACAAAACCAGTGACCCTGAAAAATGAGCTTGAGTCTAGACCCAAGTAGTCCAAGTCCTAGAACATCTGCCACTGGGCTGGGTGGGAACACTGAGCAAGCCAGCTCCCCCTGCCATGCTCCAGTTTCTGTAACTTTAAAATGGGAAAACATCACAGTGAATAAAAGTGCTATTTACGCTCTGTTAATATTTTCAGACGTTGGCAAATGAATATAACCTGAATAAAATTCATCATTCTTTTCTAAGTATAATATCCAGAGGATCTTCTTCAGCATTTACAGCTTGTAACACTGTTACTAGCCTTATTATCAAAATAATCTCCAGAGCAAGAGGCAGATATCCAAAGAAGGTCAACACTGTAGAGTGCGAACAATCTAGATGTCTGTTATTCATGGATATACTGTAAGTTGCGATTTATACTGAGTTGTACATTTCTTTTGCATAGATGGAGGGGAAAAAAGAGTATTAGTCAAAATAACTACTTCTATGTTCTTTACAACAAAATTTAAGTAAATATGCTGCAGAAAAAAACTTAGAAAAGTAGTAATTAATTATTCAAGAATAATCTATAATTATTATAATGATTTAGAAGCCTTTCCTTAGAAGATTGTGATGTAACTTCAATAGCATTGGGTAGTGGTTTCATTTTTATTTTTATGTGTTGGAGAACATTTTAGATTAAAGTGACCTGTATGCCCTTTCCAAAGATGTTTAGAAGCAGGTTTGACTAAAGTGACCTTATATCTACGTACAGAAAACTGGTAAGTAAAAAAGATGATAAGAAGAGGCCTTGAAAGCCCAGGCCAAAGATGATAACAGAGGACTGAGAGCATACAAACACAAATCATTTAAACAAGGCATCATTTACCAGTCGCTGAAGAAATGTAACCTACAGAGCAGGGTAGAACCAGTTTCTTTGCATAATGAAGAGGGCAAAATACACATATGAAACACACACGAAGCATCTATTTTATGCTGAAAGTGCAAAAGACATAACAAGAAGGGATATAAAAACAGTCACACACCTTTCAAGAACAGGCACAAAGAAAGAACAAGGAGGCAAGAAATGCTCCAGCATTGTCTCCCATCCCATTAAGGATCAATGCTATTCCATATTCTCAGCCCTTTCCCCTTGCCTTCATTAAAGAAAGACTGTTGATCTTGGTTTGCCATTCAGCACAATTTGCTGCTGCAATCAGCAGTTGTATTTATAGTGCTCTCTTTCACTGTACACATGGATCAAGTAAACTACACTTTTAAAGACTTGCACTCCAGCCACCTTACACAATAACGTGATTGATACTCTGCCAGAAAAAGCTTGGTTGCAGCAAATTATTTAAAACCATTATGCAATTACAACTACTCATTGATGCCATACAGAAATCAGAAAAATTCCAAATAATCTGTTAAGAAACAGAGAAATTATAGGAAAAAAAAAAGAAAGAAAAAAAGAAATTATATTATTAATTATGTTGGGTCCTAAGATCTCGCTGATCTCCACCCCCACCCATACTACTATCCTCCCATTTCCCAGTAGCTGGTTTTCAAGATGACTAGAACCACCAATGCAAAGAAGTCATACTGATATCCTCAGAAAAAAAAAAAAAATTAAAATCTCTATGAAAACAAAAATGTAGTCACAATTTAAGCACTTTAAAAAAACAGAGTGAAAGAAGACATTGTGAGATCCTTCAGAACATGAAAAAAGATAAGACCTATCGTGTAAGGAATCTCAAAAACCTGAGAATACCACTGAGATATCATTATACAAATGCAAATAACTAAAGCGCATTGCAAATTATATACTGGAATGTGAAAGATTGCTTGGTACCTCCAAGGTGCAAAATCATCACTCATCATACTACCTAATAGTAAGTTAGGAAAGTATAATAGGAAAGTTATTGGTGCATGCATCTGCCTAAATGAACAATCTATGGCAAAGCAGACAAGCTGTCTTTGTCTATGATGACTTCTTTGATGTCTTTGTCTTGTCCTTGATGGGAATATCCCATTTCTATCATAAAATGTATAGAAACTAATACGTCCGCTGTAGCCGTTGGAGACTTAAGTTGATTCTAGGAAAATATGAACATGTGGTTGCATAAAGTTTGCACATTTATAATCTGTTACTTGAATCAGAAAGGTATCTCTTTTTTTCATCTGAAGCCAAACAGTGTTTCCTTGGTGAAAAGTTAATTGCTCATGACAGAGTCATTTAAATCTTCAAACTAGACAGCTGAAGGAAGAAGAAAGTTGGTAAACTGTACAGGATTTGAAAGATGATTAGTTTATAGACATAAAGCAGCTGGTCTACATTTTTCCAGAATACCCTGAATTAGGAAATATAAGACACCTTAGGAATTCACAGAGCATTACAATGATAAAAAACATCATTTTTGGAGACATGCTTGCCACTTCCTGAAGATCACCACTGTTTGTATTTCCTCATGCAGAATTAATCTTAAAGGGACTTCAAGGGTAAAAGAGAGTAATAGTGCAGAGATGGGGAATGAGCTACCCTAACTATAGTATTGATAGAGGAAACAGGGCTGGTATCAGCGAAAGCTGTCTTTGGCAGGAAAAACAAACTGGTAAGAAAATGAACCCAAAATACAGAAAACTTCAATACATACATATGAAATGGTAGACCAAAACCAGAAACTAAGTCTCCTTAGTCCAGGACATCATATAAAACTATCCTTAATTCCTATTGCATGCACTAAGGTGAAATACTGATTTGGAATGGGTTAAACATCAGAAATATCACAGAAATCACCTTAGTGATGAAAGTAACTGAAAAGATATATTTGACATGAATTTTGCTCCATAATCCCTATTCAAAAAAAGATTTTAGTACTCATCTGGAAATCTTATATAAGAAAAATAGCCTGAATTCACCTGTTCTTTATAGTTAAACACTTCAATGTTGGAAAAACATGTATCCTTCAGGTTTGACCTGCATGACTTAAGATGTGACACAGAGTAATCTTTGTGATAAGCAAATATTCCTGGTAATAGTGCTTCATCGGTCTTTCAATGAAATAAAATTTTCTAATCAGGTAAGTTACATACACACTCTGGCACCAATTAAGAAAACTTGAGTGATCTTTGAATTACAGTCCTTTACAATGGCAGATATTACTGCCACCTAAATGGTTTGAAAAATTGGTGGTAGGAATTTAAAAGCTCTGTCACATGGAACACTGTCCTACACAATTTTAACTTTTTCCTATGAAGTGCTCTTAGCTGCATGAGGTTCTATAATTCAGACAATATTTTTATTAGTCTATAATACTAACATTAAGGACTATTCTTATGAATTGCCAGCAGACCTTAATTATGCCTCCTTCTCATTCTAGTCTACTCTTCGGATCACAAGAGTGGGTCAAGAAAAATGAAATGTTATGTATAGTTTTAGATTAATTAAGTTTACAAATGGGAAGCTGGTGATTTAGTTGAAAGTTAACAGCTAGGTGGTCCACCACCTCCTTTTTGAGTGACACCAGGCAAAAATACATGAGTAGAAGATGTATGGGAGGTAAGACATATGACAGCAGGATATATGACGCAGTAGGTATTTGACTGGACTGAGTCTATACAGGGATACATAAAGGGGACAGGGAAGGATCTACCCATTGGACGAAACTGGATCCCAACAGTTTGCTGGGATCAAAACTGTGGTCATTTCAACCTCAGAAAGTTCCTAGCCATAAACACAAATGCACAGACACTATAGATCAAATCTCCATACCTCATTATAATGTTTGTTCAATGAATCCAGAATTCCTTTTAGTCCAGAAGGACCCTATATGGAAAAGCATGCATCAGAAGGTCATTTTAATTTAACCAATGTTAAGTCTACTTACCTGTATTCAAAGAAGAGTGGTTATGTAAAAGGGTTTCATTTTTTATTAGATTACACAGTAAATTACTTTCTGTAAGTTCGTTACATCTTTTTTTTTTTTTTTTCCAGAGAAGAAGCAGAGTCAATTTCTAGATCTCTGATTTTTGAAAATTGGCAACCTCTTTCAGACTGAATTGGTTTGTCAGAGAAGGCTGAGGTAACATCCATATCAATTTTAATACAAATCCCTCTGGTGTGAGCAGCATCATTTTTGTTCTGCAGTATTTTAAAACTCTTCACTACCTCAAAGCACAAGTTTTGATGTAGAAGCAGCTTCTCAAGTGAGTAAAAAGTTATATTTTTAACTTAGATGAAGTAAGGGAAATTGAGGAATGCCAAAATTCTCCAAAAGATCAACTTCCTAGTTTTATCAGCTTTGTGGAAATCTACATTAATATGATTGTGATACGTTCAGTTAAGTCACCAGGTCTGAAAGAGCTGTGTTTAACAGAGACAAAGGCAACTTTCCTTGCCTGGAGCTTTTTATAATCACAGTCAATCTACTGTCCACAGTTTTTGTGTTAGTGGGGCAAATGTAGCTGGCATATGCGCAGCTTAAAGATTGCTTTAGGGAATTTAATTCTCTTCAGTTTTGAAAAGGATTGTTCCTCAAGAAAACTGAGTTTGCTTATCAGTGAGAGATTGTATGTGAGAGATTAATAAGATATTTTATCACAAGTTTTAATTTTGTATGAGATATTTGTTAATTGTTTTATGTGCACTTTTATTATAAACATATGACATGACAAATATTCTGTTGTTATGCATCATAATAGGAAAGCAGCTTTCTCTGCTTTCAGAATAAGAATTGAAAATTTCTCCCATCTTTATGCTAAAGTACCTCTACAACTATTATAGGAAGTCAGGGGTCAAAATCACTTATCATCCAAGACAGAAAAGGGTCAAGATGAAAATATTATTGTTTTCAACTAGTAAGACTTTTGTAACAAGAACTGCTGCCGAATTCACAGCTGGGCAGTAGCAATGCTCCAAAGTATTCCTAGAAAAATTGAAAACCCTTCTATCCATTGATTTCATCCAGACATCCAAGGAAAATACTGAAATGCTATATATTCATCAGGGTTAATATAAGCTAAATAATAATTTAAAATTCTTTTCTAAGGAGGAGCTCAACTGTTTACTACTTCAGAGTTGCTGCTGTATAAACCATCAGGCAATTCGGGTAAAAAGGTGATGACAGGAACAGAAATGATTTTGTCACAGATGGCATTCCTCATATCTGGTAATTCCACATGTGCACAGAATATGCTGCTTGTGAACTGAATATGACAGATAACCCTTCGTATCTGATAATTTCGCATCATGGTATACTAGTTGTAAGGATCACTAGGACACAGTAAATGGATTTGCAGAAGCAGTGTAGTTCAGCTTTTAAAAAGTAATAGCTCTCATGGGTAAGGGAATTCTGACATTTGCAAGGACAAATGTTACTGTCACAACGCTGAAATTGAAAAGCACTTCTGTTTCAAGAAAATTATAATTCTCTTGGTGGTATAAATTAGGGTTGGTTTACATAAAGAATATTAGGTCTTCACAGATGTTATAGTTGTCACAGCAGTTTAAATGTATTTTTGATTAGAAAATTAGTAATAAGAAGGAAAATCACCGAGTAGAAGGCATGCTCTTGTCCCATCACCAGAATATGGTAAGAAAACAGAGCCTCACAGCAATGACTCATGAAGACTGAAGATGGCTTTCTTTCACTAATGCAACTATTCTGCGTAATTTCTCTTAGCACCTTTGGAGCGGGACAGAAGAGACCATAGACAATTTCAAAACAAGAGACTTGTAACTAGCTCTCCAGAAGGTTCACTCTTCAGGAAGTTCACTTTTTTCACCATGGATTCCTGCATCTTTTAACTGGGAGTAATGAGTCACAAGGCTGGTTCCTAAGTCCCAGTAGCAGGCTATGCTGATGAACGTTGAGAATTACCATAATGTAAATCACTTGTATACAAAGACATCAGTTTGGTGGTGTCAATTATGTAATAAAACGACAAGGCTACTTTGAGGATGCACATCCTGAGGGTGGTATCTTTTGGCTCCTATGTAGTCATACTTTGAAGTGTTCTGACAAAGTATTTAAATGAGGTAGGTCATGATTTGCATTCTGGCTGCATAGCCTTCTCTGGCAACATGCATCTGCTCTGTAGGAGTGCACAGAATGGCAAACATACAAAGTTTTCCCACATGTACAAGATCATTCTGTGAAACCTTCACGGTCCTCCTTACCAATAAAGGTACTTCTGTTAAGGCACTGAACTTCAAAAAAGATGAGAAACAAAAACGTTATTTTGATTAACCAAACAGACAACTGCTTCCTTGGGGAAAAATATTTCAATCCAATGGAAACTAAGTAATAAAAGAGAGGTAATCACAAAGTTCAATGGAGTCTGAATGTATAAGAAGATGATAAAGCCCAAATAAAATCAAATAGGCAAAAGATATTAAAACTGATGGATAAACCAGTAAGACCTGGTAGAACACTATTGCCACATACCAGAACAACACAGGTGTGTTCTGAGATATTATCACTAAATTATGATATGTGATCCTATGCCTCTTACAGTCATTACATTGTTACAGAAATATAGTGCTACTTAAATATTAGGGGACATTATGAAGATTTAGAAGACACATGAAAATTCCAAGGTGTCTCACTCCCTCTTTGTTCCCCAACACTGGAAAAGATACAAAGCCATAAATTTTTCAATTAATTTTATTTCGTAAGTGAATTGTCACCTCAAATTTACATTGAAAGATAAGATAAATATAGTCATGGTGTTTTGACTGAGATGCCTCTGATTTCTGGCCATCGGCAGAATTTTTACTTTGATATCCACATTAAAGATGCCACACAGAACTGGGATTGAGCCATGATAACACTGCCTACTTCTTAGATGTCTCAATTTCAACATTGCAATCTTGTAAGCAAAGATGAGAATTTATTTTCCCTTCTTATTTGCCACCATGCTGTTTCTGTTACTGTTTTTCCACAAACGAAACTACTGTAACCACACAACTCAGGAAGTATTAAATGCTGTACCTGCCACCAAGTCTAACCTCTCAGTTATTATTTGTATATCAAATAAATAATTTTTTACAAAATTGAAAGCCTTTGTACATGTCACAGTTTTGAGAAACAGGCATGACCTCAAAAAATCCCAGAACTGTCTCATGAATAAGGCAGTCAAGGAGAATTTAAGGCATTTGACTCACACTCCTGACTATGGCACAGCCTTTGTATTACCAGGGGTAAAACACCTCTCCGGTTTCAGTTTTTTCATTTTCAAAAATTGGCATAAATTTAATAATTTTATCTCTCCATCATTCTTTCTAAAGTGGAATGAGTAAAATGAGTGTACACAACAGAAAACACTTTTATTCAATGGTGTTTTCCTAAACATTAGTCTTTCCCCTTCCATGTTATTTCTCTCTACTACCGTAGCTGCCTGATACACTGAACTCTCTACAGACAGAAAAAGAACTAGTAGCACCCTTTTGCAAGTGGAGAAGCAATGAAATTAATAGGAGTTGAAGAATTATTGTACAAGCAATTTCTAGCTATTGAATGAGAATTTTGCACATCTGCCACTTCAGATGTTTTTCAGACTTGCTGCTTTGCAAATATCACTGGCAGGGTAGTCTCCTTTTTCAATATCAAGTTGTGTAACTGAGAGAAGTGAAGCACACAGAAGGTACAGTTGTGTGAATAAGAAAAGAACTGAAAAGGTGTCCTGATTGTTTTCCAAAATTACAAATAGGTTTCAGATGTTATTCCTATAGACAAGGTGGGAATAGAAACACAGGTGTGTAAAGGAGCATCCAGCTAAACGGGTTTCGGAGCACAATAGGTAAGATGCAGGGAGTTGTCATTTGACTCAACTTTGCTTTGCCTTGACAGATCCTTATCTGTGCAGAGATAACTCGGGGTGAGCTGCAAAAACAACTCAGTCCGGGGTTGTCTCAAGGTTGCATCACAGTAAGAACAAAAATCCAAATGGAGTCTTGAATAGTCCCTTAACAAACAAAATACCATGAGTCCCATCTCACCACTTTGAGTGCTAGACATCACAAAATCAAAAAGAGCTGTCACACCACCAGAGATAAACATTCTGGATAGTGTAATCCACTCAGGCATAATCCTGCACCCTGATCAAATCAGGAAATATAAACTATAAGGTTTTGGGAGAAAAATGGGGAATCTTCCAGTAGTACAGCTGGCCCATAGGAGATTCATCCCCCTGGCTTGTCCAGGGTGCTGTGCAGGGTAACTTTGCAGGTAATGAGTGGCATTACCTGAGAGAGAGGGTAATCGATGAAGTAACATATGTATAGTATTTGGCATGCTTTAAGATCATGATGAGAGCGCTCTTTTAAGATATTAATATCTAGTACACTTGTGGTTTGTGTAGGTACTCTTCTGGATCACCTGTAAGTTGTAATAGTGTATTCTGTGAATTGCTTTTAAATTGCAGTAGTGCATTCTCCATTATATCCATAGGACCTGCAATAGTATTGGACCTGTGAGTGAAGTCCAAATAACTTGTTAATTTGAATCTCCCAGTGAAGTCCTTTTCTACCTGTCACAAGTTGCTTAAAAGGAAATAGCTCCAAACTGTGAAATTACCAGGGTTTATAATATATTTTTCTCCCTTTATTTTTCAGTTCATCTGCACTCTTGTGAAGATGAGACTATTGAAAAATTCAGTCTCACAGTCTATGCAGTAAAATGTGTAACAAGCAATTTCAACTGGTTTCTCAAGAACAGGCCATTTCAGAGAATGCAGTATTGCTAGTGACTCAGTGTAATCACTTCATTCATCTATTTCAGATTTGTGCTTGCCCACTACAGTAAAATACTGTTTTCCTGATTACTATATTGTAAAAACCCATGAAACTCATCAGTGCAGTTGTGTGATAACAGTATAACTATTCCAAAGAGCAAACGGAAAAAATTATGAAGGCATCTGCCACAACAGAATACACTAAATAAATTACATTTTCATATGGATTAAAAAAGCTAAAATACATAGATGCAAACAGTATGACCACCCTTGCCAGCCATTGCTGTCCTACCATGTAAGCATTTCCAATATTCTTCTGGAAAGCAGCTGAAAGTCCGGGAATAACAGAAGTACTACTGACAATTTTCATTTACCATTGCTTTAATTTTCTGTTTATTGTAATTAACTGATAACACTCATTCTCTTTTAAAATATTACTAAAGGAATGCCAGTATGTCCTGAGGCAGAGGAAATGAAATTTCCCAGGCAAACTGTTGGCTACTTGAGATAACTATTTCAGTGACGCTGACATACATACTGGATATGAGATTGTGTAGAGATGAAATGAGGAAAGCCAAAGCCTCCTTGAACTTAAATCTTAGCAAGGTATGCCAAAGTCAGCAAGAAGGGTTTCTTCAAGTGTATTGAAGGCAAAAGGAAAACAAAGGAAAATGTGGGCCCTTTGTTGAATGACAGAACATGGTGACAGAGGATGCAAAGAAGGTGGAATTGTTGGATGCCTTCTTTGCTTCAGTCTTTACTGCTCAGGCCAGCCCTCAGGAGTTCCAGATTTTGGAAGTAACAGAGAAAGTCTGGACGAAGGAAGGCTTCCCCTTGTTGAGAAATATCAAATTAGAGATCAGTTAAGCAACCTAGATAACTGCAAAACCATGGGCCCTGAAGGGATACACAGGTGCTGAGGGAGCTAGCAGAAGTCATTGCTAGGCCACTCTCCATCATCTTTGAAAGGTCCTGGAGAAGAGGTGAGGTGCCCGAGGACTGGCGGAAAGCCAGTGTCACTCCAGTCTTCACAAAGGGCGAGAACGAGGACTGAGGAGACTACAGGTCAGTCAGCCACACCTCCACCCCTGGAAAGATGATGGAACAGTTCATTCTGGGCACCACCTCAAAGCATGTGGAGGAAAAGAAAGCTATCAGAAGTAGTCAACATGGATTCCCCAAGGAGAAATCATGTCTGACTAATCTAATAGCCTTCTATAATAGGATGACTGGGTGGGTTGATGATGGGAGAGCAGTGGATGTTGTTTACCTTGACTTCAAGCAAGAATTTTGACACAGTCTCCCATAGCACCCCTATAGGTAAGCTTAGAGAGTGTGGGGTTAGATGAGTGGACAGCTAAGTGGATCGAAAACCAGTTGAAAGACAGAGCTCAGAGGGTGGTGATCAGTGGCACAGAGTCCAGTTGGAGGCCTATAACGAGTGGTGTTCCCCAGGGGTCAATACTGGCAATCGTGCAGTAAATCTTTTTTGAGTTGCAAACAGTAACTTTGGTTGTGTTGGTAGAAAACAACCCTTTTATGAGGATGAATAATCATGACTGCAGTTCACTAACCTGTGATTCAGCAATCCCAAAATTTCTTTCCAGCCTCTGTCAGACACTTTCTTGGACCAGATGGCACAGGTCCTCATGTTCCCTACCTTTAAAAAACAGTGCTGATAGCACTTTCCTTCTGCTGAACCGCAACACTGGGCAGAAATCCTACTGAGTCATCCCAAAGAATGCTGTTATACTGGTGGAAGTCTGTAGCACAGCTCTAGCTTGGCACTCTTTATTTTAAAAATCACCTAATGTCCCACTAAAATGGAATTATTAAGAAATGGAATTCCTCCAGTCACAAGAGTTCCAGCAGTGACAGAGAAAATTGGAAAAGTTGAAGTTAACCCTTAATGGAGAAACCAGTAAAACGCCTCTTTCTGTCCTCTAGCTTACCTATGAAAGTAGAAATACCTGGCTGATGATTATTTAAAACTAAAAATAATAATTAAAAAAGACAAAAAACCCCAAACACCTTCCAAAAATTACTATAATGTGTAAAATAGTGCCAAACATCATGCAGCTATTTCCTAAGCAGGACAAATAGAAAAATAAATTATCTTCTCTTGGAAATCTAAACAAAAACCAGGTAGGTAGCAATTCTACAACCCTAGACCTGAAAAGTATTTTTCAGAAGTAAAGGCTGCAGAACTGGGCTTTAGGCATCCTTAGGTCAACTAAGCTCAGACACGTTCCATAAATTTGTTTTTAAGTACTGAAAAAAATATTATTGTGGGAACTTGAAAGCCAATGCATCATACCTATGCAAAATAATCTACAGTCTGCTGGTAACCCCTCCTGTGTTGCTAAACCATTTAGATATTGTTGTTAGCAGCCTGTCAGAATAAAATTATCAGTTCAATTCTGTAATCAGATCAAAATGCTGTACTTACAACATCACAGCATCCTACTATGATAATATTTCTTTTTGTTTCATAAAATCAGTGTTTCAATTTCAGTGAAAAGCCATACAGTGCAGGTAACAGCATGTGAAAGAGACAGTGTGTCTTTCAGAAGACTTTAGAAGAAAATGCAAGCAAAGAAAATGTATGAAATACATTTGAAGGGTGCAGAGATTTTGATTTCACAATCATAATTTTCAGAACGCTTCAGAGATTGAAATGAATAGTATATTTTACTGAAGCTTTAAACTGCTCTCCAGACTCTTCAAAATGGGAGAAGGGATCAAAAAGCACTAGAGGGAGCTGCTGTCCTACGAACCGGTTTGGACTTTGTTTTTAACGGTAATTGTTATCCGCTGGAGTGAAACAAGTGTGAGCACACACCTCAGCTCTCCAGTACTGAAATAACAGAACAGTACTCAAAACCACCATCAGACAGCAAGGATGCAAACCATGGATTCTGAACCAGAAGAGAATAACAGAACACTTTAAAAGTCTATAATATTTTATAAACCTTAAAAAAATAGGAAAAGGAGCTGGTGATCAGTATCTGAGTATGCTTATAGAAATATTTTTATAACCCATCAGTAAAAATCCTCATTGTCTCCTTGCCTTTTACGGACATAGGATTTGTTCCAGAGGGAAAAATGACATAAAAGAAAATATAAGGGAAAAATGATACAAAAGAAAGGATACCAGGTAGAAGTTACATAGAGAGTCTCACTTTAATTGAGCAGTTTCATCACCACCTGCCAATAAATCTATGTTTCTAACACTTGAAACCGTTTTTCAATCAAAGATGTGCAGATGATGTTAAAGGACTACAAATTCATGACTAAAATCCCCAGAAATTAGGTTAGAGAAAAAAAAAAGGGGGGGTGGGAGGGGAGTACTGACAGATGGTTAGAAAAGTCAGACGAGGCAGATAAGACTATAAAGAAAATCTTAATTGCTGCCATGCCACAAGTAGGTAAAAAGTTATTATTTTAATTAATCAAAACTCACACTACTTAGTAGTGCCCAGTTTATAGCCCTTTTGTTTGTTCAAAATGTGGTCTCATAATCCATCCGCCCTTCTCCCCCCCCACTTTTTTTAGGACTGTCCTTTACACTAAATCCCCTGAGTATTGCATCCTCTCAACTTTTCAGCAACTTATTCCCCGAGGAGGCAGAATGTTCCTTCTTACAGGTTTCTTTTGGTCATTGCTGAACACCTGGCTGTTCTCCTAATATTGAAATTAAGTATTTAGCCTCATGGCATAATCTGATAAATAAATTAGCTAAATCTATTTACTTCAGACACACAGTGTGTATTGTAGCTACCACAACAATTAGCGACTGAATCTCCATTTTCTCCAATACAAATTTTTTCCGAAACACCAACCAAACACCAAACTTACTTTTTCTGGATAGTCTAATTTTTACATCCTTGGTCAATCTGTTATGCATTTTGTACCGTAGATATACAACCACTCTGCAGATGTGACAGTTCTGTTGTACTTAGAAGAGGCCAAAGTAAGGGCCAACAGTGTATCCATGTGCCACTACTTACTATTAGAAGAAAAGGGGTATCTTGAAGCACAATCTATCACAATTTGATAAAGTTTGAGCTTTGAAAAGAGAGAAGGAATGATTGATCATATTAAAGTCTTTTTGGTATGTACAAGCTGTAGCATTTTAAACTTGGGGATACTGCCAATGCACATGAACAGGCATTACTGCTTTCAGAGTACACTTTTGCTATATATTATAGTCTCAGTCTTGGAAGAAAAACACAAGATGCTGGTGTAGCTGTATCCAAAGTAAGGATTGCATCAAGACAGATATAGCAGAAACAAGTATCTTCAACCAATATTTAGGCCATGATTGCCGGGGGAATGCTTTTCTGACATGTAGTGCTAGGCTACATTACCCATACAGAGCTCCTTGTATGGATGCTGCCACGATGACAAAGCTGAGCTTCCTGTTTGCTCTAAGAAAATCTGAAGTAGGTCTCAGTAACAAAAGTGCAATTTAGCTGCCATTTAAGATTTCTGGTATGTCTGTCAAGGGTCATACATCTTGACAAGCCTGACCTGCTAGCAAATCTGTGATGGCAGAAATCTGTAACAAAGAAACAGCTTTTCAATGGCTCAAAAAAAGCTAAATAGATCAGGTCTAACAGTGACCTCTGCTATGGTTTGCTTCTTAGGTTTCTTGTTGGTTTTTTGTTTTGTTTTGTTTTATTTTTATGAACTGTTTTGTTTTTTGTTTGTTTGGTTCGTGTGTTTTTTTCTTTTATAAGTAATTTTCAGCATTTGTATTAAGAAAGATTCTGCACCACTCCTTTTCTTTCTTTGGACTCCTGCAGTACTGTTTGAGCATTAGGAAGCCCAAGCTCTACAAAAGACAAATAAGTAAGGCTTCAATATGACTATCTGCAGGGGAGAAGAAGAAGGAGGGATTTTTCACTGTTTAGTTCTATGCAGGAATCACACCATCATCAACTCTTCTTTCTGAACACATTTTGCAAGGAAAAGGGAGGGAAATTATAAAATATATGCGGTTTTGTTTTTAGATGAGTTTAAATTACATCTGTTTCATTTTATTCATTGTATCTCATGTACAAGTCCATTATTCTATTCTGTAAGAAAAGAAGAGAATTATTCTCTAGGAGAATAAGGCATAAAACTAGTTTTCCCTTGCAGTGAAGCTGAAGCATATGAATCAAGTATTCTAGTGCATAAACTACTGGCCTTTACTTTTTTCAGGTAAGCAGAAAAAGGAATTATGAAATCCTTGTTTGACACTTAGAGTGTAAAGCAGCTGAAGGTTATTTAATACATGAATAAATATCTGTTTTGTATTTGTGCATGACAGTATTTTTAGAATAATATAGAGGGGATGTTACAAATATGATCAAGTCTTCCTCTGTCAAAAGAAGGCTGTCTTCATTCTAGGCTAAAATAGATCCATGCCTGACTTCAAATTTGAAATCCTATGTCTCTCAACACAAAATTAAAAGAAAATAATCCCAAACCTCTTAGATCTGAGCTAAACCCCTTAGTGTTCCATATTACAAATCCTTCCATAGAGTCATGTATTTCTTAATCTGTTTAATTCTTCAGTAAACTTATTCGAACTACAGCTGAGTCCTCATCCAGTGCTGGGTACAATCCTCCCCATCATTCAGACAGTTGGCACATGCTTCACACAGGCCTTCATCTTCCAAATTACCCCTCTGAGACAGAAATTATCCCATCTTCTACAGAGCTTCACACATTTTGCAAAGTGAATGAATGCACAGTATTCACATTTAGCATTCATGGCCAGACTTTCTTTGAAATGCCAGAAAATTTCTGCCTCCTGCTGAAGTTTGCATCCTGTTCTTTCCCTTCTCTGTTGTCTCTCATATGTGTGTACCTAGTCGTTCTATCTGTGCTGTATTAAAAGGCTAGGAATAGTAAGCTGTTTGATGCAGCAAAGTAAGCACAAATTAATTGTTTTCAACCACAATTAGGAACAGGTAAGCTGCTGTAAAAATGCTAACAAAATTAACTGTTTCAGGACAGAGTGAATATTTCCCATTTCCCTTGTTAGTTACTCACAGGAGGTCCTGGTGGCCCCGGTTTTCCTGGGAGGCCTGGTTTGCCTCGTCTTCCCTGGAAACAAAAAAGATGAAAAACAGATGTTTATGTATGCTACAGCTAGATTTAGGATGAGAATTTTGTTTAAAAGAAAGATTTATTGTCTTGCTTATCATCAAAAATTTCAAAAACCAACCCAAATGAATACTCTGTATCAACCACGGCAATGTCACCCAAATCTATTAATTTTAGGATTGATTTTAATAATTACGGCAACGCTACATCACTGCTACATCTGCTGTTACATTTCAAAGCTATGTCTCTAATGTGAGTGCATATTGACAGAGTTAGAGCATCTTGATGAAATTATATTTCATCTGAATATACCAGAGGTTGGGAGGTTAAGCTATGCTGCAGTAGTCACTCTGACTTGCACAATAAAGTACATGTGTTCAATATAATCCAATTAACAAACACTCATACCATTCTTCTCCAGGATGTGGGATAAAGCTGAAAAGTCAGAGATTTATTTGCAAAACCAATTCACCTTCCTAATGCAATTACTGCCATTTGTGTATACAGTGCACACATGACATCATTTGTGTTAAAACTTAAGGTCCGTAGAAGTCTACTTAAGTTAATGTAAGACTTTCTACTCATAGTCTAAAATACATGCACAAGTAATTATTACAATTTTTTAGTGCAGAATGTGATTGAACAACTGTTGTTTTCACATCTGTTGGTTTGTTTTTTTTTATTTAAGGAAGAATAACATAAAAAAGGAAGTAATTTACAGTAATTTACATCTTTACTGCCAAGTTGAAATCTGATGCATATTTTTTAGAAACAACAGCTGAGAACAACTAATATCTAGGTCTGATGGTAAAAAAAAAAGTAGTATTTCCATAACGACTAAAATTTTCCCTTGCATATGGAAAATGTAAGTTAACAAAAAGCATTAGAGGGATGTCATGGTGAAAACTTGGCTTAAGAAGTTAAAAAATGAAAATGCTTGCTGACAGCTCGGAGTTAACCCATGGGGTATTTCTGCGAGCTGAGGTCGTTACTTCTAAGCCCACTTCTGTTTCATTAAATGATGATCTCACATAAATGGCAGAAGTAATCTAAGGAACAGAAAGTGAAATCTCAGCTTTGCTCTTCACAGGTGAAAGCCCTGATATGTAAGAAACCGCTCTCACTTTCTGTCTCTCGTTAATTTTGATCTACACTGAGGGAAAACAAGGCAATATCAGTAAGGGTAGAAAATCCTTCTTCCTCACGCCTGCAGCTCACCAAGGTAGCCCCTTGCCTATATGCCAGGGACTCCCCTATACGTAGGGATAGCCCTCCAAGTCAAAGAAAGAACTGAACAAGGGTTGTGGAGATATGTTTAATTCATTGGGCTGCACCACATGACATGTGTGTTGCTACTGCAATTTTATGAAGGTCCTCAATCAGTCACTGTGTTTTAAGGGCTGTGTGAAAAAAACAACACTGCCTCTCAGCATATTTGGAGTGCCAAATTCCTGGATCTTAACTAGCTGAGATATTATGTTATGTGCTGAGCCATTTGAACCCACCAGTACTTGCACACTGGGGCAGCTCAGGTTGAATTTTCAGAACCAAAATACAGTACCAAGTGCCTATAACGGGTTCAGGGCTACACAGTCCCTCATCACCTACACCCGCAGGTCCTTTGCTGTGTTGGTGACACTCAGTGCCATGATGAGCTAGAGCTGGGAACTCATCTGGGCTAAAGATGGCCCACAAAAAATAGAGTTGTTTTTGACTTTAACGGGTTTATTGATGCAGTTCACCGGGCACCTGAGTAGCTTGCCTGCCCTTAGAGGGCACAGTACTAGGAAACACACACATAAAAGGGGGGCTGCTGTTAGCTAGCTGTGCCTCTAGCGAATCGTAAGCACTTATGCTTCTTTGAGCCTTGATCCCACATGCCCAATCCCTATGTGGATTTTACCTCCAAAAGTTGAGATGTGTGACTTTTGGACTGATCTCTAGTTCAGAAACACAGATGGAAACTCACATTTCCCAACTTTTTTGAAAAACAGTAAACTTTCTAAGGAAAGTACAAAAAACAGATTGAGAAGGCAATGATACAAGTAATAAACACATATAAATTGTTTCAGACTTCTAAAATAATCCCTCTGAGTTAAAATGGTCTATACTATTGACTTCTTGAAGCACCTTCCTTTTCCTGTTTGGACTTTATTTAAAGTACCCTGAGGATGATACTTAAAATTGCAGCAGTCTAAACAAAGTATCAAGGAAACATCAGGGGGAAGAAGGCAGAGCTTTGACTGGCAGACACAACTGTGAACGAGGTATTAATTACACAGGAAAACATAGAATATGTTGGGAAGGCAATTTTATCTCCATTTACAAGATGAGCTAAAATGTGATTTATAACATACTGCAAAATCAAAACTTAATAAACTTTCTGAAAAATCAGTTATATAAAAGAATAAAATTGGAGGTGGCTATTTTTTACTGTCATTTATTACTTACCAGAACACTTATCCAGTGATGCACAGAAGAAACACTTGCCTTACCTTTTATTCAATCACTATATTACTAGTCATTACACTATGCGCCATGTACAAAAACCCTGTAGACAATCACACAGACTGGTATGAAGTATAAACTTTTTCTAGAGGAACAGAAGTCCTCTTTTCCCTACAAGCAGCTTTTCTAAACAGTCTGATATTTTAATGTTAACACATAAGTATGTAACAGGCTAGTACTTTTCATCAATGCCTTTCACATACAGAGATTTAAACATTAGGAATATACACAGTTCCACCAGTTTGCCAGCACTCCTGCTTCTCTATGACTTCCCAGTTTCAGTATGGAAGAAGTTAAAATATATAGTATAGAAAGAATGTAAGTAGAGTAAATGAGTTTATGTCTCTGTTTAGGATAATTAAAACAATCAGAAGAATGTTTTTGATTAGCTCTTTATGGCCTTGCCTTGAGCAGATCATGAGCTGTGACTAAATATTTCCAGTTTGACTCTGAGTCTTCCTTCTGGCAAGAAAGAAGTGCAAAACATCTTGGTGCCCACTCTGGTTCATAGAGAGGGCTTAGCACAGAGCCACCATTCCCATCTCCTGCTCGCAAGCAGGTCCCAGTAGCTCTGTGAGAGCTGTACTCACTGCCCCACATGGGGGCTGTGCATGGGGCAGGCAGCCAACACAGGAAGCCCATTATCTTTATTTAGTTGAGTTCACTAAGCAAATATTGAGGTTATAAAACCACACAAAATATAAATAGATATTCTAGACATCACACACTTCCTTTAACTAAGCAAAAAATATAATGCCACCTACACTAGCATAAAAAAGAGGTAAGTGGTGTCAATAAGTTGTGTAATGCTACTTATAATATCTAAAGAAAAGAAAACCAAAACAGTTCCTAGTTATTTCATTTGTGTTGCATGTATTTTTCTTGGTAATCAATGTAATAAGAAGTTGTTTAAATGTTTCTGATCCTCTGTCTTGTACCCTTGCCTCATGAAATGCCAGCCCTCAACTAATTTGGACAATTGGCTACTTTCCTCTTTTGAAGTAAGACAAACTTCAGCTACAATAAACACACAAATCATGCAAATAGCTGCTTAGTCATGGGCAAAAAAGATAAAATATTAAAAATAAAGTAAGGAAGAAATTATATGCATCAGCAAACCCCAGCTGAGTGCCTAGCTGAAGCAGAGAGGAATAAAGAGTGCAGCTGACTGCCTTTCTTCGCCCTTTCTGTTAATCAAAATGACTTGACAAGCTTTGCCTTACATTAGACTGAAAGCTGCTCAAAAGAGAGGCTCTGTGTATCCTTCCATGAGCTTGTGCTCTTATTCTGACTGCTGGCCCTAGGCGCTGCCGCAGGTCCAACACACAATGCAAGAATTCAAAATCTATATTGTAACCCCTTGCTGTTTTATGTTGCATCCATCTATTTACTTATCTCTAACTGCAGAAGAGTAAAATCACTAATCCTAGTGTCTAAAAATAAATGCAGATTATTTTATGATAAAATAGAGCAGAGTGATATAGGACTGTTGACAGAATTTATGGAATAAATAATTTAAAAACCCCATACCTGAATACAAAGGGAAAAGTTCTTAGAACACACCCATTTGAATTTTCAAGGGAAACCTGTAACTAGCAATTGCTGAAATACGTCATCACACTTCAAAACAGGAACTAGCTCTAGAGAAAGTAGGAAGCTAGGCTGTAAAGTCTTAACGACTGTAGTTATGATGCAAGATTAATGAGGCTTATGCAACTTGCTTGCCAGACTAAAATAAAGTCCTCTTGAATAATCCTCAAAATCAGACTGACAAAGGGACAGATGTAGCCAAAGCAGGAGGCAGCTGGAAAACAAAGCCCCCTGTCTCAGAGTGCCTAACCCATGGACACCCCACCAGCCTCCTGGGCATGTAAATACAGCCACGTGAGTGCAGCCCCAGGCAGTTAAAAGACTGGTTTTCCACATGCCCAAAGTTGCCACCAAGCAGCCAACAGCTACTAAGCCAATTCCAGTACCTATGATAACTCAGAGTTCAGAAAAGAATCATAGAATCATAAATGGTTAGAGTTGGAAGGGACATTCAAGATCATCAAGTTCCAACCCCCCTGCCCTGGGCAGGGACACCTCTCCCTAGAGCAGGTTGCTCAAAGCCCCATCCAACCTGGCCTTAACCCTTCCAGGGATGGGGCATCCACAACTTCCCCAGGCAACCTGTTCCAGTGCCTCACCACCCTCACAGTAAAGAATTTCTTCCTAATGTCTAAACTAAATCTCTCCTCTTCCAATTTAAAACCATTACCCCTCGTCCTGTCACTAGACTTCCTGACAAAGAGTCCCTCCCCAGCTCTCCTGAAGTTTTCTTTTGTCTCAGTCCTCTATGCTGATATGCCTAGTCCACATAAACTTCCCTGTTTTCCTTCTGTTTGTAGTCACCACCCTGCTCCTGGCACCTCATCTGAAGCTTGCAGAGCTCCAACCAACTCCAATCAAGGGAAAACCCAGCCCAAGCCAGTCCAAAGCTGGTGAAAATCCTCCGCTCCACAGTTTACCAGAAACAGCCTGTCAGGCTGCCATTTCAGGAGGATGAAGGTGAACATCACATGGCAGCATCAATAAAAAAGCCAATATAATAGCTAATTGGAAACAGATGATTAAAATTACTAACAAAAACCAAAGCTATCACCTATCCAACCCAGTTATTTAATAATGCATATCTAGTGAATGGTTGTGGGACAGGAGAAGGTTCTCCACGATTCAAATCAAGTATATGACAGGTCACAAAGTGAAAGTAACAAATCTACAACAAATGCACAGTCCAAATACGGAGTCACTATTTTCCATCATGCATTCAGCCAAAAATTTGGTAATATTTAAAGACAGCTTTGACATTTAACTTTCTGACTGCACAAATGCTGTTAATATCTTACTTATTTACTCTGCTTTTACAGTACAGATATTCTGGTAGAAAACCTGAAAATTATCTCTTTTACATTAACCATTTTTAGAGTGCTCAAAACCTGAGTTAAGGAACTTGCAGCACCCCAACATCAAGATTAAATCTGACTGAAGCTTTATATACTTAAAAAGAACTTACTTAGAAGTCAGGAAGGACTGAGAAGATTAAAAGAGATTCCAAAACTTCAGAGCTGCAGCTGTGAAAAATGCTGTTTGTGCTGCGCCAGGAGCCTGACCTACCGTGCAGTAATTATCATCGCTCTGTAAAGCTTGTTTTACAATTGGTTGAGTACAACATTTACCCACTGAACTTGAAAACAAAATATGTCAAAAAACTATGTAAGTTCTATAAAATAGATACATGCAATCTGAATTTAAGTGAGTTTTGATGTCACTCTAAATAATTACGTTAAGAAAATCTATCAGCTCGCCGCTCATTTATTTAATTAGGAAGATTTTCCACCACGTCATAATAATTTCATTCATGATTGATCAGAAGAAGAATTTATGATCTCAGAGAGTAAACTGATTATTATATAAGGCAAATGGTGCTGTTTCACAAAGTCCCTCCAAACAAATAATTTCAATGAAATCAATGCTGAAACACTGGATATGACAACCCAAAGGTCTCCCAGTTTTATGAGGTGTTTAATTTATTACTAAGATAATATTAAAATAACCTTCTCTTAAGTGAAGGATTTGGTATTGTAAGCACAAAAATTGTAAATAAGGAAGTTGCTTCAAAAATATTTACTCCAAATCACCTGCAACTTCCCAAGGAATACAGTGTCAAGAGTACAGCTGTGGTATCATAACAAGATTTGTAAATGTTTGAACTGAATTTATCACTTGAACTAGGGAAACCACCATGGTGGAGAATCAGTCCAACACACATGAAACATTTCCAAATATCCTATTAATCCATGAAAATGAAGTTGTTGGCAGCTATGCTGAGAATAAGCTACATTTAGTTAAATAAAAACTACAGGATTGTCTGGGTTAGAAGGGACGTCCTGAGATCATCTAGTACTGTGTCTACTTTAACCACTCTCATAAAAGAAAAAAAAAGTGTTTTCTTGTGTTCAGATGGAATTTGTTTTTTAATTTGTGCTCACTGCCTCTTACCCTGTCTCTGGCTACTGCTGAGGAGAATTTCTCTCCTTCATTCCCTCACATTAGGCATTTTTACACGGTAGTAAGATCCCCTCTGAGCTTTCACTTCTCCAGGTTGAGGATTCCCAGCACTTTCAGCCTCTCCTTCTAATGAAAGATGCTCAAATCCATTTAATCTGCTTTGTGGCCTTGTGCTAGATCTACTTCAGTAAGCCTATGTCCTCCTTGACATGGTCTCACCAATGCTGAGAAAAGAGGGTGGATATCACTCCCGACCTGCTGGCAATGCTCTTCCAAATGCAACCAAGGTTATTGTTGGCTGTTTTTTCCCCCACGAGGGTGCATTGCTGACTCATAGTCTTCTTGTTGTTCAGGTTCTTCTTCAAAAAGCTTCTTCCCAGACAGTTTGCTTCCAGTGTATACTGATAGCTGGGGTTATTGCTCCCTAGTTGCAAGATTTTGCATTTCCCCTTATTGAACTTCATATGCTTCCACTTGCCCCAGTTCTCTGCCATGTTCTACCCCACTGCCCAGGTCGTTAATGAAGATGCTGCACAGTACTGGCTGCAAAATTGAGCCCTGGGGTACACAACTAGTGACTTGTCTCCAATGGACTTTGTGATACTGATTACAATCCTCTGGGCCCAGCTGGTTTTCAATCCACCTCACTGTCCACTTACCTAACATCTACTTTGTCAGCTTGTCTATGAAATCGAAGTTATGGGAGATAGTGGCAGAGGTTTTATTAAAGTTGAGGTCAACAATATCTAGTGCTCACCTACCCGCCAAGCTAGTCACCTCACTGTGGAGCGCAATGGAGTTGGTCAAACATCACTTCCCCTTCATAAATCCATGCAAACTATCCCGATTACCTTCTTGTCCTTCATGGATTTGGAAATGGTTTCCAGGAGGATTTAATCTATCGGATTCCCAGGGATTCAAGCGAGGAAGCGAGGCTTACCAGCACACAGTTCTCCAGATCTTCCTTCTTGAAGACAGAAGTGATATTTGCTCTCTTTCATCCTTCAGGACCCTCTCCCAGTCATGACCATTCAAAGACAATCAAAAGTAGCCTTGCAATGGTATCAGTCAACTCCCTCTGGACTTGCAGAAAACTTAGAGAGTTGTGTCCTCCATGTGAATCTGCCTGGGTGCAAGAGTTCAACAGCAGTTACTTCAGTAGTACCTGCGTATTGAGCCTTGTGACCATCACCTTTAAAAATGCGTATGCTGAACAAAGTTTGCTGGCATCTTCTTGGTTCCCTTCTGCAAGAACTGCTGTGCAAATTGCTGCACATCTACTGACTGCTTCTGTTTTTGCTGCACAATCTGCACAATTGCCAGGCTCTTAGATAGTCCTCTTGCTGGCACAGGCTAAAAGGGTGCTTGACCCTCCCCTGAAACAGGGAGTCAAAGGCAGCAGACACCATTTGATCAGGGTCAGCTGATGGAGTTTGTTACAGTCTCCTAGAGCTACTCATACCTTAGTGTTATATGGCAACAGCAGGTACCCTCAGTTTCCTGGAAGCGCCCAAATCCCAGAAAGTGCCCAGAAGCTCAAGAGTATACCAAGAAGGTCTCAAAGAAGCAGAAACTGCCATGTATGTTAGCTGTGCTCTGGGCCTAGCTCTTCTAGCCAACTGAGAACGAAAAATGACCATTTCTATATTTCACAGCTGTCTAAATCAGTTACTTTGATTTAGATTTTGCATTAAGAAAATTTTTGGAATTCACTAGAATTTCATATTAAGAAAACAAATAATTTTCAGAAAAAATCATATTTATACAAAATTCATCAAGTTCAAGGCAAAAGCCTGCTACAAAGATGTCCAACTGAAATTAAGCATTAATTTCCAAAAACCTTTGGTATTATAACGTGGAAATATAAATTTCACTACACTGCATTTGCCATAGTAAAGGCAGAGTCTGGAAAACTCCATGCAGTTTGTAATTACAAATAGTAGAATTTTTTAAGGAAGTACAGCAACACAACAAAATTATTTCAAGACTTTAGAAAATCCTTTACGTGAGGAGCTGAAGAACCTTAGTTGAAATTTCTCACAAATAAATGCAGTGGTGATTTGATTACAGAGAAAATAAATCATTAAATATCTCTTTAATGTAAAGCAGACATTGTTGGAGACTTAAGCTACATGCCATGAATAAAAGAAAAAGTGCATTTTGACATGTGGGATTGACACTAAACACCGGAGCAAAGAAAACAAGGAGACCTGTGAATTCTCTGTTGTTGATGTCTTTCCTAATAAAGTACAATTGCTAAATGCTGGACTATTAATGTGTTTGTTTATTCAGAAAAAAATATTTATGTGTTTCCCTACCACACCTGTATGAAAGAAGTAAAATGCACAAGAATCCAATTTTTATTTATTGTTTCACTAGTTCTTCTGCATGACTGCACTACTTTGGAATTTTCTCTTAAGCAAAGCCAGAAAATAGAGCACCCAAGCTGATATAGGATCTTTTAATGCTGCATGGATCTAGTCAAAGAACTTTCAAAGCTTCATCTCTCTCATTTGGAACAGCCTCCCTACAACTTCTTTCTGTATACATAGCACATTAGTGCATGCTGTTTTCTACAAACTCTTGTCTTTTGGGATAATCCAGGGAGAAGACAGAAGACATTTCACACACATCTGTCATCAAGTTCCATGGTTGACTTATTTGCGTACCATTGTTTAAATGGGTAATAACCTAACCTGCTCTTTGATGTGGGAGCAAGATTATATTCCAGCATGATCATTTAGTAGTAATACATTGGATCACCAAGCCAGAGAAAGTGACATATTTTAATAACCATGTTAGCTTAGATGATACCACACAACTCTATCCACAGCACATCCATTGGACAAAAGCTGTTACTGCTTCTTGAAATAATGTATTGATCTCCCTTTGCTCTTGAAATGAATAACCTGCAGTCATCATCTCATTCAGTGATGTAAATATGCACTTGTAAGCCAATATCATGCATATCTTTGTAAATATTTTAAAGTTGGCATCACTTATAACTAAAAATCCACAACTCAGTTAAACTTCATTTATTATAATTATGCAATTATATATGATTCTACTTAATCTATTTCCATATTATTATTGTATGTATTTTTACCGTGTAAATTTCGATGTGGATTATTTCTGTGAGGTGAAAGAAATACGGCTACCCAGATTTATTCCTCTTAATAGGGGTATATTTGTCCTAGTTCTCTCTGCAGCGAACACAGGGAGATGGGTGGCCACTTTAGGACAGGGTCCTACCTTTGGTATTTTTTAGTAGTTCTAATAATAAACTCTGACGTTGGATGATACAATAAAATCCCACTTAAAACCCTCTGAAAATGAAAACATGTCGCTCAGGCCAGGCCAAAGAAGGAAGAAATCCAATTGCACGGCATTTTATCTTACCGTTTTACTTCCTTTTGTACAGTCACAGAGCTAAGTCACTAGTTCTAACATGAGCCTCCCAGATGCTTCTTTGTGGTTTTGACAGTATCACAATTAACACTGTTCATTTTCCTCAGTTCCTTACATCTTGCTTTAATGTGTGTTGAGAGGTCTGTAGCTTACACACTTAATGATTCTCCTCTCAACTTATTATTAATCTAAGCCTAATTTTAAAAGGAGTTGAACACTCATAAAATGCTGCTAAGTGGGAATTAAAACTTTGAATATAATAAGCACAATATGAATGGAAAGTTTAAAAATAATTAAGGTTCTCTGAGTATGGTATCCAAATTGAATAGATACTTTCAAATGTTGTTTTCCTTTTTTCCTAATATGTTACAGTTCCAGTCTGCAAAATAGGCATAATATTATTTTTATGGCTGGACAATATGTCAAAGAAAAACCATCAGTTAGTTCCACGCTCCGTATTACGCTTTGATCTTCCAAAGACATTTCATGACAAACCAGTAGCTTCATATAATGTGAAAGATTTCAAGGATCTGCTGGAAGTAGAGCAGAGGAACATGACATCTATAATTAAATAAAAATGAATATTTAATAGCCATTAGATGTGCACTGTCCTGTTTGTAATTAAACAGAGCAGAGATCTTGTTATAAACAGTATATTATTGTGTAATTAAATGTATTAGAAATGCAATTGCACATGAGAGTTGAATTAAGATTGCAAACTATGTTATTAATGCTTGGGTGGGTGTGGCCAGCAGAAAGACTGTTGTTGTGAGCATCTCACTGGCAGAAAGATAAAGACAGATGCTGAGGCTCCACACTTTGCTGTTCCCATTGTTTTGCTCAGAGCAACTGTGTGCATGGCCAATTATAAAACAATTGACGCTCCTGTTTGTATAGATACTCGAGTGAGACAGCAGATCAACTTCATGTGCAAATAGGAAATTTCCATGGTGAATGTATCAAGTCCCTAATTCCCACTGCAAAATGGGAAAAAAAAAAAAAAAAAAAAAGCAGCATTTCCGAATTTGTTTATCCACCATTATATATAATACAGTGTGTTACCTCTGAATCTTTGTGCCTCAAAAAATTAGGAAGTGCAGAGTGGTATCTCTAAAACACAACCACATTTATAACTGTTCCTGAAGGAGAACTAATGAACTGTGTGTTTCTGCAAATTCAATACTCCACAGAAAACACTCTAAAATATATTAAAACTGGATAGCCATAGCTTCTCTATATCCTGGATATTTTATTGCCTAACAGTAAGAGTCATAGTAATTATAATATCTTTAATAGCATGTTACTATGCTATTAAATATGCTTTGATAGTATATTCACCACGTAACTTCTGGTTGTCCCTTACTACATTGACATTTTTCTGAATGGCTTCTCAAGTTCTTTCTATGAAACTTAAACAATCTCAGCTTTCAAATGTTCCTGTTCAATTTAAGTAAAATTTAGAACTATTGTTATAACTCAAAAAAACAATACAAAATACACTTTGGGGCCTACATGCCTTTACTATTTTTTTTCAAGAACTGGTCTTCTGTTATTATGATTACTACTACTGGAATTATTAAACTGTTTTTTAATAATTCACTGTTGTTGACTAAGAGCAATGATAAGTATTGCTATATCCTTCTACTTCAGATAATTTAACTGAGATACTAAATATCAAGAAGTCTAAATGAACCAAGAGTTTTTGGGACCCAATTTCAAAACTACAAAGCGGGGACAAGTTAATTCACAAAAATATGGAAATGTTTGATTCTGAATATCTTCCTGAACTTCCAGGAGCAGACTAGATTATAAACTCTCAAAACTGAATTATTTCTTGGGATACCACAATCATAAATATTTGTTATCTGTTTTACTGAACTATCAAATTCAGGAAGTCAGGGAAAACAAAAGCGTAACACAGAGAAACCATTCAGTCAGCTATTTCATGATTTTAAACACTGAATAATCAACCGTTTATTTTGTATCTTTGGCATAATCTTTTCCCCCCACCTCCTACTCCGTGTTGCTTCTTTGTATAGACGTGTTAGGTGCTGATATTTGCATAACTTCATTTTTAATAGAATGTGGGTCACTAGTGCTAGTTTATGTTAATATTTTAGATAATGACTCTAAATTAATATTTTCATGTATCTTAGAGATATGAGTCTGGTCTATCTTAGATATATTGTCTATCCTCACAATAAAATGAAAAGTTCTGAGCAATCTTAATATTCTTTCACTTAAAATTACAGCAAAAACTTGTTGCACGAATGGCAATATCTACATCTGTGCTGCCAATCATTAAAACACTTCAGCTAGTTGAAATTGTTAAATCTCCTTCAACTGAAGAGAAACCTCAAATGTCAAAGCTCAGTTATCTGTCAGCATGCTTCATGCTCAGCTGCCACCTTCCCATTTTTTTATTAGTGCTTAGAAAGAAGTCACACATCGAGCTCAGCTAGCACACTCGCCTGTTGTTCACCAAGTTTACTCACCCTTTGACCTTCTTTGCCAGGTGGACCTTGGGGACCCTGAAAATACAAACATTAAACAAATACTTAACAAAAGTTAATTAAATATTAAACAATTTTTTTAAACAAATAACGTTTAGTGTTATTAACCCTCAATTATTCTATAGAAATAAGATCAGGCCAAAGAGCCAGATGTCAAGACTTAACATTTATTCCATGTAATAAAAATAGTCTATTCATAACAACTTATTTCAGGATATTATATTCATGTGCAAGAAAAAAACGCAAGCAATAATTGTTAATCACATTCCTTCATATGAGGGCTAAATCATTTGGAAACTAAGAGGTATGTCAGTACTGCTTAAGCATCACTATGTTTACCTAGAGCGTTATATGAAAAGTGGTGTATCTTGTTGTTATCCCACCTTGAAAAGTTACAATGCCATAAAAAAAAAAGGAAAAATGGGAAGGAAGGGGAGGGAAAGGGGACTAAATTTAGCAGAAGGCTTTATGCTCACTGTATTGTGAAAACCAGCCCGGTGCAGCTTCCTCTGTGCCTGGCTCAGCTTTTCAATTCCCTTCAGACCCCTCTGCAGTCAGAGTCTGTTTCTGATACTTTGGGGGCTTTAATTTTATATCTGAACAATGGACAATACAATCACAAAGCCTATGAACATCAGATCTGTACTTAAAACAGCGCATCTCCCCTTCTTTATGAGTCGCCTTGGAACACAACTTAAAAAAAAATACTTCAGGGGAGCGATCCAATTTCCATTATAGCAACAAGAAATATGAAATCACTTTCAATGTAATCAGCAAAGAGCACTGAAGAGTTCTACTTTGTATAATTTAAAATAAAGCTTAACCGTAATATTTCATGTTCTTGCAGGGCATCACAAAATTAATTATACTTAGGTTATTGAAGAGTTTGAAATACTAAAACATTAATTCTTGATCATTATTGAGATGGTAATTTACACTCAGACTCAGGTATTGCTTCAGATTGCGTTACATCTTCGGTCAAATTCTGAACTCCTTATTTAGAATGAATTACACACATTTTTTGCCCCAGTAAGAGTAAGCTGAAGTCCCCTGACAATCATGTTTTTAAAAGGTGTCCAGATTTCCAGAAATGAATTTCAAAAGGTCATTTCTGATATCATTCCCAAGATAAACTTGAGAAAGTAAGTGGGAATGCCAAAGCTCATGTATCTTCAAGTGATGTTTTAAGCTGAATGGAATGAAGTCTGACTTAAACTTTTAAGAAAAGTAGAGTTTTTCTGTTCCTAGAATTTCTCTACTTTCAAATATTGACACTAGAAGAGTACCTCAAACAGTATTTCACTGTAGCACATTTCTCTTTTCACTTCAGTTTACAATGTAAACAAGATAAGGTTTAGCATCTTTTATAAAATGATGCACGCTGTTTTCATCTTTCCCCAAAAGTTTACAGAAATACAATATGCATGACAACAAATTGCCCAACAAATACATCACGGTAAGTTAATAATTACAGTGCCGTTACGTGGCTTACACATGCACAAATCCATGAAGTAGTCGAAAATGCGACTTCTGCAACTTTCTCTACTTCTTCCTCCAGCTTATTTTTAACTTGCAGAGAATTCTGTCTGTCCAACTGTTAGCAATATTCTACCTTTGTAGAGAAATTTTGAGAATTCAGGAAGAGGTGGAGTTTTGTTTTGTTAATATTTCATTTGTAGTGACAACTTTATGCAGGGGAATGAGACGAGAACCTGTAACGTCAGTTTTAAGGAGGAGGAAATACCTAGCCTCACGTATTTATACAATAAGGCTCCAACGGGACAAGAATTACACAGTAACTGCACAATAAAGATAATTAATAGCCAACATTCTTTGTCCAAGACCTGCTTTTATTCTTTTTCTTGTCTTTACAATATCATTCTCAAGAAAAAGAAACCAGATAAGAAGGTTTATCTTCGAGGAAAGGGAGGAGAGCAGCTTACAATTGGTAACTAGGCAGGGAGGACTACCCTGTCCAAGGAGCCACATCCTGACATTGAAACTGAGGTAAAAGTTCACACTAACTTCTGTGAAGTCTTTGGTTTAAAAAGTGATAAGACAACATGGACTAGCATGGCTGTAAAACTGTAATAACTTGGCAACACTAACGATTTAGTAATGCTATCCCTGTTCAGTATTCACTGTATCAGATCCTGAAAAAACAACTGAAGAGTGGAATGAAAAAGAAAATATTTCCATAGTGAAATCTCTCTTAAGGAATAAATAAAACATACCCTGTTGATCTCCTATAAAACTTGACAATGGGTGTAACAGTTTAGCACAGAAAAATACGTATTTGTAGGAAGGCAGATTGAAGTACCTACTTATGTCTTACCCCTTTCTAATTCCAGATCTCCCTTCAGAGATCAAAGATCAGATTCTTGACTCCCTCAAATCATGGAAGGCACAGTGGGTAAATAAATCCCACCGAAGGAGCCCATCACAGACAGAAAAGGATAGAAATGTGGCCTTATGGGATATGCTGTCAATTATGTTGAAGACATTTATGTCAGAAGGCAACCTACTTTACATGTACCATCTCCCCAGGCAGACAACGTGCAAAGCAATTAAAATGATTCCCTATGTCACCCTGATAGTCTTGCACTGGCAAAAGGATGTGTATGGGCTGAGCAAAAGGGGGTGTAGGAATAACACAAGGCAAAGTAACTTATAAGAGCAGCCCATTCCCATGGCATCAGACTGGCAGGAAAATACAGTGTGTTTTTACTGGTGGCCTAATGTGCATGTGATTTTCATGACTCTGTCAGGCCACCTTTGATATTGGACATCCTTCTACCTACTTCATAGAGATATATAAGTAAAATAACTCGTGCAGTTTCTGCAATTTGTACCTGTCATGGGCCAGACAACACCCTTGCATTTACGTGTCAGAGAACTTGGGGACCATGAAGTGGAAAGATCTCTGCCATTACCATGAAGCTTGGAGGAAAAAAGTCAGTAAACTGGAGATGGGCTCAAATGCATCCGGAACTCAGAAAATCTATTACAATGAGTGAGGATGAGAAGAAATAAAACATTATGCACAGGCTCTGTACAAGAGAGCTGTACAAAACCTTGAAAATTAAGTTAAGTGCAGAAACTTATGAGTTTCTTTTATAAGAGGTAAAACCACAGAGAGAAGATCTGGCAAGGGAAAAGATGCTGGTTGTGAAGCACAAACTCGCAGATATTTAAAGAAAATATTGTTGACATTTAGACTCAACTGTAGTAAACTTAACACAGGAAAAATGACAGGTTTAAAAATGCTACAGTAGAAGACGTGAGTTAAAACCACTTGTATCTCACTGAAAATATCTGTAGTAATTAACATGTTAATAGTTGACAGTCAATATTTTTTATTAGTAACAGGACAGAAAAAGCTACAAAAATTATAAAACTTGAGATGCTAGAAGAAAAGTGTGTTTGGAAGCAATAGAAAAATCAACTAACAGTTCAGACAGTTAAGCTGTTTTAACTTTTATAAGTTATTGATTTAAAGTGTATTAGTTGGCATGTAGCTATCAGAAGCCACTTACTACAGAAGGGCTAAAATCCTGTCATGACCACGTGGGTATTAAAACATGTTAAAATGCCTGATACATCATGACAAGCATCCTCAGAGACCCAGTGGAGACCTGGCTCAAATTTAATAGCTTAGAGTAACTGCCTAGAAGCACACTCTGAACAAAAGCAAAGCATTTATTGGGACTTCTGAATTAAAACAAAACAAGACCAACAAAAAAAATCCCAGCTGAAGTGGAACAGTGAAGTTACTTAAAGCTATTCTTTGTATTACTTCATCTGGAAGCTTATGGCTGATGCCAAAAAGTGTGTTCAACAAATGTTAGAGAAGTAAGTATACTTTTTGTATTCTGAAAGTTAGTTCAAAACATAGCTGATCAATTCTGGAGCAGAAGGCTAGACAGCAGCCTTATACACTCACAGATAGTGCTGCTGAAATAGATTCTGAACAATGCAGCCTTTCCTTTTCAAGACAAATAAGAAATATAATACAAATGCTAACAATAATAAGGCAGGTCTAATTAAGGCATAGTTTACAGACTGTTTTCTGTGTTCTATACATAAAGTACTCTTATCTATTTTTTTCCTTGCTATGAATTTCAGCAAACACAGGACATGATTTTTTATGGAATAAATGCTACTAGACAGGGAGAAAGTGCATATAGTTCAGTTAGATAAGCCAAATAAAAAAAAAGAGACAAAGCCTACATTATATAAGTAGAAACACCTCATGGTAATGTAAGCATAGGTATTTTTTTTTACCTTTTGAATAGGTGAGCTGTCATAATGATAAGACTTGCTACTATAAAAAGACTCAGCTATAACATACACTATTTGGCCACTCGGTTTGGAAATAATATGTTTATAAACAGAAAGGTATAGCTCTACTGAAACAAAATCAACAGTAGAATTCTTTTAACAAGCAAACTAGTGGTCAAATCCACTGCAGGGCTTTCATCTAGTTTTTTAACAAACAGTTCTCAACAGGATGAAGAAAAGCTGTATCATTGACGAATTCTGTACATAATGATCCCTCTGTAAAAGCCGCAGGTAGGGCATCAGGGAATCACACAAATGAACAGCCAGGTGAGAAGTGACCACTGATTTCCAGATTCCTGATGGAACAAAGCATAAGATTACAGTAAACAGCTGCAGCCTGACAGACTTGAAGAGCTTTCCCTAGCTAACCGAACACTGATTGTACTGCTACGGCTGCATTCATGTGAAATGCCTCAGCTAGGCAGGAAAACAGACAGGATGCATCAAGATGCAGTTCAATGAAGGCTTAAACTCACCTACTCGTTTGGAGGTGTTACCAGACAACAGGTTCTGCTGTGCAAGTCGTGATTGTCACCATGAATCTTCTGATCTCTTCTGAGGGTATTTACTTCTTTGGCCTGTTTGTCCCATATTGTTGGGAAATCAGTGGCTTGCTCTCCTGTGACAAGGGGCAAGCACAGGAGCTGAAATACAAATACCTTCCCCACAGCCAAGGCGGCCACAGTGTCAGTACAGATATCTTCAAGCCAGTTTACTTGCTGCAACTGTCCTGCTGCCCTACCTCAAAGCTTAAACTAGGATTGTGAGGAAGGGAGAGATCTTAAAATACAATTGTAATGGTTTCCTCTTCTTTTCCACAAGACTGACCATCACCACCTACAGAGCCTGAAGACATACTTCACTGTTACAAAATTTCGATGAAATGAAAAAAATGGCACAGGAAAGTGGTTAGAGCACCTCACTTATAAGAAAAGGTTGAGAGAGTTGGGACTCTCTAGTCTGAAGAAGAGAAGGCTGAGGGGAGACTTTATTCATGCTTACAAGTATCTGAAGGGTGGGTTGAAGGAGGATGGAGCCAGACTCTTTCCAGTGGTTCCCAGTGACAGGACGAGGGACAATGGGCACAAGCTGGAACATAGAAAGTTCCATTTGAATATGAGGGAAAACTTCTTTCAGGTGAGGGTGGAACAGGTTGCCCTGGGAGGCTGTGAAGTCCCCTTCTCCAGAGACCTTCAAGACCCTCCTGGATGCAGTCCTGAGTAATGTGCAATCCTGCTTTTGCAGGGCAGCTGGACTAGATGATCTCTAGAGGTCACTTCCAGCTCTGACAATTCCGTGATTCTGGGAAAATCACAGAGGATGAGTAATTTCTCATTGCACTACTGTTTTTGTGAGGGAAGTTAGACTACCACTTACTTCAAATTGAAAAGTTTGGACCCCATGTTTAGCCTGGCATTGATACTGCAGTAATCATACTGTTTGCTTGGGAGTGCAGTGGCATGTGCCACGATTTTGCTTTCAAAATGCTCCCAATCCACTTCTGTGGAAAGAGAGACAGAACTTAGTGGAAGTATTTAATTCTGCCAGGTTTCTTTACTAAGCAAAAAAGGAAATAATTTAAAATCCGGAGGAGTAACTTGAAATTATTTCTTACATTGACATATACTGCATATAGGGCTATTCTGAAATCATTCTTCTAATGAAGGACATGTAAATCACATTCATGCCCATTTAGCAGGCTGTGAGTTTTTCAAAAACAAATTTTCTCTAAGGCTAAGGCATCAATCTTTGGTTGTGCCTTCAGTTTCAATATTACCACACAAATAAGCCAAAAGACAGGCAGAAACTACCAAAACACCTTCTATTTCACTAAAAGAGTAATCCTAATAGGATTTGTTTCCATACTTAAGAAGCATATTTTAAAAAAGAAAATATTTGCATGTTAAATTGCGAGACCTAAAAATCACCACGTGTGATGCAAAACAACTGAACAGTTCAGTATGTTGATTAATTACACCTCCACTAAAAAGCTCAAGTAGATAAAATTCAGATTTTCTTAGAGGGATGTATATGAAAAAAATAAATTTAGAACAAAAGTATAATTTTCTCTCTATAGTTAACTGAAATTGCCTTCCTTTAGTTTATCTCATTACATGAAAAGAAAGAGAAGGTAATATTAGTTGAAATGGTTTCTGATGGCGGGGGCTTGTCCTCTTCTTAAGTAATATAAATTATACAGATGATTTATGTTTTCAGTGTGAGACAGGAAAGGAATAATTACACTATGAATTTATGAAACTCTTAGGTAACACTGTTGCAATTTTTGAAGTAAGTTGCAGTTTTAGCTTTCCACCAATTGTTGGAGCTCCAAGGAGAAAGTTGCATAATCTGTTATGGTTGTTAATCTGGGGAAGGGAAAGCCAAAAGCGACAGCGGAGCTTGCCCAGGCAAGAATCTGCATCTTCCTGGGCTGCACTTGTGTGCCAGCTTCCTTTGGCTCGATTTAACTGGACCTAGGAGCCAATATTCCAACTATCTGTTTAGTAAGCAAGTCTTGGGGACGTCTGTCTGTGACCAACTTGAGCCTCAGCTTCTGTGTTAAACACTTGGTGCCATCTGGATGACTATTTTATAACTCCTGAAAGGGATAGGTTCGCAGGAATGTACGGTTGGATGCTCGTGTTCCTCAGGCACCAGAAGCAGCGTATCAAGTGTCAAGAGGAATATTTATCATATATTTTACAAGAGATGGCCGCACTACCTTCCCTCACCTGTCACTCTTCTGATACAGCACGCACAGGCTTAAATGTGGGGATACCAGAGCAGGCAAGCTGTGGAGCCAGCTGTACCCCTGCAGGAAACAGTCCCCAGCTTCTCTCACCAAATTCCACATTTTGACAAAACCGCATGACAGGGCAGTACAATCCCTCCTGTTTATTCTCTTAAGGGCCCTCAACTAAAGTACAATTTATGAGGGAACTTAAACTTCTAAAGAATAAACATATCCCTGCATAAAGTAGGCATAATTAGGGAGAGAAGTTCTGAAGAAAAGGGACATCTAATACTGACAGAATAATTTAGAAAGTTAACATATCACAGAAATTAAAGAAAGCGTAAACAAAGGATGAGAAACAATCATGATTTTGGACTACTCCCACAAAACAACCACCATAACCGAAGAGACAAAAAACCCACACATGTATCTTAACTTGTGTAATGTTAACTGACTGCATGGAAACATACAAAAAGTTTAAATCCTTACTAAAAGTGCTTAGATATGCCCATATATGCCAAAGTCAGTGATCCAAGCCACTAGAATGTATTTATATGCATAATGCAAGAGTCAAATAAATATATTTAAAAGTACTAGCATTACTAATTTCAAGAGGATTCTGTGTAGACTCTATAAAATAATTGATTTTTTTTTTTTGCAGCTTAGCATGTTTTTCACTACAATACTATTTCCTTTTTCCTCTAATTCATTGTGTAAGGATGATGAAATTGTATTACAAAGGCTTTCCGTATCTGCCTTAAAGAAACGTACAGAAACACACGGGCTGCAATTCTAGTTCTAACTCTATTAACTATAAAAACATACAGTCATGCATACGCTTTATTTCTTCTGAATTCTCTGCTATTGCTGCAAGTGAGAAGTTTTGTTAAGTGTGCATGCTTCAGGATTTCCGTAGAGATTTTTTGTTAACAAACATGAAACAGAAGTATTGAGAGCTCTGGGGCTTTTTTCAGAGCAATGCACTTTCTGACCTACAACATTTCTATTTTAAATTGATAAAATAATTTTTGCATCTTAAAAAGCAGTGGTATCTTGTCCCTGTTTTGCAATTTGGGATACGCTCATACCCTGATAGGCTGTTACAGCTGTTGGGTACTTCTGAATTTTGCCATACATACTGCCTCTGAGTATCCATCGTTTCTTACAGAGACTATAATGGCTACACGTGTCAATTGAACACTTTCAAAAATACAGGTTTTCCTCCAAGTATCAATAACTTCATTCTTTTCTGTATTTTCTCATGTTGGAGGGCAGAGCTTCTGAGCAGCACAGGATTTCCTACACTTTAGGGATGTCCAAATTCTTTTAGACACAAGGCCGCTGACACCCTTTAAACTTTCACACATACCAACAGCACAGAAAAATGAAGAAGAAAAAAAAAAGAAAAAGTTCCTGCTACTTGCTGTTACATGCTTCTATAGATTATGTACGAACAACTCTCCCTGGACCACTAACCAGCTGTTTGGGAATGACTGGGGTAGAGCAGTCTCAGCCTTTTGCCTCCTTCACACTCCCTGTGCTGAGGATATGACCATGGTGCAGATCTGCACGTGGGGACATCGCTCTGGTCCTGCACAACGTCACTGAGGCTCTAGTTTATAAGGAGACCAGCACACACCTTCTCCACCTTATCCCACTGGTGTATGCCATCGTTTCCCACCTGTCTCAACATGCAATTACACTGGGGCAGAAGACTGATGACCCAGGCAGATGTCCAGTGTGAGCAAAACCAACTTGCCTTGAATATTTCCTCCTTTAATGTCCAAACACATTTTGGAGTTAGTTCTAACAGTGTGTCATTATTTTCACTCCTCTTTGCTCTCCAATCCCCAGCATAATAATTCATTTTGCATTTTGACAAAAAGAAATCAATAATTTCCACACTAGGAAAAACTCAACCTTTTTTAAAGTATATATAATGATAATGACACTATGCATGAGTCCTAAAAGAACGGAACATTTTAAAATTCTTTTAACAGGGTTCATAACTGTAACGCTGATGTCGCATTTTGGCTGTAACAACATGAATGATCCTGACATAGCAAGTTCTCAGTCAGTGACACACGAACCTTGATGTTATCTGACCTGCTACTTATTCTCAGAGAGACACAACATCTTCCTTTCATGATTATATATTGTGTCACGTCCACATAGAAGTCACACGGATAAAATAAGCCTGAAGACTATGTTTTGCCCAACCCACCACCATTCATATCACTCATCCTCTTTTAGTCCTTGCCCACAGAAATACATGAATAGTCCTGTGAGGGAGGGAGAAAGGTTTCCTGATGGGCCATGTGTTTCTACTGTGCTGTAATCTATCTTCAAGCTGCTAAACCAATTCACGCTCACTCTTGTCTTTTCTCTCAGTTAGCAGCTACACACAAAAGCCCATTTCAATATGTCAGCTAGGAACACCCCTTTGAAGACTAGTGCCTATTTTCCTAAAATGTGAACATTTAAAAAGTGTGAAGATGCTCATCAGTGGATGTACCAATGCAAAGACATCTTGCAGATGAAATAAAACATTTACACAGCATTTTATAATCAAACAAATGTAATTCTTTGACAGTGAGTTCTATGAAAGTGAATTACTTAGGGTACAGAACAAGAAAGTTCAGTCAACTTAAAAGCAGCTTCTGAATTTTGATATCACACTTCTAACCTCTGGGTATAACTTTTGGGAAAGCAAAGTGTCCACAACTGCAAATGAAGACAAAACAGGCCTAACATATCCAGGTGCTGCTATCAGAATAGACATAGTAATTTTCCATCATTTACACAATAAATGCCCCAAAGGACCATTCTATGGTCCTACAGCACACAGAAGACAGACATCCTCAATTCTTTTTCCTGTGTCTTAATTTAATAATGAAATTACAAAGTATTTACATTGCAATAAGCTATAACCTGCTATATTTCTTAGTGATTATCTTTCATCTGTTAATGTTTTATGTGTACTTACGCTCGAGGCAGTTGGTCCAGGAGGTCCTGCATCTCCCTGGTTAAGACAGGAGAGTAAATAGATCAGCAATCTCTTTGGTTACATATTTTTAACCCCTAGGCATTCAAGAGGATGCGCACCACTGCAGAAGTAAATTCAGTATAATCATAAAACATATATTTATGAAAATACACGAGGAAAGCAATATTCTTTTTCAGTAATGGCATAGATGTACACAGTTCACCACAAGTTAAATGAAAAAATGGGAGGCCTTTGCATCAATGAATCACAGCTAAAAAAAGGCAAACCTTCAAAACACATTTGCACATGTTAAATTACAAGCTGCAGCTTACATGCACAAGGTGGTCACTGAAGTCAGTGTGACAGCTCACATATGTAAAGACATCTGCCTGTGTAAAACGTTCATAGAATCAGGTTGCTGAGGTACGAATCACGCTGTGAGACCTTCAGGTTCAATCCATGGGAGCGAATCAGTGCACCCAAAGAACAATTCAGAACATTGAATTTAGGCCCCTGCTCTGAATTCCTTTCAAAATTTGTCGTGATAAGGAGCACTTGTCTTACATATTTACAGTTATTCTGTACTCATATTTTTCAACTCTTAAGCTACACAAACGGCAGCAATCTGTGTTTGTCGCAAGCAGTTAAGGAATTGCGTTCAATATTGAAGAAATATCATGCACACTCATATACGTACAACTTTACAGATAAAAAAGTACCTTTTCTCCTTTAGGACCAGCCATACCAGGACTACCAGAGTCACCTTTGAGTCCCTGGGCAAAGAAGAAAAACGCATATTTGTTGTCAGCTGTGGAAAGCATTGGAGAAAATCCTGTAGTGCTGTGTGTTAGCATGTACTAACCAACTAAGCCTTAAAATATCACATTATTAGTAGTACATCTTAATTCTTCATTTTCATTATTTTTTGAATAGAGAAACATCTATCGAAGACCACAAGTGTCTTCAACACATATTTAAACATAGAAAGCCTACCTATGTACTTGATTGTGCCCTATTATGTCAAGTAGTGTGTAGAAACGCAAAGCTCCTTTGCGGTTCCAGCAGGTCTGTACCTTGCATGGCCAACAAAAGTAAAATGGAATACTAGAGAAAGTACTAGCACATTCACTTAACCCATGCAAAAACTGGGGAAGAGGCAGAAATGAACAGAGAACTGTGGATTCTGTGTTTCAAGTAGCAATGCTGAGCTGGTGAGCTGTAGCAGGGTACAGCTCAGAGCTACTACACGTCCTCCAGCACTCTGATCTTCACCAGTGTTTGAAAAGGCAATTAAAGAAATGATCGAGTCCTTCGTACCTCCCTCCTTAGTTCCGCCTCCAGCTGGAGAAGTGGATAATATTGCCTAGTCTTACAAATTACATACAAAGAAATTTCACAATCATAGCAAGAATCGTAGATTGGTTTGGGTTGGAAGGGACCTTTATGGGTCACCTGGTCCAATCCTCCTGCAATAAACAGGGGCATCTTCAACTAGATCAGGTTGCTTCAAGACCCATCCAACCTGACCTTGAATGTTTCCAGGGACAGGGCACCCACAGCTTCTCTGGGAAATGTGTTGCCATGCTTTACCCCCTCGTTCAAAGTTTCCCCTTTATATGTAGTCTGAATCTACAATACACTTGTCTTCCACTATTCTGTCTCATCAGAAGAGCCCCTGCCCCCCAAAAATCTTTAGCACACAGCACAATTTTTGTTGTTTTCTCCTTGCTGTAAAATACATGGGAAAGTGAGAGGTTTTGAAATACGCCCTGAAAATTCAAGCCACTCTGCACTAAGGAATTAATTTAATTCTGATGCTGGACCAACCTAACAGGAGGTCCTTTTTGGTTAGGGCAAGAGATTTGACTTGTGCCTTCCCTGTGATTGCTGCTTTAGAGACATTCAACAGGAGAGCATGTAAGTGTACTTATAGTACACTGGAAGTCAGAGACAGTTCCACAGGTTCAAAGATTTTACTTAGAAACTATATGGCGGTGATATAGGCAATACGGGATCCAGTCATGAGATATTCCACAAGCAGGCCACCATCATTACTATTGTGGAAGTTAAACAGGGCATGGGCAGAAGACACTTATCTACATCTAAATTACGGTTTACTAACTCAAGGTCTTCCCAGCCTCAGTTTTGCCCTTGCAAACTTTCTCAGTTTGCAATAATTGGAAAGATAGAGACAACTGGCACAAAAATTATAAGCAACATCTGTGCCTTGGTGTGTACAGAAACATTAAATCAGTGAGTGTTCTAAATACTGCATATTTGTGCAACTTCACTTCCTGCTAAAATTACATTAATTCACCATCTGCAAGGAACATCATTTAGAACTATACGAGCATTTAAGTACCCACTTTGGATTAAATTTGTGGTTGTTGTAAATACCCCTGATTTAGCTTTGATTTGTCCTTTATTAAGCTTGCCAAATATGTAATAGTTAAATCAGAAGTAGTTTTGCTGTTTGAACTTAAAAAATGTAATATGCAGATGGATTCAAAAACCAAGCCAAAAAAATAATTTTCTTTTTACAATCTGCATATTTATGGCACAGATTTAATATTGTCTCCATTTACTACTATTTCCTTTTCACCTCCTTCTGAAAGACTGCATAAAATACAACCACTCCATATTCTAAAAAGCCATTTTAGGTTTTTTTCAGGTATGCAAACTGTATGGGTCTGGTTCAGAAATCAGTATTAGCAAATCAGCAGTAGAACAAAAGGTTTGAGATTAATAATTAGTCCCTAGGCTGTATATTTACAGAATAGAGAAGATAAAAAAATCTGCAACTCACAGAACACAATATATCTGTGTTTGTCTCTACTGAATACAGAAGACAACTGCAGAGGAAAGATACAGAGCCCAAGCCATGCACTGTCAAATTATGAATTTTTAACTAACTGGTGTGTTTAAAGCGTTTAATAGCGTTTCTTCAGTGATGTGTACAGTTTGACATCGACTGCAGAGATGACGATCAAGGAGGTCAACCTCACATAAAAGGACAAAGGGAAACTATAAATTTGGCAACAAGCCCTGCAGTGTTTGAAGCAAGATTTTTAAGTACCCAGGAAAATTTTTATATAATGTATTTACTTCAAAATACTTGAATTAGCTTTCCTTTTTAGTTTATAAGCCCAAGAAAGAAAAGTAGCATAACAAAAAAAAAAAAAAGCTTAAAAGGTATTTTTTGTTCTGGTACATATTATATATATTTTAAAAATATTATCTTAACAAGTACCAGACACTAAATGCTTGCAAAACAGATATGATACTGTACCAGTCCTATTGTTCCCTACAGCCGCCCTTTTAAAGCTGCTGAGAGGTTTTGCTGCTGTCTCTGAAATGACATAAGCGATAAGAATTCCTGTGCTAAGTCAAATCTGTCGCTCCTTTTAGCACAGTACAGTATCCTGTCTCTGGCAGAGACCAGAACAGGATGCTTCAGTAAAATAGATGTGATTATCTAGATAAGCTTTATCAAAAATTATTCAAGATACATCTATTAGAAATTAGAAAAGCTCATTTTCTGCAATATTTTAGGAGAATATGGTCAATTTAGAAAACAGCAGACTGATTTCTATTGATCTAATGAGTCTGTTATCAGATTTCCCAAAAATTCTGGAACTGAAAAAAAAATAAACAAGCAGTTCTCATAACAGAGAGTAAATGAATTATTGAACACTACCCTGATATAATTCTAGCTTTTTGGGAGCAATATAACAATACACATTTGCAAGTTCATGAAAAGTCTTCAGCTGGTACTATTTCTCCTCTGTAAGGACTAGAGCTTGGTCTTTTTACAGGTCAGAATAAACTTAAGTTACAGGTCCCCTACGGATGGCAAAAAATAAAGTAATTATTCGGATATACAGTATCCTAACAATTATCCTAACAATATCCAACTCAAGGCTAACAAGATAACAACATGAGAAATGGCAGAAATGAGAAATGTTACATATATAATGACTGTTACAGTAACACAATTGCTGTCCAACACAGAAATTACAGTAACAAATATACCACAAATGCCAACAAGGATGTAAAGTCAGGAAAACCGGGGGAAAGATTAAACTAGAGGCGTGCTTTTCGCTTGGAAGGGGATGACAATGCTACACTTCTGGTGAAAGGAATATAAGGAAGTTACCATATTGTTTCACACTATTTTTGACAAATATTTAACCAGACTTTTCTGACATGTCTTAGTCAGCCTACAATACCAGCTGGATAGGAGAAAAAAAATCCTCAATTAATAAACAATGACGATGCTTTAAAGCTCTAAAAAGGAGCGTGGTTCCACATATTCTTCAATGATGGGATTTTATTAGCAATGTCCTAATACTATTAGTATAAAAAGTGACAGGCTTTCTCTTTGAATTTTCCTTTTAAACCAGTGACTATCTCATACAAAGTTTGCTGTGCTCTGGAGTTCCACAGTGAAGGAAAAATAACTTCACCCGGTGATGTGATAAATATGTTCCTTACTAAGTTTGAGAACATTTTATTAATTCAAAAGAAGTATAACCAGGTATAACCAGAACCAGAACTTTCTATGTTTTTGGTCATTTGGGTAAAATCAGAACAGCTGAAGATTTTGAGAGACAAAGGGAATTAAACAACATTTTCCTCTAAGCCAAGTCTTTTGGGTCAACATGTTGATCTGCAAATTGCTGCTACTACCATCACTAGCAGAAAGGACAGAAGATGAACGGAGGATTCAGAGCTTGCTGTTTCTGCTAGGAAATCACACCTCACATGCCTGTAGTGGCTCAGGAGCTATACTACCTACCCCTAGCCCCTAGGAGTATCATCTAACCTGCCCACCAAATGACAGCAACAACTTGAACCAAGCACACACCTTCTCTGAGTACCCCCCCACAACCTACAGGGATTACCCTAAAAGGAAAATGTGTAGTGACGCTTGCACAAGCATCTCAAAACTTAAAGGAGTCTGCTTCTGTAAATTAGATTTTCTTGCAGGCTTGTCTGTTGCTTTTAACCTTGACACTGTGATGTTCTGTTGGGTTTAAAAGCTGCACAAGTGATTTGTAAGACTTTAATAAGCAGATACCTCTCTGGCTGAGACTGACTAGCTGGCAATCCCTCTGATAAAAATGCTGCAGCCCAAACATAGGGATTTGAATGACAGGCCAGGGAAGTTTGAGAAAAACTTGCAGCAGTACACTCACAACCAGCCAATCTGGCAGCAAACACAGAAGCCTCAAGAAAGCCAGGGTAAGGAGAGGAAGCTTCCTTGGAAACTCTTCAGAGTTGCCAGAGTTTCTAAGGCTTACATTGCCTGGCAGCAGACAGGACAGACTGGTTTCCACATGGGCTGGAGATCAAAGGAACCAAGGGCATTGAAGGCTAGAGTTCTGTTTGACAGCTCATTGAAGACAAACTAGTGCGATGAAGAGACAGGTATCGGCCACAATGCAAACTGGTGGTGTTAGAAGACAGGACCCAACAGTCTTTTCTCAGCTGCCATTGTTACTTCCAGGGCTGGGAAATATCTGGAAGGTGCATTAACATCTCACCCTGAGGCAAAATATTTACCATAATAACAGCCATGAATTTGATGAGAGAAATCTGAAAAAAGAGTACCAAAATAACTGAACTGTTAGTTTGCATGAAATTATCGTTAAGAAAACTCTTTCTAGAGTTCAGGAATGTTAGGAGAATTGTTAAGTGTTCCCTCCAAGTAAAACAAGCTTTTGTGCCCTCATGCTTCACTTGATGAATTCAGACCTCTGATGAATTCTGCTCTCTCATCTTGGTTTAATATTTTACAAAAATAAATTTAAATTTAAAAATACATTAGACAAGAATAAGGTTTACTACTGGCCATGTCTATAGTGCTAGTTCAGGTTCAAGCTTGAATGTTAACTTAATGACCAGGATTATCCAGTAATTTTAGATGCAGACTCATGTTCTACCTCAAGTATGGACCACACCAATCAACTAGTGAAATCGGGCAGTGAATAAAAGTGAAGTTTCAACCCAAATTCTCTACCACAAGCAGCCTCATGGCACAGTGAGTGACACATGACTCTCACCCAGACATGGCTAATGGCCTGGCTCCAGGCCCAGCCTTACCCTACCTCCAGAAATGTGCTCTTATTCTCAGGTTGATAATCTGCTGGAATTTTCTTATCCATATTGTGTTACTTTAATTCTCATGCTTGCTTTGGTTTACCTCATGAGCCCTCAACAGGAATATCATAGAACTACCAACTCCTTAGCTCTCCTGTCCAACCTGAAGCCCTAAGAACTCATCTCTCACCTGAATGCATCTCTTTTTCTTGCCCCATCATCTTCTTGATGTTAACTCTCCAGGCATATGCGTTTCCTAAACCCATCCTTAATTAAATTCTGAATTTTACTGTTTAACCAATCCCCTCAAAAGTTTGTAACCTGACTGTTTCAATGTCATCCAGTTTACCTCTCTTCCATGAATGCCTTCTGGTCCTGGTTCTCCTTTATCTCCTTTTTCACCCTAAAAGAATGAATATTTATTTTATTACACATAAAAGAAATACTAACCCATGACACTCTTAAGTAGGAAAAATATTTTAAGATTCTGGTCTGTTCTGCATGAAGTGTTACATATATGTTGCTGGCTGCACAAACAAAATAATTTCTTACATTCCAACAGAAATTCTTTCCAAAGAAATGTCTCTGAAAAATGTCTAGTACTCTGAGAGCAACAGCTCTCTGTACTTCACAGTGCCACTGGACATCCATAAAGACTCTTCACAGAAAAATATTCTTGGTTCACACAGTGCTCCAAGAACATGGTGGCAAGACCAAAATTACACTGGGGAACAGTTTTCCTTTTGAAAATATTAACACTGACATTACATTAATCGCTTTCATTCTGAGACTGTATTTAAAGAAACAATTCGTATTTTAAATATATGATAACAGAACTGCCCTCAATATTATTATTTTTCTTTAAGTCGTGCTGGTATATGGTTCACTGATTGCATTTGAAAAATGAAAACAATTTTTTTCTTTTTTTTTTCCCCCTCACAAGTATGAATATGAACAACATCATGAATCAAATGAAAAAAATGGTGGGAACAATCCTTCGGCATCGATACCCAGGCTGGTGCCTGTGTTTGCTCATGAAACACTACTACAAAACACAATATTCTTTGTAGGGTACATGAAAGGATTCAGTTCTGTATTATCTCTAACTATCTAGTTAACACATTTCATCAAAGTGAACAAAATGCACCTGCTTAAGAAACATAATTTAAGGGAAAATGTCTTCCAGAGCCAACAATTGTAAATAGCTCTATAATTGCATCTGTCAATAGACTGAGCTTTGTCAAATCATAAAATTAATGTGATTCTGATAAAAGCATGATTTTTTTTTTTCTGTGTCGAAGCTTGACCATGACTGATACTAGAGTCCAAGCTCTTCCCATCTACCAAAGAAAGGGAACAGCCCTGCACTGAATTTCAATTATCTCCAGGGGACTGTATTTGTCTGAGCAGAACCTATTAATTACGTCAGCATCATCCTCATAACTCTGTTAGGTAAATGGTATTGAACTGAGATCATTCAGCTAACTCCATTTGTAACACAGCCCTGACTCAGAGCCATTCCTCCAGTGGTAACGACAGAGGGCATTTCATCTAATCATCAGTTTTGCAAGATGAGTTTGTACGAGCTTACTCAAACAACTGAAGCCTACCAAAAAACTAGCAACAGCAAACTGAATCCCATGCACAAGATGGCTTTGGTAGTTCATTGTTTCCATTTTAATACATCTTGTTGATAACAAACCTAATCCATGATTCATATTGTTAAAGTTTTTCCTCAAGTATTGCCTTCCTTGCTTGCAAAACTCCCTAAAAATTAAACCAGTAAATCTATGCATTTATTACAAAAGTTTAAATTACACCAAACAGTTACAGGAATTTAACACTGGTTATTTTTAATTTTTATAGATTTTTTATTTATAGATTTTAGATTAAAAATTTATCAATTTTTAATCTATAAAGTTATCTTTGTTCTATGGATTCAGACATTGGTTGACACAATAATTTTCTTTCACTGTCAGGTTAAAAAAACCCAACACAACTGTTGAAGTCCAAAACTTGCTATTTTTCTTTAAATAGATCACTTAAAACTTTTAGAAGCAGTTTCAAAAATGACATTTTGCTTATCACCACTGGACATTTAATACTGCTTTCAGGATCTTTTAACTAGCATCAGTTACACTGCTACAACCTTGCAATAGCTACAAAAGTACAGTCATGTATTTCACATAGTATGTCTTTATCTGAATACATGTCTAGGCAATTTAAAAATTATTGCAATTCATGAAGCTGTTTTTTATTCTATAATTTCTTTATCTGCTTTCATACTCTAAGAGAAAATTATATAAGTATGTACAGATTTGCTTCAGTACTAGTATCCTACGAATTCCTTGATGTATAGTTGGAAAACTCAAAAGATGACCTTCCCCTCACCCTTGTTTATCATTTGCATTGATGTTAGATGAGCAGCAAGTGTTGGAGACCATGCCTTTTTCTCCTACAGTAGGTAGATGGTAACTTCCAAACACTGGCAGGCAGTCCTAGGAACGTACAAGTGTGGTTGATGAATGCAGGGAAGAAAGAAAAGCTGCCTTCCTTACGGTTTACAAGATATTTGGATTTAAGATGATTATCAGTTTCTTAGACAAAATGATTAAAAGCACCTCCAAAAATGAGCCCAGACCTCTGCAGAGCCTCCAGAGCCAGGGGCTTTCTGCCATGTATGCGAATTTACTATGAACCTACTCTGACTTTTTAATAGAGTTAATGACTTGTCCTCACCAAGCCTGTCATACGAAATGTCAATGTCCTCTGTGTAGCCAGAATTCAAATCGGAGGTTGAACTTTTACAATTCATTCTCATGAGAACTGAGTCAAGTCACACTCATTTCTGCCTTTATAGAGCACACTATACTGCATAATTAACAGTTTCAAATATAGTCAATTCACAGAATGCTGAAGTCACTCTGCTATGCAGAGGAGGCTGTTAATAATCAACACTGTGGCTTACCTCACAGATTAACAGAAAAGAGAGAGAAATACGTTAATGGCATTTTACATCTAATGTTCCTGCCAGCCTATACTACATTCAGATGAGACAATTAAAGACTATTCATTGTAAAAACAGGATGACAGAACTCTGGAAGAACCATGCCTTGATTATTGGGTAACTAAAACTCATCCCACATATTACCAATTGTTTCTATTTCTTTGGGTGCATTCTGCTTTTGATTACCCCAATGGAATCAGCTGATGGAATTGCTCCAGTGTCAGTACTAGGAGGGGTTCAGGCTGCAGTGTGTAAATAAGGAGCACCGCACTCAGAGGTAACATTCTCTCATTAGAGCCAGGGGTTCACATCTGGCTTCTGCAAGACTAGAGTACCAGCCTTCCACTCACTTGTCAACTGTAAGGCTGCCTCCTTTTGCTTGCTTATCTCCTCCTTACTATAACAGCAAAGTAATGCATTTGGAAATAAAATGTATTCATGCCTGAAAACTTACCTAAAAAGGTAAAGTTTCTTTTGCAGCACTGCTTTGTTAATGATACTAATCAGGAATTCCTGATATCCTTATCAACATTTTCAAGTACTATTGTTAACAATAGCTGAAATACTCCCTGAAGTACACTGTTAGTGATACTGTATAGCTTGCGTGGATACCTTGTAATTTTTAACCTCTTAAACTTTGTGATTTTACCTTGTACATTTTTAAGATAGTATGCAAGGAAACAAAAGAGTAAGACAAGAAACGTATTTCCAAGCAGGCTGTACCCCTGTGCCCCGTGAGACCGCTGCCTAACCCAAGTGAGAAAGAGACAGTATAAAAAAAAAAAAAAAATCACAGAAATACACTTCTATTTCTGGTAAACTAAAATGAACAGTGATGACCTGGAAGGATGTCATTGTGAAGCCTGTGTCTTCCAAACCCATCTATTTAGGATACTCAGACACAGAGACAAAGGGAGTGATTGCAAAGCTTCATAGGTATCAGCAATTCAAAGAGCTCAGTAAACAAACTTATCAAGAAACTGTGACCAAAAAACTTCTGATTCCAAACTGTGCCACCAACATCTTGTGAAAGAGGCCCAAGCAACAGGTGTTGTGCTTGACCAAACTGGTTAACACGTCAAGAGAAAGCAGGAAGAACCTGTTTCACTTACATAGACTGAGCAATACTGAAGATCCTCATACTGGCAAACTACTGCTTAGCATCATGCACCACATTTCTAAGCAAGCTCTAAACAGATCTAAGCTAGAGAGGCAAACTACCACCTCAATTGAATCCAAAATCTCAGGCACAGAATGACCTGAAGCCAGGCCAACCTGTGGATCCAGAATGGTCAGCAGGAATGAGGCAGCCATCCATTTTTATTCTTTGCAGAAAAAACAATCAGAATAGTGATCAAAAAAAAAGTCAAGTCAAATAAATGTTACAGTGTCATGCTTTCCAAACAGACAAATCAAAAGACAAGTGAAAAATCATCCCTGTAGTACTACTGCAGAAAAGGATCTGGAGATTATAATGGATCACATAGTGAGAGGGACTGTAACATAAAGGTATTTTTAGAAGGTTAAACTCCATTCTCCATTTGCCAAATGAAAAAAAAAAAAATTGAAAAAAGCCAATTAGGCTGGTTTACTTGTCACTGATGAAAACAGTGAATAACAGTGGCTAGTTCAGGGCATCATATTTTTCATGGAACTTAGTCAACTTTTAAGTATCTGCTCTTCTCCAAATCAGAATGATGAAAAACTTGAGAAAAAAGTTCGGAGGAAAGAGTGAAAAAAGGATACACTGGTTAATCTCAAATATGGAAAAGAATGCCATAAATGGGACAATATGTTTTCCATAGAAATAATGGCTTTACTTTGCAGCCAAAAGGATTTAGTCGGGGGGGAGCAGGGGGACAGGAATTGCGGTTGAAGAGCCAGAGAATTGATGTAATGATCTATCTAAGAATAGAGTAAAATTGTATTAACTGTAGATTTTGCTTGGGAATGCTCTAGACAGAAAAGATGATACATCATCTTATGTGTGTCTTTATGGACATGAGGCAGATATAGCCCTGTGCTGTCTTCCTGGGTGACATTTCTGCTGGACTGCTACACGATTCTGCTATGATTGCTCACTGTTGGAAAAAGTGACAGTCACATGTTAAAATAATTTTAGCTTTTCTTAGGGTAATTTCCTTGCTGAGTAATGACTACAGTGTTTGCAGGAGGCACAGGTCTTAGGGAAGTCAAAATTCTCTCATTTAGTAAATAAATTCTCTTTTTTAATTAAGACATTGAAAGACAGACAAACATTAATTCAAATGCCAGCAATATTCAGGATAACAATATGACTGAGCTATTTCCACTGCCACCATGCCATTATCACCAAGCACAGTGAGTCAATAGTATCAGTTCAGACATAAAGAACAGCAAAATAAAAATCAAACCAAACAAACACAGACAAAACAGAAGTGAACAGATAAACCTATTCTGAAGAGTTAGCAACCTCTTTAGACCAAAGGACTATATCTGCATTTTATCAAGTCATATAGTTTAGGCATACTTCTACATTCTTCATGGAAGCTAAACTCTCACGTTGCAACATCCACAAATGCCAATTTATAAAATAAGTCTATCAATTCCATGGCACCCTGGCAGGCAATAAAGTGCTACCAGTTATTGCCTTATTGAAATATTTTCTTAAATTGCCTAAAGAACTATGATATAATCGAGAACTAAAGCCTTCGGAAAACTCAAATTGTATTCTTTCACATATAGCAAATGCCATAGGAAGGCTACCAGCATCACCTTATTGAAAACAAGCGAACGATCCTTTGATCTCTTAATCCTTACACACCTCTGAATCTCACCTTGGTCCCTATCTTCAGTGTAACCTTGTGGAAATCTAAAAGACTGCCTAACATTCCCTGATCCTGACCAGAGCAATTAGTTAAGATAATTAATGAAATACTAAAAGGCATTAAATAATAGTGTAATAAGTGGAAAAAAATAATCTATGTAGCACAGTACATGACACACATATATAACACATGTAAAAGAGACAAAGACAAAACTTCGTCTTTGTGGTTAAAGGATGTTAGCAAAAGAATAAAAAAAATAAAAATAAAAGTTGGATAACTTCTACTTGCTACATTCTAACACTTTGCTTTATTATTAAATAATAAATGTCCCTAACGAATGTTCTCAAAATTAAGATGTTCACAGTGGCTTTGTTTTTATCCACATGAAATCTAGATGTTGCGGTTTGCAAACTTTGCTCTGTATGCTCACCTGCCATCTTCATTTCACTCTTTCTTTTTTCTTCAGAATTTTCAGTTTCAAGGAGAAAAAGCAAAATCAGCATCCAAAAGATCACTCTTTTGGTAATTGTTTGATTATATATTCCCATGCTTCTTAATCCAGGATTAAAGTTTTATTCATAAATGCAAGGAAAATAATGCACACTAAGTCATGAGTTATCTGAAAGCAGAGTTTCAGTCTCCAAGATTATATACATTCTTAACATCCACTTGAATATATCAATCCTATCTTCAGAGAAAGTACAATCAGTCAGGCAAAATGTGTTTATGAAGAAAAGTCACTCAGATTTTTCTGGTGGTCTTAATTTGCAAATGCTATTTGGCATTTATGTGCGGACACCTTAGTGGATGTAAATAACTTTCTTAAATAGCTCAAAGCTTCCCCAAAAAATCAAGATGATGTTTTTTCCAAGAATTTACATATACAGAAAGAAATTATAGTACATATGCTAAAGACTCTAAAAACCACACCGTGAATAGTAGCTGATATTCTATTCTTTACTCACTCCATCTGGCTACGATTCTACGATACATTCTATCATCTCAATTTAAAATTTGGTGTATTTCTCATCAATTATTGTGCTATACCTTTCCTCATAAACCAAAAGCAAAAGGCTTTCCAAACTACAAAGACTCATGAATTCAGTCAGACAACTCATACATGCAACTTTCAATGAAGCAGATACACAGGGTACATTCATGGTCCAGTTTTCTTCTCCTTATGCAGTGTCTCTGGCTAATCTCATCTGCAAATATAAAAATCAACAATCATTTCTATGAGTCATAATTTACACTTCTACTCCAGACTTGCCTCCTGTCCAAGAGAACACCTTAACTTTCCAATACCTTCTTGTTGATATCTAACTTTGAATTAGTTTTAAATGTTTCTGTCAACAGTTTTTCCTTGAGAAAGCTTCCTCTTTCGTCACTGAAAATACATGGATTCTGTAAGTCACCAAGAACTGGAATAATCTTGACATGAGTCACTCAGATACAGACAACATCTAGACCATAGCTGAAAATGGTTACGTCTATCTACAGAGCTGCCACTTTTATCCAGACTTAATCACAACTATTTTCACATGCTTCCTCACCCTGCTCTCACCTACCCTTTAGGAATATCATCACTAAAACTTTGTTCATCATTTTTCTTCTCCTTTGCCGGTTCCCATGCACATATGCTTAAATACTGGGTAACCTAAATAACTCAGTGCACAACTCAGCATTGCAAGGCCTACACAGTGTCATACATTTATCCCCATTCAGTAACCTCTCCCTTCAGCCCAGCTGGTGTGATGAGCACAAAATCTACACCTCTTTATTATTGATTTTTTAATTAACCAGCCAATCTAGTTGTTCTGTAGGTATTCACCTTCTGTCTTAAGAGTTGTATTTTACTTCTAATATCTTTGGAATGAGATAAATGGTCTGCTCTGTCTTTGTACTGTGCCTGACACAAGGGAATCATAACACGTTATGACTTGCACAAATACTTGAGCTTTTACAGAATTTTGCTTTTACACAACTCATAGATCCAAATTCAACTATTAGTTTTGTTTAAGTTTCCAGCACCAAACTTGTGGAAATCATTTTGAATTTAAGTATCTTGTGTACCTACCAGTAGATTAAAACCTGAAAAGAAAAAAGCTGTCTCATTAAATTAGCACATTATTTTTCGCTTTCTTAAGTAAATACTATAAATGGGTTTGACTTTCAGCTACAGTTGTTTAAAACTCTGTCTGTCTTTTATTGGGGAGGTTTCTGTTTATACTGGCTTAGTGTTAGTGTTGAATGAAGATTTTTCCGTAGGAGGAATAAACTAGTTTCTTTTCATGGCTGGTCTCCTAAGGCAACCTAAAGCCTATCTGCTCTCGTCAGCAGTCGACAAATAGTATCGCTTTCACAGCATGTAGAATTTTATAGACACCCATGCTTTCAAGTTTTTGGCAGGCTATTGCTGTTGTTATTTAGACTCTATAAAATGTTCTGCAGATGGTTAAAGCAATGTCAAGTGTTTGCACAAGCTGATGGACTGCTATGTCTTTTCTGCAAAGTCTGCACCTCTGGGTTTATTTCTGTCACACAACTGAAATAATCACATTTTCCGTAGCTGTAACTATTAACTGTGTTCACCAGGCTCACGCAGACAGTTGTGTTGGTTACCTCTGCTACCTTAGACTACAGCAAGTAGTTTATTAAGGTCACAGAAACTCCTAGTTTAGAACAGGAAACTGGGGTTGCAATAAAGCTCTTGTGCACCCTGCTACAACGTAAAAGTGATATGTTCAGTCTTCTGATGGATATTTATCTGAGGAGGAAGCTTGATCTGTATTAAATTAAGCATCCCTTGCTCAGCTAGTCTTCACTAAGGCCAGTTTAAAAGTTCAAAGCTAGAAAAGTAGGAAATGGCTGCCTTTTACATAAAATCAAGTAATTATAGATTTAATGTAGGAAATTTTTTCTTTTTACAAGGATCAAAATTTATAGCTCTCATTTCTCTGGTGACTGTCCATAAAACCAGTCATAGAGTACTGTGCATGAATACAATTGTATTTCTGTTCTAGCTGGACCACTGTGCAATGAAGTGTGAAAAATCAATGGGTCTAGAATGAATAGGTGAGATAATGTTCTGCAGCCTACTGAAGGTAAGGAAGCATCTTTAGAAAGGGCATCCTAGGAGATTTGAGTTGTATCTACTTGCTGGCTATTGATAACAGAAGCAAGTTTAATTAACACTGTCCTTCAGTAAGTACATAAAACTCATAAAAGGGTACAAGGCAAAACTAATTTATCTGTGCACGATATGTATCGGCTTCACCATACGAGAAAGATCAATGATGTGCTTCCTGTTCACATCTAAGGCAACTCAGTCTCCACTTACTGTCACAGAAACTCTGAACTTCTGCCGTAAATTTGCTGCTCTTCTAAGCTAGCTTCTTCGGTTTCTTAAACTTCAATTTAAGAATACACAAAGATGGGTAATGAGTGTACTGTAAAAAGTAGCAGCATAAAGCTGCTGTTTGGGTTAGCTACATCAGACACATACTTCTGTAAAATTTACCATTTTTAACTTTTTTGCAGATCTTTGATAACAGCTTTAATACCCTTGACTTGCATGGCTGCTATGTCAGGTCTTCTTCAAAGTATTTTCTAGACATTTCCACATTAGCAAACAGCGTGGCACTGAAGAACAAATGATGTAGAGTACTAGGTGTTCACACTCTATGTATTTTGTTAGAGCTATTCCAAACATTCCTTGGAGTAGCTTCAGTCTGTTTTTGTGATCTCAAGAGCCACTAGCAATCGCAAGACCTTAGGCTTGTTCCTGGAATATAACTTTCAGTTTAGCTTCAATCAAAAGGCATCATACTGCTCTTTTCCAGCCCAAAAAGTCATCTATATAGAACTGCATCACTTTCTAGCCATTAAAATATGCCTATTCTTCTAGAATACCTTTGCTGCTGAAGAAAAGCCAGCCAGCAGTCTGGAGAAATAGAATCTGCTGAGATATAATCCAGTGAAGATCGTCATTTTCTTTGGTAAAAACAGTTACCCGATTTAATTACTTTACTAAGCATTGCATGAAGAGTTGCCATAACAGTGCACAGGGACACTGGGGATAGGAAGAAGCAGCTGAAAAGGAGGAGATGGAGGAGGAAGATGGTTTTTACCATTGACAGTATTAGCTTAAAAATATTAGCTGCTGCTAAGTGGAGAAAAGACAATAAGTGCTTTGGAGAATACAATGAAACGTGTGTTACTGACTTTTCAGTAGTAGCATCCACGTCTGTCTTTGCAGGTTGTGGAAAGCTTCCCCAGCTCACACATGCAGATAGATTTTTATTTTTGGTACATTAATGAACAAAGGTTCTGTCATCTCTTCTGCAGTGACCAATATGAGTAGCTGTTCTGTTGTTCCTTCTTTCATCACTCTCTATTCATGAATTCTGATCCTCACCTGAATTGCAAACAGCTCTCACTCAAAATTGCAAGAGCCCATTTAGGGAGCCCAATGACTTAAAACACATGTATATCATCTGCAAATTTGCTTTTTCATATTCATGCTTATTTTAGAAATATCACATAAAAGAATTTTTAAAAAGGTGTCACAATCCAAAGCTAAATTATAAAACCACACAGCCCCATAAGCATTTACGCAATTTATGCTGAATGATGTTTTGTAATATTCTGGCATCAATACTGTTTTATTAGATTATCCTATTGCCTTTTCTCATTAGATACCTGTCAGTACTCTCTTTTTCGTAGAGAATAATCCTGTGCAACAGCGCATACAACATGATGTCACTGAGAGTAGCAGCTGCAGTGGCCCCCTTGCTGTGGAGCCCCATCATCTGTCTTACAGAGTATCTTTGCTCAGCAACTCCCAAGAACAGTCTCCCCTTTGAGAGAAAGGAGACTCATATCAGGAGCTCTATTCAGTTTGCTATGTTAAAGTTATACACTGCACCTGCCAGCAAGGCATCAATTGTGCTTACTCTCTATTAATGTCATCTTTCTCCAGAGCTTCCTTTCTGGTTTGAAGTTCTTATTAAAGGAAAGCTTTCTTTACCAACTGCACGGCAGCAAATCAAAATAATTAAGTCAGAATTGATTTAATTTAGAAATCTATTCCTTCATGTCTTATTAAATATTGTTGTGATTGTATTTTATTTCCTAGAAGATGACTTATTTGAGCACACCCATAAATGTGTATGTAAACACACAAGCATATTAGTGTAAACGTGCACTTTTAGCTGGAAATCAAGGAAAGACATTCAAAGTTGTCCTGGTTTCCAGTAGGGACGGGGTTAATTCTCACCTGGCTCTGTGAGGCCACGGCTATTCCATCCCATGTGCACCAGGCCCAGCGGCAGCAGGGAGCAGCAGGGAGCTGGCCGGGTAGGGGAGGGACAACAGGAAAGTAGGGGGGG